>VXAB01013370.1:0-99197 GCA_013399175.1 Odontophorus gujanensis
AGAGCTTAATTATAAACAAAAAGACAACGGTAAGGAACCTCTCGCCGAACCACAATCCTGTCGGACTGTCGGCTTAAGAGATTGAGCCAAAGGGGAAGAGGCATCTGAGGATGGAACAACGATGATGGGAGAAGAGCAAAAGCGAAGGGAGGAGGGCGCGTTTGGGCGGTGGGATGGTGCGTGGTCCCGCTGGGAACCCCGCGTGTCCACGGGGCGACCCGTGTGGGGAAATCTTGCGTGGGCATCCCCTTTCCCCCCCTCCTTCCCCACCCCCCTCTCCGTCCTTTTTCCTCCGCTGCCCCGGGGGCTGCGCACGGAACCCGCCGGGATCATCCCCTCATCCCACCCCACGACCCGGGGCTGAGCTCTGCGTGTCCCTACGCTGCAACCCTGAATTCGGGTTAGGGTCGCTCCGGGTGTCCCGGAGTGGGGATGCGAGGCGCCGGGCGGGGGGGAACCGGGCAGATGGGGAGGGGACGGGGAGGAGGAGCAGGAGGGATGGGGAAGAAGGAGGCGCTGCCCTCGGCTCCCCGTATCCCCCGTCCCTGCTCTAGGTCCCCTCCATCCCCTCCCGTCGCTGCGTTCCGTCCCGGCGGTGGCTGCAGTATTCCCTCGCCCGTCCTCAGCCCGCGGGGAGCTCTTGACAACAGGAAACAATGTGTAGTGAATGGAAAAAGGGGGTGGTGCCGCCTGCACAACTTCCCCTGACATCACTGCCCAAATAAGGAGCTTGAAACGAACCTTTTCTATTGCAGCCCGGCAGAAGATCCCCCCGGAGTCCCAGGGTCTGCAGAGGCAATGGCAGAGCCGCGGCTGCAGGGCGGGGGGCGAGCGCAGGTAACGGGCACCGCTCCCTCCCTCCCGTGCTCTCTCTTTCTCTATCTCATTTCATTATTTTTTTTTCCTCTGGGGCAGAGGGGAGCTGGGGGGAGAGCAGCGCGATGGGGAGCACCGGGAAGCTGCTGGCTGCGGGGGTCTTAATTGGCGTCTAGCTCTAATTAAGGTCCGGATGAGCCGCGGGCTTGCGCTGGCCGTGTAATGCAGGGTGAGCCGTGTGTCCGCCTGTGTCTGTCCGTCTGTCCAGGACGGATTTCCTCCTTAAAGATCTCACAGGAAAGTAATCGGGGAGCGCCACGTGACGGCAGGGAGCAGAATCCTGCGTGGGTAAACCCTGCGTGGGTACACCCTGCGTGGGCTCAGTGCTCCCAGCCCAGCCCAGCATCGCAGGGCTTTGCCAGAGGGGATGCAGTGACCCTCTGTGGGTGCACAGAGTGAGGGCACCTGGGGGTGGACCCCGGGGGTATTTTATCCCTTTAAGCTTTTTATTTTTATGATTTTTATTTTTTCTCCTGGCTCATAGGTGCCTACCTCTCAGCCTAAATTGAGGCAGCGTTAAAATGCATTAAGTCTAACTAAAAGAGCGCTAATGATTTAAGCTTCTTATCCTCCTCAATGGAAATTAATAACGCTTTTGATGCACCCAGAGGTGTGATCAGAAACACAGCCACGCGCTGTGCTGCTCTATGCAAATGTGTGGATAGTTATTCTGGAAGAAAGGCACTGTGCATTACTATTAATTTGTTTTTTCATCATTCTGGAGCTAATTGGCCAAGTGTCGTGGAGGTGCATGGTGCTTTTTCCTGGCTCTGCTGTGGTGAGTGGAAGTGGCCAGGGCAGCTGCCACGGTGATTGATGGTGTGAGCAATACAACCCAACCCTCGTTACACTGCTGGGGATCACCTGCAGCTTACAGGCTTTTGGTTTCCCTGGTGTTGAAAGATCGTTAGTGTCAGCGTGCAGAGTCAGCTTTAACTTTGGTGTCTAGGTGTCCCCCACTGCCCTTTGTTACACCCTATGGTCGCGTTGGGCTCCAGCCATCCCCTGCCTGTTGGGCTGGAGTGGTTTTCTCGCAGCCTCGGTGTTTGAAAAACTTTGGAGTTTTGTAGGAAAAATGTATAAGGTGTTGTCAGTGTGCATTCACAGCATGAGCAGGTGGGATTTGTATGGGGTGGGATGTCTGGTACTCTCTTGGCTCCCGTGGCAGTGAGCATTGCTGCTCCCATTGCTTCTTGGTCTTTGCTCTTAGGAAGTGGCTTCCCTCTATCCCAAGGATGCATCCTTCAGAGAAAGAGAGATCCTGTTGTAGGGTTTAAATATGGTCCTGGCTTGCAGAGCAGCCCGCTCCCAGGGCTTGTAGCCTGGTCCTCATCCCATGGAGGAGTCACTAAGGAGAAGACAAACAGTGCTTCTGGAGGACTTGGGTAAACTGCATCAAAGAAAAAAGCCTTCCAGAAGTTACTGGTTCATTAATGCACGTGTTGCTGCCGCGCTGTTTGCACAGCCCTGAGCTCTGTGTCCCATGGGACACATCCAGCACCTGTGCTGTATCCCCTAAGAAATGTCTCTGAGGGCCCTCTCCTCTCCTGGGGATGCTCTTGGAGCATCAGGAAAGGACCGCATTCGCTGTGAACACTTTAACCCTCATTTCTCCACGAGGACCTCAGGCTTGCAGCCAGCTCTCCCCAGCGGCCGTCGGAGCAGGGCAGTGCTCGCCCTGCAGCGGATGCGGGGACTCCGTGGGGTGAGTCCCCTGAGAAACAGTTTCGAAAACAATATTTATTCGGAAGCTGACAACGCAAGTGCTGTTGGGAGCAGCACTTCCCGAGCCGCAGGGACCAGCTGCCCTGGGTTGCTCTAGCAGGGAAGTGCGCCGGGCTGTCCCTGTGCTCTAGGGGATTACCGAGGGGCTCCTGGGAACTCCCTGCCCACGTCATGCCCGTGGCCCCTGGCCATGCTGGGAGGCTCCTTCTGCCTCTTTTCCCCATGTCCCCTGGTTGCTGAGGCTGCCGCTGCCTCCCGGCCACGTCCGTCTGCACGCGGCGAATGCAAGAAGTGTTTCAGCAGTTGCCGTTTCTGCAGCAGTGCTTTAAAGCATTTAGTTTCTTGGCACTGGGTTCAAACTTAGGAGGGGAAAAAAAGAAAGAAAGAAAGAAAGAAAAAAAAGCTCTGGAAAGGAAAGATTTATTTAAAATCTACATTTTACAGCATTGTCTCTGAGTTTAAGAGGCTGCTTGTTAGGAGATCCTTATAGCTCTGCAGGGACCTGCAGCCAGCGAGGATGCAGGGCAAGTATTTCTGCTATTTTCCATCCTGCCCATTGCGTTGCTGCATCCTTCCACATTCCCCTTGTCAGCCCATGGGCAGTTCCTCCTGGTGCTCCCTGCTCTGCAGTGGGCACTGCTGCTGCTAGAGTGCAGGACGGGGTCTCCCCCACACACTGGCTTTGCATGCTGAGCTGGGATCTCAGTTTCTATAATTGGCGCTGTAATCAGAATGGGGATTTATGATTATTATTTTTTTTAATCCTTTCCATATCCTGCATAAGGTGAACCTTCTAATGAGCATCAAAGGAAGCACTGCGTGGGGAGGGCCTGTGTTAAAGGGGATTACTCAGTCACTCAAAAAGCATTTGGTGAAAGTAAATGTGTAATAAACCTTTGTTATCCCCTGCCTTTCCTTCCTTTCTTTGCTCAGCCCTTCCAGCACTTCCAACGTGGTGGGAAGCCTTATTGTACCTTGATGATAGAAATTCTTTTGTGCTAATGAGATTTTCAGCTTCAGAAGGTCTCCAGATCCCAAGTCGTCTTTCCCACACCATTTATCCCACCCTTCCCTTGATCCTCCCTTGGACTTTGGAGGGTCATCTGTTCATTAAACCATTATTTAGGCTTTGCAGCACTGGGAGGCTTTGGGGTTTCTGTTATTTTGCTCTGCTTTACTATGAGACCTGCAGATTTTAGGCAGGAAGGTGAAGCATGTCAGAACTTGGCTAGATCCAGCTGAATTCAGACATGGGATTTGGGTTCCTGTGGCAGTATTGCTCTCGAATGCGTCAAGACCTGGAGGGGTTTGCTGATCCCTCATTTGGTGGTTCACTTTAGAGGGGAAATCTCAAGAGAATCCCAAAAAATTAAGCCTGGCCCTTTTCCCAGCAAACCTGGTTTTAAGTGTCGTAGTTCCCTGAAGCCTTTATTGCTGTGCTCCAGATGGAAATCCAACTACTGCTTTGCTCAGATGGGCTCTCCTGAAGTTTACGGCTTTGTAGAACTCAAAAGGCCCAAAGTGGACACAACCTTTAATTGCATAACCACCTGCTGTCACTGTTCATAGGAGTTATTGGTGGGTTGAGGTCTCATGGAGACATAGAGCATCCTTCTTCACCTTGGGGTGTGTGGTTATTCTGTTGGTAGTCTCTTCTATGGACAATGCCTGTGTTGCTGCTGGCAGCAATGGTGTGCAGTCTCCAGCCATGTGATCTGGTGAAGGTGAACAAGTGGTCACTATTGTAATATCATACAGGGCTCACAAATTGTATTTGAGTAGTCCTAGGGGCTTTAGTGGGTAGGAGGACCTCTTGCCTTCTGATTGCTGAAAGAGGAGGATCAGCCCCACTGCCTGCTGTCTGGAGGTGGTGGGGACCCCAAGGAGACACTGACCCGGAGCTGCAGGGTTTGTCACTGCCTGGATGTGTTTCAGAGTTTTCCATGAGGCATCACTGGATCTTTAAATAGCTGCCCACGGGTTTCCTGTGTTTCCTCCCAGACCGTATTCGGTTTTCTTGGGTTTGCTCCTTTCTGGGGACATTTACTAACGCCAATTAAAAATCTAGAAAAACTGAAAGTGTAGCTAAAATAAGGTGAATAGAAATAAACAACAAAAAACAACGAGAGAGCTTCATGCAGTTCACAAGTTTAAGCAAGCACTGGAATAGCCCCACCTGTACCACACGAGCAGCTGCAGGATGCTTGGGCTCAGCTGTGACTTGGGAGCAGGACAGTAATTTGCAGTTGCCACCCTCTTACCACCATGTTGTAAACCCCTTTGGAGTGTCTTTGACCACACCAGGTGTTAGGATCATAGAATCATCAAGATTGGAAAAGACCTCCACGGTCATCCAGTCCACCTACCACCACTGGACCATATTCCTTAGTACAACATCTAAGTGTTTATTGAAAAATCTGGCACTTGGGAAGGAGCAAATTAAGGGTAATCAGCTGACTTGGCATGAGGAAGGATGGAGGTGATGCAGCCCTCAGGAGGATGAGCACTGAAGGATGGAGGCGATGCCTGGTCCTTATGGAGATGCAGCCTCCAGGAGGTTGAGCACTGTGTGGTGTTTCTAGAGTGGTTCTCCTTGGAAGAGCTGTTGGCAGCAATTCCTTTTGGCACAAGTTGAAATAGTGAAGGGATTTCTTCACATGGGTTAGTGAAGTCTCTTGACAACTCAGCTCGAGTATTGGTCTGAACTGGGAGACCTCTGTAGGGGACATCAGGGTAGGAAGGACAGGATAAAGCCTTCCCATGTGCATTCAAACTGACCAAAAATCTGTTGGGCTTTTGCTTGTTTTAAAGAAGTAGATAGAATGTTGGTTGTGTTTGGAACAAAACTGGCTTCACTTTGAAGATGTGGAGTGTTTGTCTTTGGGACAAAACAGTGCAATGGAAGGTCAGGCCTGAACCAAGTACAAAAATAGCTTTATAGATAGATACAGAATAATATGAAGCTTTTCTGGGTTGGAAGGGAAGTCAAGCTGTGTGTTTAATTACCTCCCACAAACCTGCATGCCATACTTAGGTATTTCCTTCATGATTTTCTCAGGCTAATATTAACAAAACCCATAGAGAAACTACTCTACCCACCATTTCACCACTGTGTTTACATGAGAAAATTGGCCAGGACACAACAGTGCGACCACTGTAGCTTGGAAGAAGTGCACAGTTCTTCTGGAAGCGAGGATCTCTGCTGGAAGGAGTCCTGCAAGAATTCACAAGTGTTTCAGGCCAATATCTCTTTGTGGAAAAGGTTGTGCCTCCATTCCCACTTCTGTAAAATGGGGTTAAAAATATTCTCCCTCCCTCCCAGGACGGAGTTGCCACATTCTGTCCACAGCAGTCTGTAAAGAGCCACAGAGTTTTTTCCACTGGTGTGAAAAATGCTAAATAGGAGTAAATGGACACTATTTCTAATAATATTCTGAGTGCTTCATGCTACAGTGTGGGGCTACAAATAACTCTGAAAACACATTATGGTGGGGATTCACCATTACGGTTCACAGGCGCTGAGGAAACCATTGCTTTTCAACACTGATGGCCCAGCAGCTACCCCAAAATCTGCCAAAATGGGTATAAGAGATCCAGGAATGGTCTTGGATCCTCCACGTGCTCTATGAGCTGAACAACATGTGTGGGAGCTCCACCTTGGGAGCATCCAATGGTAGCAACTCACTGCCCATGAGTGTACTGTGCTGGTTGGTGCTATCACACAGGTAATCCTTTTTCAAAGAGTGTTTGTTAAAATTACTGCCTGCTCCAACCTTGCTTCAAATGGCGCCGTTTGCATTCAGAAAGAGCAAAGTGAGGAAGGCTGAAACCATTATTGCCAAACCAGACTTTTTTTCGTAACCCTAAGGCAGCGCTGTGCTGTTTTGCTGCTGAAGAAAAAGCCTGCAGTGTTGATTTTATTATGCATTATGCAGGTTTTAGGTCTTTAAAGAAGTGAAGGGAAAGTCCCAAATGAGGTGTTGGTTGCCTTACGGTCTCTGTGGAATATAGCTGCTTTTTGATTCTGCCTGTAATTCATTGCCGTAGACATGGTCTGCTACCTTCATGTTTTGATCTGTCATCCACCAGTGGGGATTTGTGCAAAGTTAGAAAATGCGTTGTGTTCGTATTTGCATTAATCAGAATTATTCAGCAGATAGGAAATGGGATGCCGAAATGTTAAAGCAGCATTTAAATTTTTCTGAGTAAACAGGTGTAAAGGCAGAAATGAAGGCAATCAAGTACATGAAGTAACAGAAATCCTCAGATCCCATTCCTGCCAACTGAGATGAGTCTTGCTGGCAGTGCTTGTCCTGGGAGCTTCTGAGTGTGGATGTGTCCATTGGCTGTGTCAAGCACAGAATGCAACGCAGAAAATCAAAGCTGGATGCTGTCAATCTCCTCTCCTCTCCTCTCCTCNCTCTGAAAGGATGCAGGGCAGAGCATGAATTGGGTGTGAGTGCTGACAGGAGTGTGTTTAGATAAGCTCTGATTTTCACTGCTTTGCTTTTCAGCTTTTGCATCAACTCTGTGTTAGAAAGAAAATGCCTCTCCCAGAGCAGGGCATGGCATCCCATGGCCATTTAGGCGAAGTATTTTCAGTATCATAGCTGGGAAGCAATGAATATGGTCATGGATTCCATGTGGTATATGGTCATTGGTTATACTGCAGTTCAAGGGCACGTTGTTGCACGTGTGAGGGTACCTGGTGTGCCATCAAAAAGTGATATTTTGAGTCAATTTCCATCTCTGTTTGCTTTTGCCCAGGGCGGTATCGGCCGCCACGAGGAATCGTCTCGCCGTGCTCATGGGTGTGTGCATGTGCGAGAGGAGTGCAGGGGATGTTTTCCATTTAGCAGTGTTATTTCTGGCACTGCTGCTTTTTCTGTAATCACTGTGGAAACTGTTATGCTTGGGGGTTCTTCAAGGAAACTCTGTAAGTACTTCTAGGGAGAAATGTATTAAGCAAGTGACTGTGATACAGGTTTCATAAGGGCTCCCTTTTCTTGGGGGCTGGAATGGATCCAGTGCTGGTGGCACTGAGCCACCTCCAGCTGGTTCCTGGATCAGAATTTGGGGATCAAATCGTATTCCTCCTCTGTTTGTACTTCACATATTGGGGGACTGTTATCCCTCTGACCTGGTCTAGAGGCTGGATTGTGCCACTGCTGCAGGAACTGAAACGGTGGAACACATGAGGTCACCTTGCCCAGCAGCCCACCTCTGGAGGATGCTACAACCCTTGCAATAAATACTTCGACCATGGGACAAACCTATTCTAGTCTGAACACTCATGGTCATTCTTGTTAACAACTTATTCACAAACAAAACCAAACCATCACATGCCAGAAATTGTACATATCAGATAAACTGACCCTGTTTCCACAGCCTCAGGGAGCTTATCATTGAAAGCAAAACTCAGAGGAAATGTGCATGTATAGGGGAAGAGAAAGGGTTGTGGTGGGCAGGCAGTGGGGCTTGCTAGCTCTCCTGTGCTGTGTTTTATCAGCGGTGTTTAAGAGTGCTCTTTCACTCTTGCTTGTGGAAGGGCTGATACCGGAAAGAGGAAAGGAGGTTTTGTCTGTGCTATACATATTTGATGTTTTACAAGCATGCATTTTAATGATTACCTTAATAAGTTACTCAAACCCTCCTCTCACTTTATTTTGGATCTCTGGAGGCATTCTGTTTGCTTAACGCTCCTAAAGTCTTTACGGTGTTCAGCAGAGATTTATTACTATTGATTATATGGCACCCAGGACAGAGTCGTGTAGTGGTGTGCAGGAATGATGGTCCTTCCAGGAGCACTTCACCCACCGTCGGTCTGGTTAACAGCAGAGCAGAGAACACAAAATGGACAGATCCGTCCAATTTGATGACCTCATCAATTAATTATTAACTGAGCTTTTAATTTTGCATCTATCATTCTTATTCTGTCTCCCCTGCCTTTCCAGAGTAGTCGTGGGGGGAGGAAAAGCATCACAAGATACTTCTGGAGGGGGTTTGTAGCTTTGGTTGGAGCAGAGATGTTCTGCATGTTAACCCCTCAGACTCCAGAGAGGTACTGGCATCAGGTTTTCAGAGCTTCTTCGTTTTAAGACTGAAAAGCTGTGTTCTTCCCAATACTGTGAGCTATAGGGCAGGTGATGGTGTTAATCCATCCTGGCCTTGGTGCTGCTGCTGACGTAAGTCTCTTTTGCCTCCATTTCATGGTGGCTATGGACAGAGAGAAGTTGCCTCAGTTTTTCTTAGCAGTCTGCAGTCCCTCACAGTTTGGCGTGGAAAGTGCTTTTGCTGCTTCAGAGCTTCCAGCAGATGTTTGCAGGTGACAGTAGTGCAGGTTTTTTTGCTCACTGCATGGGCAGCTGAGAATGTTTGGTTTTGGTTTTCGACTCTTTACCACTTTTTTGAAGGATCAAGATTGATCTCAACTGGTGGTGGGACACAGATTTTTGGGATAGTGTCCCAAACCAGATAGTTTGGTGCTACGGAGCATCAGCTTCATGAATGTTTCCTTGCTCGGCTGTGTTGTTTGGCTCATAGATTGAGGATCACTGTGTCCATACTCTCACGGGGTAGACTTTCTTCATCCCTTTCATCTAAAGAACCTGTGCATCCTTCTTTCCTAAATGGATCCTGCATTACCTCAGTGAGCCAAACCAAACAGCATGATCCATGGCTGAACTTCAGCTGTTTCTGATGAGACAGGGTGCCAGGAATGGCCCCACAGGGTCCTCATACAGGAAAGAACCTTAAACTACCAAATCTCTCACCATAAATTTTTTTTTTGTCCCCCCCCCCCTTTCAAATCTATGGCATTTTATTGATGAACCAGGCTTGTCGACTCCAAAGAGCCACATTTCAACCTATTCGGTGCTGTGGAGAGAGCTGATGGGAATCGCCACAATAAAATTTTAATTAAATGCCAGACAATAATTTGCAGTGAATAAAATGTGGTACCTGCAGTACATCTGTTCAGAAACCCAGAGGGCCATTAGTGACTTTGAGAACAAGGAAAAAGACACAGGTCTACTTACCTTGTTTCTTATTCTCTCATTCCGGGGCCGTGAGACCTATTATGTTTAATATTTCATAGCAGTGCATTGTTGCCATCCTTCCTGTGAGTCATTTTTCTACCAGAAACCCGCCCTTGCTGTGCTATTTAACCCCTTTAGGTGGCTGCAAGGTGGATTACAAGGCTTCTACAGCAAGGTTGTGCTTTGCACACAACCAGTGCAGTGCTGTGCAGTGCCAGAAAGCAAATTTGCTTTCATATGCAGCCACCTTCACTCATAGGGGCAGGTACAGACTTTCCCAAATCACCTGGAGTGATCACTAGGTCTGAAGCTCTGTCCCATGCTGTGCTCCTTTTGCATGGTATTTTTCCCCATGTCTGAACCTACTGGAGCCCATCGTGGAGATGGTGGTGAAGATCTCCATTCTGAGAATCAGCATTTCCAACCCAACAGTGCAGGGAGCTTTGTCTTGAGAGGCTCCAGGTGATGGGTTGACTTTTGGCCCAGAGTTTTCCCACTGTTTGTTAATCTCTGCCCTTTCTCAGCTTTGCCCCATCCTACGAAGCCCTGTGTGCCTGTATGGGGATCTCTGCACTTCTCACATTCTTGCAGCTGTGTCTTCCCCTAAAGCATCTCCAGTGGATTCGCTATATGAGACGCCAAGTTCTTTTCCAGGTTTGAGTTTAAGAGAATGGCTCGCTGGTGGTTTTTGTGAATTCCTCATATTTTCTCTAGGTTTCTGACCTAGGAACCTGGAAATCTGCAGTTACATGTTGTTTTTCTATCCTTCAGTAGAGCTCCTGCTATGCAACCTGATAGGTTTGTGGCCAAAAATACATGTAAGTTTCATTTAAATAGCAGTTGTGGAAACTTTCTATGGAAAGAAGGCACCCCAAAAAAATAAAAATGCCCCTGAAAGAACAAAGTAATTGCCTTACAGAAAGACTTCCTTTTACTGCATTGTTTTCCGTTTACATCAGCCGATTGTCTCCTTTGAGTTGTGCAGTTGTGGTTCTTTGGTGTGTCATCCAGCAAAGTACAGCAGAACTTTTGTGCACAGAAGAAAACTGTTACTTTTTTCTCTGTCATAAGGAAAAATAATAACCAACCAACTAACCAGCCCAGGCTTGCTCTGTACGGAGAGGGTCTTGTGACATGAGAGGAACAGAAAAATGCCTATCAGCCCTGAGTGTGGTGCTGAAGGTCACACTTTTGTGTTGTCCTTCACATGGGAAGGTTTCACTCACCATAATCGCCTACATGATGGAGACCAAAATTCTGCAAGGAGAATGTTTTATTTTTTACTCTTTTTCCTATCACTGATTTTTGTCTCAAGTCCCACGAACTGCTGGTTCAATCTCAGTTCATATTCTTGCCCCACTTCCTTTGGTTCATCAACACTCTTTTGCTCTGCAGAAGTGTCAAAAAGCACAAACCCATGCCTCTCTTTGCTTCTTTGTTCATCCTTTATGATGAAGAGTCATAAAGGGTCATGCTTTTTAATACCTTGAAAAACTTCTAAAACACCATACTGAAGGAAAATAAAATCAACAAGCACCAGAGATGTGCCACATAAATCATTTCCTTGTTGTTGATAGGGCTGAGTGAAGGATGTCTGAATAGCTGGAGGAACTGCTGTAGACTCTATGTCATGCTTGACAGTGGAAGATTTCTTTTGAGAACATTGCATTTTAAGCATGTACACAAAACCTGGGAGAGGAGGGTGGGCTCATAATTTCCCACGGGTCTTCAAGTGAAGCCATGGTCATAGCTGCACTACCTGGTGAAGTCTGATCTGTCTGTGTCGCCTCTAGGGAGTGTATCTTACCTTTGCACAGCACTTTTTCCTTGGACATACATGATATGAGCTGAAGTAGCCCAGTAGATGACAAAGACAAGTCCTTCTGATGGTCTTGGTCATACAAAGTACCTGAAAGTTCATAGCTTAATTGATAACGAGTGACCTGAATCAAAATCCCTTCCAAACCAGCCATTATATGGTTCTGTGATCTTTAAGGTCCCTTCCAACCCAACCATTCCATGGTTCTGTGATTCTATGACCTTGCAAGAACATGGAACCTAGTAAGGTCAGAGGCTTATATTTGGAGAGGAATCCAGAGAAACTTTCTTCTCAGCTGCTTATCACTGATTTCAGAACTCCATATGTTGCTCGACTTTTTTTTTTCACTTTTTCCTGCTTGCTGGTGGCTTGCAAGATCGTTTGTTAGAAATGCACCTCGCTTACCTCAGCTTCATGCTATTACATGACTCCTTGCTTCCCCTCTAGGAATGTGAAAATAAATGGTGAGGATGGATTTATAAGAGGTGCATGGAAAACCAACTAGGGGAGATACTCTGCATTTCCCAGAGCAGGGATCAGTGCTCAGAGACAGACTGGTTTCTCCTGGGATCAACACCTCCCCACGGGTGGAGGGTGTTAGCCCAAGTCAGCAGTGTGGTCAGCCCATCATTACTTTAATTCTCTACAAGATGACAAGAAAGTCCTTGTTAGACATGATCTTAATCTTGACACTGATGTTAATTAGCCCTGATTCACTGTTAGAAGAGTACAGAGCCAGGCAGGAAATGAGCAAAAAGCATTACTGGGGGGAAAAATCTCTGATTTCGCACTTCAGGGTGTGGGGAGGAGAAGCTTTGAAGTTGCTGTGTTCTTGCTGCAGTATAATATATTAACATTTTGGTTTTGGCTCATGAAGTACTTTTTTCCCTCACCCTCAGAAGCATCGGATGTAATTAAGCTCAGAAGCAATGGTTCTTTCCAGCTCTTTCCTGTCAGCTGGGTGAAATAGCACAGAAATGGTGGATTTTTTTCATGTTAAGTTTTTCTTCTTAGTGGAGGAACAGCAGCTACAGAAATCCACTAACTCAGGACGGTGTCACCCCTGAGAAGTGGAGCATCGCTAGTTCTTGTTCACTGCTGCTGCTCCAAGACCTGAGGTGCTTTCAGTTTCTCATTTAATGGGCGGCATTGTGACCTGTGCATCTGCTCAGGATGCAGCACTGCTGGAGGAGATGAGATGTCCCGCCAGCAGCAACACGGAGCTACAGCTCTGTCAGAAAGCAGCACTAAATGATTGGTGATGGCCGCGAGCCATTGCAAAGGTGGTTTGCAGACATCTCTGTGCTGGAGCAGTTGTGTGATATACAAAGTTGCTTTCAACCTCAAATAGAGATTTTTTTCAGCTTTTGCAGTTATTTTTTTTTTCCCTACATTTTGCAAGCGTTTATTTAACACAAAACCAGGGCTCTTCCCTGCATGAGGACACCTGACTTGGGGCAGGTGGAGCAGTAACCTCCTGGCACTGATGGAAGTGCCACTCTCTTCCAGAAACAGAGGAAGGGCACTGGAGCTTCGACCCTCCCCTGGCTCAGAGAGGGCAGTGTGGCAGGGATATGAATTTTTAATCTGTGTTCAAACTGCTTGCACAGTGTCATTGCCTGGAGATAGAAAGCACGTGGCCTCATTAGAGAGGGTGATAAAAGCTACTTTATCTCAAGTGTCCGGGCTGCTGCTTTTTGTTGTTGTTGTTTTCTTCTTTTTTTTTTCCCTTTTTTCCTTTTAATCCGATATCCTGTGTTCACAACCCAGGTGCCTCCCAGTTCAGATTGATGCAGTTTATCAGTGAAAACATACCTGTTTTTTAGGATGCTTCCCAGCTAAACTGGGATAAAACCTGGAGCTTGATCTGTTTAAGTGTTTATGCATCAGCAAGGCACGAGGCCAGTTGTTATTCCCATGGCATTTTGATGGTCCTTTATGACTAGAGATGCCCTAGGGATGATTTAGTGGTAAAGGAGCAACATGGCAGTAGGAAGATGCAAGCCCCTTCCCCGAGCTGGTGAGCAACCTGCCAGGTTGTGGGAGGTTCAGAACAACTGCTGGAAGTGCTTGCATCCATCACCCTACCCCTCCCTCCAGCCCCATCCCATTCTGCGCAGGTTACTCCTCAGGAGTAATCAGTGCTTTTGGCATTCACATTGCAGTCTTTCACCTGTGAACAAATATTTAGCATGCTGTGTGGGAAGGCAGGTTTGTTCAAAGTTGTGAATAGTGTGATATCCTATTGCGTACAGCCACAATCAAGGCATATGTGGATATTCAAGCAAGACCTCTGTTGAGCGTACTTTAATATTTCCCAAGAGTCTTTTTGAGATTGTACCACCCTCAATCTGTGCTTTTGTGGCCTCTCATCATTCTTGCTGTCCACATTGGGACTTCCTTTACAATTCTATTGAGATGCAGTGTCTGGTATCAGGACTTTAATAGCACTCCCCTCTGTGTATCTGGTGAGCAGTATCCCTCTCTGTGCATCACAGAGTGATGCTTGGTCATACAGCAGCAGCCCAGTACTGTCCAGCTCTGATTCTGTCAGCAATCCTTTGGGATCCAGAGATCCTTTTCCTAAAAATAAATAAATAATAACAATAAAGATCCTTGCAGGTTGCTAGTTATTTCCCCTGGCTTGTCATTGATTATTCCTGCCTTAGTACTGTTCACCCGTCATTCCTGAATTGTCTTTTTCTTTTTTCTCTTTATTTTTTTTTCCAGACCATTTCTACTCCTTACCAAGACCATTTTGAATCCTAATCCTGGCTTCCGAAGTACTTGCAGCCCGTCCCAGCCTGGTATCAGCCGCACTTTTAGTAAGCATACCATGTTCCATCATTGCAACCCATTCTGATAACAGTGAGTCATGCTGGACCTAGGACAGTCCCCAGGACACCCATGTCCAGCCCTGTAAGAGGTACAAAAAGCAACGAGGCTCCATTGGATGATGAGACTTGTGTCCCAGTGCGAGAGATGTTATCAGCCCCTTTCAAGTTTTGTCATGAGAAATATGTTTATTTCCCATGCGGTGCTTGAACACTGTGGGTTTTGTGCGGGAGGCTGAAAGAGCAGACGATCTGAATTGTCGCAGAATCAGCAAGTTGGCTTTCTCCTGAGTGTTTGTTGCATTTCTTTTTTTTTCTCCTGCCTTCTGTATGGAAAACCACCTTCTGTTCACACCCCTTTTGTGCAGCAGGCAGTTGATGGTTAAAGAGCCGCAGTGTTGGTGGTGGCAAATGTGTTCAAGAAACTTTTAGATGTTGTGCTGAGGAACATGGTTTAGTGAGAAATATTGAACTGTTGGGCTGGATGATCTTAGAGATCTTTTCCAACCTTGGTGAATCTGTGATTTTATGACTGGTGATTCTCCAGGGTTTATGGATTTCCATGGAGTCTCATAAACTGAGCTTCATAGACCAAAATTGTGTTTACAGCGGAAAGGGGCAGAGCCAGATGGTGCCCACAGAGACCAAAAAGTGGGTGCACAGCCACTGCGTATGACCCTGTAACAGTCAGAGTTCAACAAATCAGAAATTAAAACAGAAACAGTGGAGGGAGCCCAAAGGTGATTAGCAGTAAAATGAACTCAGACAAGAGGCAGTGTCTTGTTTCCTCGCAAGGGAAGAGCATAGAGCTGGGTTTTGCTGTTAGCCACACCTCAGTGTATGTGTTTGTCAGAGCAGCTCTTGGTTTCATACTTCACCTCCTCCGTGACATCTGCTGTTTCTGGGAATTTAAGTTGGAACAGCTCTTGTCTTTCATCTCTGACTTCATAGATGTGATGTGAATAAGGATTTCCAACCCTTGTATCATAGGCTCAGAATTATTGCTTGTGTGCTGCAAAGAAGGAAACTGAGGCACAGAAGGGCAGCACTTGCATTAAACTCATAGAGTCACCTTGGATGAGAAATGCTGATTTCTTGTCCCCTCCTCTGTGATCTGTGTCTTACTCAAAGTAACAAGAACTTGAGAAGAAATGGAGTTCTCTGAACGCAGACTTGCAATGTGGTCTTTTCAAGGACACTAACTACATAAAACTGATTTACTATGGAAGAAGCAGCCTTAAATATCCCTGTAGAGAGGACATAATGTGAATGATTTTGTGTTTATTCATTGCATTTCACTGAGTGGATGAAATCTCTACTGACTGTAATTGAATTATGTTTGGATGTGCTATGTAGCATGGTGGTGTTAAAAGCAGGTGCACAAAGGGATTTCTTTCTGGAGAGGGGAAAAAACTGCTTACTGTAGCAGTCAATGATTCCTACCACTGCAGTAACCCTAATCAGATTAATTATGGTTCATTTATCTGTCTGGCTTTTATTTATAAAAGCAACACGTCTAAAGAGTTTTGTTCAAAACCTCTAAGAGTTTCAGTAATATTTTAGGTTTCTTTCACGTGGTGCAGTGCATCAATCTGTGGCTGGTTGGGCTTTGATGAAGAATGGCATTGCCTCCAGCACTTAAACCCAGCCACTGGTTCTCCATCTTTTCTTACATACATCTCCTGCCACTGTCCCTGTCCAGAGGTGGCTCTGCTACCCCCGTGCAGTGTCCTCACCCAAGGTTGCTCTCTTGCTGCTCCTTTTTTCAACACTTGTACCGAATCTCCCCTTCTGGCAGCATCCTGGTTCTGCTTTTGATCTCTTGGTAGGACCCAGACCACTGTCTGCGTTGCATCCTTGCCCCATCTCACACGTGGCTTTTTCTTTCTGTAATTTTCCACTGGTATGTATCACCAAAAATCATAGCTATTCTCACTTGCATAAGCCACTCGCTTTTCCTGTCTCTCTCTCTCTCTCTCTTTTTTAATGCTTGTTTCTTTTGCTATTTTCCATCTCTGAAGAGCTGTTTAGATTTTCACAAAACCAAACTGTAGGGCATTGCATATGTGCTTGCCCATATGTATCTGCTTAGAGCAAAAGTTGCAGAACAGCGTTGAACAAATGAGGCAATTTTCCATGAGATTCATCCCTCTGTTTTCCTTTCGTATTTATTCACCACTCACATGAACATTTCAGCCAAAATATCAAGATGACTTTGGGTTTCTGTAAGCCTGAACACAAGACCTTTTTCCCTACCCTATTACAGTGCTCTTTCTCTCTGTCAGTTAAATGGGAAGGTTTCAACTCCTGTTTTCCCTTTCATTTTAATTCAGCTCTTCTTTTCTTGCTTGGCTTCACTGCGCCATGAGCCTCTGTTGTTTTTGAAGTATATCCTCTGCATTTCGTCTGGATCCAACAGTGTCTCTATTGATGAGTTTTCCATTTTTCATGGAAAGGCGAAGAGCACAAGAAGGCGCCAAGTGGACGGGAATTTGGCTTTGGCAGAGATCGGATGATCCACAGTGGGTTTTGGTAGACACCTGAGTAAGGATGTGCTCAGCTCCCTGTCCCAGGAGCGAGCTGGAGCAGGCACCCTCCATGTCAGGGATGCACACTTGTTGTATTTGCAGTTTTTCCTGGCGCGTGCTGTGAAGTGCCTCTGCGCAGCAACATGTGTCACCTTTATGTCAGCCTTCACCAAAACACAGAGGCGATGTTTTTAACAAGGTAATAACACTCTATTTTAAGCTGCTTCTAAAAATAAAGTCCCACACAAGCTGGCATTGTGACAGCAGTGTTTTGTAGTTGAATAGTGGCTGTTTTCTTGGGATGATTCATAGAAAGAAGATGAGCTTTACTAGTTTTACCCCAGGGTGAGGCTGCATTGGTGAGTTGCTGATTGTCGTTGAGAAGATTTCATTAGAACTACAGTAGCTGGCTTTTCCCTTAGGGCTGAAGTGTCATGTTGAACACTGGATGAGCTTTCTAAGCTTTCTTTCTTGTAGGTGTTTGGTAGCTAACACAACGCATTCCGTACATGAAGAGCAACCTACAGTGCTTTTGAGAGTTGATGCCTTTGTCACATTCAGTGACAAATAATGGCCAAGGGGAGTAATGAGGAGAGAGATGGTTACTCTGGGAAACAAGGTGGAGATTTAAAACTTATTGCATGAGCTCAGAGCTACAGGGGAGAAGTGCAAGAGCCAACAGTATGAAGTGAGGTGGAGGGAAGCATTACAGAGATATCTAGAGAGCAGGAGATGACTCTGCCCTCCCACGCTGTCATCAGACATCTCAGCATCTGGGGTGGGAGCAGCTTCTCTGCTGGAGCACATCGGACAGGCTCTTTCTCCTTTTAATGTTAAGAAGAATCTTTGTTGTGCTACATCATGTCCCCTCCTTGTCCAGCCAGCCATCCCAACACCTCACAGAGAAACCTCCTGTCTCTTGCCCAATGCAAATACATGTCATCTCCTGGAGTTAGTGCACTCCAGAGATGATTGAGAGGTGAATGAGAGACAAGGAGAAAGGGCCAAAGGTATCCAAGGATCAGGAATGTCTCAAGTCCCTTTAACAGACTACTGAGATGCCCAGAGATGTGGTGGATTATCACATCCTTGGAGACACCCAAGTTCAACCTGGACCAGGCTCTGAGTACCCTGATGAAGCTGTAGGTGTCCCTGTTCATTGCTGGGAGTGGGATCAGATGGCCTTTAAAATTCCCTTCCAACTCAGACAGTTCTATGAGACCAATGCCAATAACCATGAGTCTTTGACATCCATGAGGGTGATGTGACTTCAAAGTGGTCATCTTGAAGTCAGGTGTCTTTGAAACACTTGATTTCTCAGGAATGGTGATCTCCGGTCTACCACATTCAAGACAGTGATACAAATACCAGCCGTGCTGAAGGCAGCGTGCGTGAACCTCCACCTCCTCATCTTCTCCTATGAATCTGCCACTCAGATCTTGTTGGCACCTCCAGGATTCTTGTCACCACGCCAAGCTCCAGGCAGCTTTAACCAGCAGCACGTTGCACCAAAGCAGCTGGCGATTCTGTTACCTCCCTGGAAGAAGCAGAAAGACTTCAGCACAGTATTCAAAGAAAAGATTGCTGAATGGGAAGTGGTAGGAAAGTATCACTGCTTGCTCACAGCGTGCTTCTTTAGAATGGAAAAAGAAGCTTATCATGATGAAGGAGGCAAAACGTTTGGGTGCAGCTCTGCTGTCAGCTTGTCACACAGTGCTTCTCCAGGATCCTGTGTTTGTTGCTGTAATAGGGGAATGGTGATTTATTATTTCTGTGAAATCAAGGATTTGCCTGGTATTGCCTTTGGGATCCTGGGATCATAAAGACTTCTCAATAAAATTACCAAGTCTTGAACTGTCAGTTGGGATAGGAGCAGTGGGTTGAATTGGGCCTAATTCTGATCCTATTTACTGTGCATTTTGGGAGTGGCTGCCTCAAAGACAGCATTCACCCTGGAGCAAAAAAAAAACAGTTAAAGCAAATTAGAATTGTTATCAAAGGAAGAGCGTGCACAGCGGGACATGAGCTGAGGCTGAGCAGTGTTTTTACTTACAAGGACAAGGCTTTTTAACTGGGTGTTTCATTCATTTGTCATCATTAAGAAAATGACAGTTGGAGTGAAAATTAAATACTCAGGGGAAAAGAAAACAACATCACAAACCAGCAGCCCTTCAGCTGATGATTAGATCTGCCCTGATTAGTGCTACAGTGCAGCTCTTTCAGCCCTTTTGTCCCAAGGAGGGAAAGAGATCATCTGTGGAACTTCAAAGCTGATGATAAGCAAGCAAAAGAATAAAATCACTGAGAAGGAGAACCCTGATCTCACCTGTCTATAATGAAATTAAAGGCTTGTCCCCCCAGTGTTGCTCTGTCTGGTGTTAAAGCAGTGCTGGGAGTGGGGACGCCTCAGTGCCGCTGCCGAAGAGTTAATCACAACATAATCGCCTCCTTCTCTTTCAGAGAGGAGTTTCTCCATGGCAGCCCACAGGGCCATTGGGTAAGATGTGTGATTGTGTGTTCTGGCAACCGCTTTGCAATGTGAAATAAACACCCTTCCCCATAATAGCCTTCATTGAGCATTGTGCCTGGGAACCCATCGTGACACACGGCGGCACAGGGCTGGGGAGCTTCCTCCTTCCGCAGCTCAGCAAAATATTTATACAGTGTCTTCGGGTAAACCAGTGCCTCTATGCCGTGGGGTGAGCTGTTCTCTATGCCTGTCCCTGCCCCGAGTCCATCTTGAAATAGCGAGCGCATCTCGGCTCCATTCAGTCTGTCAGCCCAGATGGAACCAGCATCGCTTCCCTGTTAAGTTTACTTTTTAAATTGCTATAATAGCCCTGCAGAGTTCTTGTTGCTTTAAGTAACTGGAACAGAACTTTAAAAACATTGGCACACAGAGCACTGGTCCTCGGGACACACACTGGGGGAGCTGGGAGGGGAAATGCGGGGCTGGTGGTTGTAGAGTGTTCAGCTTGGGGTCCTGGGTGCTCTGTGGTTATTAGGCCTGGCAGTTTCTAAGGAAAAAACAAAAAAAAGACCTTTTATTATTATTATTTTTTAATTGTAGTACTTAAGAATAACGTTTTTCCAAACCTTTGTGCTGCAGAAAAAGAAAAGTATTTTGTTGTTGGTGGAACGTCAGCTGGTTTGCAAAGAATAGAAATGCCTTTTTCTTTCCTGTTGACCGTCAACACCATAAGGTCTCAATGGCCAGAGAAAATTACAATGGTTTCTGGCTCCTGACCATTGCTGCTCATCAAAAGCTGTTCCACAGTGTCACAGTCAGCCCTGCAGACCACAGAACCAGTTGCAGCTAGTAAGCTTGTGCTCAATGTATAGAAGGCTGATTGAGAAGAAGTGCATTTCCAAGAATTCCCTGTGTTTTGGGTTGTGTAAGGTCTAAAATTTGAAGTATGTTTCTCTTGCCCCACGCAGATCTCAAATAGTAATTGTAGGTGGGGAATTACAACATATATGGCTGGTTTTAGGGAGGGCACGTGGAGATCTGTTCTTGACCTTGTGACAGACAGGGTGTTTCTCATTGAAGGGCAAAACCAACAAAACAAACAAACAAACAACAACAAAAAAAAAAAAACAAAAAAACCCTATTCTGCAGTTTTGTTGATGTTCTTTGGGCCATGAAGCCAGACTAGAAAACAGGAAGAGTCTTAGCAGGGTAGTTGGTCAGTGAAGCATTTTCACTGAGAACCACTTTGTCTACCATCATTTGCAATCTTTAAATCAGGGCTGGTTTTGCTTTTTGTAAGGGATACTGAGGGTCAAAGACAAGTAATAGTCTTGATTCAGATATGTCAAAGAGTTCTCTGGCCTGTGCTGAGCACTTAGTGAGACTCTTTCCTTTATCTTGCTGTCTTCTGATCTTTATATTTGAGGGTCTCTGAAGACCACACGAGATCATGGCATCACCTTTCGAAAATCAAATTTGTAATCTTCCTGGAAACATTCATTCCAAGGAAATCAAAGACCTCAAATGTGATGCAGTCATTTTCCTGAAATGATCTCTCTGTAGTAGCATTTATGTTTTTTTTCTGTTTTGTCTAGAACTAAGAATAGGAGTTCCCAAAACAAATGCTGCACTCACTGCACACCAGTTCATTGCTGTTACGATAGCCCACGTAGCCTCCGCTGGTCACAGTGTTTAGTTTGTGAGCTGTTCAGAGCCTAACTGTGAAGACAAACAAGCTCTTGTGGAACTATCATGTAGTCACTGTATTTTTAATTTAACACTTTTGCATCCAGGCTTGAACTCCCCTCCGTCTTGGATGATGGTTTGTTTTGTTTTTTCCTTAGGCCCTCTTCTTAACCTTCAGGTTTGGTTCTAAGAACACCACTTTAATTTTGCTGTAGGAAGGAACAACATCTTCAAATGTGACTTTTAGGAAAGGGAAGGAAAAAAAGTACACTTCTGTCTTATCAGCAGTGCAGTCATACCACTCATCTACCCAAGCATCTTTTCCATTACAAGATCAGGGCCATATTTTTATAAATCTCCCACACGGTCCTGTTCCTTGTGAATGAACACAGAAAACTGTAAAAGCAATTCTTGCAAGGCACGAAGCCAAAGTCAACGTTTCAGGTTCCTTAGAAGAGGGCTCCTACCCATATGGCCAGTGAGTTAGAAAGGCTGAAGGAGGTGGGCCTGTGTTTGGAGGTGTGCTCTGAGATTCTTGCTGGGTGCTGCAGCTGGGGAGCAGAGGAGTGGGGCTCCTGGGTGGCCCATGGCCAACATCAAGATGCTGGGGGAAACCTAAGCTCTAGTCCTTTCATGGCTTACTCTTGCGAATGTTGCAGCATTGTTAACCTGTACTGGGGCTGCTGTGGCTGGTGGCTTGACTGGGTGTTTCTGACCATGTCACTCACTCTATTTAAAGCTGTGAACTCTTCCTCCAGCCCCGACCTCACTTGGCTATGTTAAGAAGAGATGACCCTAATGAGATATGACTAGAGCCATCTGTTCAGGGGCAAGCAGAAACCTCACCCAGCACCTTTTCCTGAACCTGTCTCCAACCATTCTGTGCCTGTGCTGCTATAACTGTCCTGCTCAGACAAAAGTCAGCCTCTGTTGCCTGCTGTCTAAAGCTTGCAGAGATAGCAGCCATAAAACAGACCCGCATCAGCAGACAAAGATCAAGGCCTGTAGCTATTCTTTCCTGCCTACTAATGCTAGGCATAAAGCAGGATGGCTGGCCCTTCAACAACGTGTTGTTTCTTCTTCTTCATCTTTTTTTAAAAAATAAAACCAAAAACCCTTTCCTAAAAAGGCTGGAGGCAATTCCAGAACTTGTCTGATCGGCAAACATTGCTTGGCACACTGAAGTAGAGGCAGAGACAGAAGTCTTGTTACAATGCTTGGTGCTTCGGAATGGGATAGTTCTAATACATATTTCTATGGACCCAGAAAAAATAACTTGTCATAAATAATATGAACTAGCTTTAGTAAAGGTGGAGGTAACCATGGCTATCATTCAGTGGTGTTCTAGCAGAAAAGTTACTGCTTAGAGGCTCAGTGCTATGCTTTGTGAGTGAAATTTTGCAAGGCATTCTTGCTACTCCTGATGCTCCAGCAGAACCTATTGCAACCCTGGTGTAAAGCTGACTAGGTCTGGCAGAAGTGTCTGACAAACACCGGGGTATCAGCACTGCCACAGACATCTCTTGATATTTCTCATGGTGAATTGGAATAGACAAAAGGAAAGGACAATGTTGGCAGGATATCCATTTTGCCAACCATCACAGGCTTTGTTTTTATTTTAATTTAATTTTATTTATTTTTAGTTTTGTTTTTAGCAGCCACTTGATCTGAAGTTTAGATGTGGAGTGTGTTGTGGAATTTGACAGAGGATTTCTTGCTTACGCTAAAATAATGAGGGCTTTTTGTGATCTCTTAATCTATAGGAGTCTGTAGCAACTTAATCTATAGGAGATTTCTTCTTGGGCACTTTTTTTTTCTTTTTTTTTGTGGAATTCTTCCTCTTGGGGCTTTACAAGGCAGAAGATTTTTGGATTAGTAGCTGAGATAATTCTTGGACCTAGAATCTCTGTGCATTTAAGACCTGTCTCTTTAATTTCTTAGAAAAAGGTCACCTGCTTTATAAAGAAAAACACAACACAAACCAACCTCACAAAAAAAGAAAACAACACCAGGGTGGAAGTGTTAATGAAACTCTTTATCCTTTCTTTTCTTGCCAAAGACAATTCTTTAACAAATATCATTAAACAAACATTTTGAAGCCCACGAGGGTTCTCTTGAGCCCTTTACTAAGCAGAAGGAATATTATCTCAGATTTCCTGGATGACTGTGCACACAGATATATCAGCCTTCTTCAGTAGGGATGTGAGACCAAGCTTTGAAAAATATTTATACACATTGAAACTAGTTATATTTGACCTCCAAGGCCTTCCTTAATGCCATTCCAACTCAGAGCTCAACTGAAAAATGCTAAAAGATGTTTTAAAGGTGTCTGTGGCCACCAGTGTGAGCTCATTTCTAATTAAACTGAAGCCACACTTTATTTCGTTAGAAGCACGATATTAAATGTACACACAATTGGCTGATTCTCAATTAATTAGCTGTTAGAAGCAAATTCCATAAGGTCTATTAGGATTAGAAGGCGGAACTTGGTGTCACTGAAACATTCTCATTCTCCTGATCTGCATTAAGATGTCATTTTGCTTATGGCTCTGATGTGCTATGGGTATTTCTCTAGGCTCTGGATGTGAGAGCAGGATGTCCGTGTTCTGTAGGAGTGGTGCTGAAAGGTGTGCAGAAATTCCCTTTCTCTTTGGTGTGAACTCCTCCCAGAATGGGGCATCTACAACTTCTTTGGAACAAGTTGCTCATAGAGATGCTCCATCCTTGAAGGCTTTCAAAGCCAGGTTGGACAGGGCCCTGGGCAGCCTGATCTGGTGGGGGGCAACCAGTACACAGCATGGGGTGACAACTGGATGATTTTGAACATCCTTTCCAACCTAAGCCATTCTGTGATTCCATGAATTGAAGTAAGATACGAAACTTCCCAGCTACTCTCTGCAAAAAATGGGAACTCTCAATGTCCCCTCTTACCCCACCAGTTCCATCTGGAGCTAGTTTCAGTGGCCAATTAAATACTAATAAAATTCACAAAAAAGTGGCTTGCTTCTCATGGATACCAAGGTGTATTCAGGCTTTTTGGTGATTTTTTTTTCTTTCTAAAACTTCAGTCAATCCTCTTAAAAATTTGATACAAATTTTTATTACAATTGACTTTTAAAACCCACTGTATTTAAGACATGGAACAGCTTCCCCTGCCCAATCCACCCCAGCTGCAGCAACCCATTGGGAACCCATTGGAAACAGTGGTGCAGAGTAAATATTAGGTCCAGCTGCATCCTTNCTCCTGATCTGCATTAAGATGTCATTTTGCTTATGGCTCTGATGTGCTATGGGTATTTCTCTAGGCTCTGGATGTGAGAGCAGGATGTCCGTGTTCTGTAGGAGTGGTGCTGAAAGGTGTGCAGAAATTCCCTTTCTCTTTGGTGTGAACTCCTCCCAGAATGGGGCATCTACAACTTCTTTGGAACAAGTTGCTCATAGAGATGCTCCATCCTTGAAGGCTTTCAAAGCCAGGTTGGACAGGGCCCTGGGCAGCCTGATCTGGTGGGGGGCAACCAGTACACAGCATGGGGTGACAACTGGATGATTTTGAACATCCTTTCCAACCTAAGCCATTCTGTGATTCCATGAATTGAAGTAAGATACGAAACTTCCCAGCTACTCTCTGCAAAAAATGGGAACTCTCAATGTCCCCTCTTACCCCACCAGTTCCATCTGGAGCTAGTTTCAGTGGCCAATTAAATACTAATAAAATTCACAAAAAAGTGGCTTGCTTCTCATGGATACCAAGGTGTATTCAGGCTTTTTGGTGATTTTTTTTTCTTTCTAAAACTTCAGTCAATCCTCTTAAAAATTTGATACAAATTTTTATTACAATTGACTTTTAAAACCCACTGTATTTAAGACATGGAACAGCTTCCCCTGCCCAATCCACCCCAGCTGCAGCAACCCATTGGGAACCCATTGGAAACAGTGGTGCAGAGTAAATATTAGGTCCAGCTGCATCCTTAGTGGGAGTTTTTGGGAATTTTTGATTGATATTTTATTCTAAGGTGATCTAAAAGAATGGAGACTCTGTGGTGTAGAGATGTGGAAAGCCCTGCTCTGTTTGTTTTCCTGCAGGGTGGGCTGGTGCTGTGGGTTCCTGAGGAACAGGTTGATGAGGAAAAAACAGCAACAGGCGGATGCAGTGCCAATGGGGTCCCTTACCTAAATATTTGTGTTCATCCACAAGAAGCATCTGTTAATAGGAGGTCGATCACCTGTAAATTTACCCAAAACCATTCTGTATTCAGTATATTTTTGTATGTGCATACAGGAACATTTTGTGATGACAAGAAAGGAAGCAAACAGTGTCCAGACTTGATTCTTTCCTTCCTACAAAGCTAACAGCGTTCCCTCCAAACTTATTCATCTTTATTTGTTCTTTCCCATTAAACTTTTATCTTGATTTAAAATTATTCCTCTTTTCTGTCACTTGGCTTGGCCTTTCCCATCAGCATGAAAGCTCAGAACATGACATTCTCCCAAACCTCCCTGCCCTGTTGGGGTCTGCCAACAGTGATATGTCCTTACTGTGTGCGGTGCAGGATCACTGATGCACATCAATGTGTGTGCACACACATCTGAGGGTTATTGCAGATCGTCTTTGGTCCTGAATCACGGGGGCTAGTTTCCTTGTTCAATTATTTTCACTATAATTCTAGGCTGGCATCATACAGCATTGTGTTGTGATGCTGCATCCAGAAAATAGCACGCTGCTCTGGAAGAGCTGTCTTCTGATTTTTCATGCATGGGGGCTGTGGACAGAGGCAGTGACTCTCTCCATCCTGCTTTTGCATCATCCTTACTCCAAGAATTAATAAAGCATGTAGATATCTGTATTATCTTTCTATCCTTATTACATACCTTATGAAGCTGGTTAACTCGATGCATTGCTTCCATAGCTAGAACCCTGCAAGCAGAGAGAAGGCAGTTGGGCAAGAGCACAGTCAGCAAGGCAAGACAAACCTCCCATCAGCAGGCTGTGGGAATTTCAGGCTGTGATTGCTCAAAAAGGTTTTTGACATCCGTAATGACAAGTCCTTAGATTTCAATCACAGACGGTCATCAGCCACGCAACCTGGGGTGATGCTGTTGGGTAGGGCAGACAGGATGGGCTCTGCCTGGGTTTCCTCGCAGGTCTCCCAGCAAAGTCCTGACTCTTTCCGGTCCTACTGAGACCAGGTGAGGAACTGAAGGCAGAAAAAGGAGCTCCCTTTCTGCGGGAGGAGGAGGAAGTTGTTTTCTTCCAGGTGTGAGCCTCTAGGCAAGCTGCAGACCAAGGAACTTATCCTCCATAGCATGGAGGTAGAGCTCCCTCTGGCACCTCATCCCTGGTGCAAGAGATGAGCCTGTGTCAATGGAGGTCCTCCTGGAGGTACAGAAATGAGAGCAGGACCCTGCCGTGTAAAAATGAAATCCTTTGGCTCTGCCCAGTGCGTGGTGTTCACAGGGCTGTAACCCAATCCCATTGCTGGAGCCAAGCATCCAGGGCAGGTGTCCTGCTGCTGGCTGCGTGCCCTTGCTGGGACATGGTGCAGGGCACGGGCTGTGTGCTGCAGGATGACCTGGCTGTGCACACGGCTGTGGCAGGACAGGGACCAGCTCCCACCTCTCCAAGCCACTGCTGGAGGACATCTCATTCCCCTGGGGACGGAGTTACAGGTCAGTTTTGTTACCCTGGGTCTACTCCAAGGCTTAAGTATCCAAGGGACAGGAGATGAGATGTATTTGTTCTGATTTGCTCAATATTACTGTGTTTTTGGTAGGACTTTTTTGGGTTTTTTTTTGGCATAGAAAGATGTCATTTGGTGTTTAAGACAGTATCCCTTCCTGCATGCCATGATATTGCATTTTATTGGGCAGAAGTTCATTGAACTTTCTCTGTGCCTGGGCATTTTCAGGACTTCTCCATATCTCATATATGTTCTTTCCATTCCCCTCCTGCTTGCAGCTCCCTGGGCAATGGCTTAGCAAAGGACTGAGACAGCAATGAGCAGCTCAGCACTGATCCTCAATCAGCACAGTGCTCCTAAAGCCAAAGCTATGACAAACTCCATGGCAGCAGTGCTATATCAGTACTTTATCAGCCTTCTGTACACAGAGAGAAAAGAAAAAATCAGCAAGCTGAGAGGACGAAGTTTTTTATGTTTTCTATTTTTTTTTATTTTTATTTTTTGGTGGGAGCTTTCTGCTGAGCGTGCTTTGGTTTTGCTGAATACTGCGGTGAGCAGAGCCATTGGTTGTCCCTGTGAGGAGCTCTGCAGATTGTGGCCTGCATGCTTTTGGCTTATTTCGACATTGTGCATGTCAAATGTGATACTCCAGATTTTCCTGGCTGCCTTTCAAACGCCTCTCACCTTTACCAGGGACTGGCATTAAACTCTGGAAGGATGCAACCCCGTGTGTGTTCCAAGAGTTCGCTAAAGCCCTGTGAATTAACTTTGTTTTCCCAGAAAAGGAAATGACAAAAACGCAGAGGGATTTAATGATTTTAAGTGTAAATGAGAAAACATTAAAAGGAAAAGAAATATTAGAAAAAAGTCAATGTGTACGAGCTAGCCAACATCACAGCCTTGCAGCTGGCATGGTGCATCAATGGGTTGATGGTTGGACCCGATGATCTTAGAAGACTTTTCCACTCTTAATTATTACTCTGTGATTCTGTGAGTCTGTAATTCTATGACAGTTGAGTGATTCTGTGATTCTAAGTTCTGCAGGGCACTGTGTGCAGCTCAGTTCTGCTGCCCCAGGGACACACAGCTGGAAGAAGAGCACTCAGTTTTGTAGACCTCCAAAGGAAAGGAAGTTGAAACTCCTGTGTGTAACCATGTATAACTGGTGGGAAAAAAAAAAAAAAAAAAGAAATAGGTCATTTTCAAAAAGGACACTAAAAAGGGTGTATGTATGTGTCAGCACTGAAAGAACAGTGAACCCAAACCAGCAAAACCTCAGCAGTTGTTGTTTTGTCAACTTGCTTGAGCTGTGTGTTATTACTTTCTTTGAGGTCTATGCACAGAGAGGTGCAAATGCATTCTGCAGCGGATGCTTTGCATCCCTGTTTTGCATAGTCAGCTCTGTGCAAAGAGAAGGGGCCTTACCGTGGCCTCAGAGTTGAGTAATTCTGCATGGGGATGGGCAGCAATGCAGCTCCCATACACCAGCAGCCCCCACTCGCAGGGAGATTTGTGTTTGCATACAGGCTTTTTTTTGTAGCATTTCTTCCCCTCACTTCAGTATTCAAAGCAAACTGGAAGCATTTTGTGATGTCAACTTGAAAGATCACTTTGTCGTTTTGGCGAGGTTATACAATGATCTTGGAGGCTGCTTGAATTTGATTTTCCTGAGGTTTTATTGCGTTTTGCTTAATTGCTTCTGTTTTATTGTTAATGAGACAAAGAACGGTCTGTAGAATAGCTTGTGGAGTAAAATTGTCCAGGAGCACTGATGAAATGTGAATGTTAGAAGTTGCCTTTCATTGTGTGTGCTGTCTTTATACTCCTCATTTGGTTTTGCTCAGTCCTGGAGGTGACATCACCCATCTGTGTCCTGCACCTGGCTGCAGGATGAGCTCCCCATGGGGAGGATGTGCCATGGCTCATGCTTTCTCTTGGTCAGATGCCCCTGCAGTCCAATTTATTACTTTCTCCAGTCTGAAAAGAGCAGACTTACCACCTTTTTGCACAGCTTTCTGTAAACCCTTATGAAGCAGAACCATGCAGGAGTGATGTAGTCTGACGTGAGGTCCAAACCTTGGGTGGCTAAAATTTGTGCGTGTAAAACACTGAGGAATATTCTGCAATGGGAATTAAAATTATGCACAGCCACAAGCTCTCTACTGGTGGGATAAACTCAGTCCTCCCAGGTGGGCAGCCAGGAGCGAGGACCTGGGGTTTCCAGTGCAGCACTGCAGGGTGAAATGAGCAGTGCTGAGATGAGCTTGTTTTCATTTTGCTTGTTGCCATAGGGTCCGTTTTTTGCACTGACTGCTAAAATCACTGCTGCATACTGCGGAGGCAGACGATGCACTCTGCCTGCAGCACCAGGCTCTGTGGGGAGGGTACATTTGCATGGGACTTTACAA
The DNA here is from genome assembly GCA_013399175.1 of Odontophorus gujanensis. Classification (NCBI taxonomy): domain Eukaryota; kingdom Metazoa; phylum Chordata; class Aves; order Galliformes; family Odontophoridae; genus Odontophorus; species Odontophorus gujanensis. Next base: position 29,062 of record VXAB01013370.1, read on the forward strand.
GATGTGTGCAGTGATAAGCAAGATGAGCCTGCTGTCCTACACATGCAAAGCAACAGATTTGTGACCTGGGCTCTGTCCGACTGCTGCAGGTCTGAGGCTGCACTTATACCCATAAATAGATGAAGCCAGGGTCAATCTTATGACCCTAAGAATCAGTGGCATGGGTGCACCTTGCTCCGTGGGGGTGTCCAGGCTTTGCATGCAGTCCTGCAGAAGGGCAAGCTTGGTTTTGAAGTGAGATTATGCTTCTCGCCTGCTGAAATTGCCTGGGACACACGGTGTACCTGGGTTTTGCATTATCCACCAGTTAGTTGGTTGGATTTAGCACAAATGGAGAAGTGAGCAGGCAGCAAGACTGCTGAGCCATGGCTCTGTGCATCCACGGCAGGAAGGGGAGGCAGTTCATCGATAAGTCAGGGGAGGGTCAAGGAAAACTGTTTTCAGCTGATCTCCACAAAGCTCACTGGCCAGGAGACCAGGGGCTGTGGGATTGACTCAGCCCTCATTCCCCACTGATTCACCCTGCAATTATGAGATTGAGCAGAAATTGTAAACTCCATCTGAACTGTAGTTGTCCTTTTTTTTTTTCTTTCTTTTTTTTTTTTTTTTCCCACTCTTGTGGTTTGAAACTATGTAGAAACGTTTTGGAAGGTTTCTCAATACATGAGTTTAACCCTAAGTCTCAGCAGGGGGAAGGTATTATTGGGGAAAGGCAATTACTGCTTGAGCTATATGCAAGTCACATTACCTTTGGAAAGAACCACCCTCTCGCCAATAGCTGGCTTCCCATTCAGGGTTTGGCAGGTCTGGAGCATTGAATTCAGATGAATTTTGAAAGAATCATTACACAGCAGTAGTTTCAAAATATTAGTTCACTAATGACTTCTTTGCACCAATGAGCTCTTGAGAAGTGAAAGCAGCAGAGATTGTTACAACTCTCAGGAGGGACGTGATGGTGATGCACGTAATCCCACTTCACAGTCACCAGTGCTGAATGGCTCTTAAGGGTCGTCTTAAAAATTGCAAAAGAACTCCATTTTCTTGAGTTTTGTGTGTGAGGAAACAGGATTAGGTACATTACAAATGCAAAAAAAAAAAAAAAAAAAATCCCATTCTGGGATATAAGTGCAGTCTATTGGCATTACCTTCCTGTCTGCAGGAGCCCAACTTCAAATCCCAGCTGTCTTTAATGATGGAAGTGACTCTGCTACAGTCTCCTGCTCCCAAGCATGTGCTTGTGCTGAGATGGAGCACCCCTGGGCTGCCCACTGCTCTGCCTGAAACCTGCCCCAGAGGTCAGCATTGTGTGGGGCAGAGCTGTGTGCTTGGGGTAGCACAGCCCTGCCTTGTCTTCTGCATCTGTGGGACTAGGAGGAAGAGAGATCTCAACTGGTGTTTTCTTTACCTAGGTTTGTTGGGGCAGAAAGCCTCTTTCCAAGTTGCCCACTAGGTAATGGTGGTGCTTGTTATCTTCCTGGGGCTTCTTCCATTTTTTTTTTCCTTCCTAATTTCAATGATGCTATTTCTTGGAATATTTAGCTAAAAAAAAAAAAAAAGATTTTGCAATAATTAACTCGATTTCAGTTTGGATGCTTTAATGGAAAAAGAAAAACTGTTCTAAGCTTTGAAAGTCATCATTTGTACATGCTTTGGGGACCAAATGCACAGTTGTTTTCCTCCTGGTACAGGTGCCTGTGGCTGCCCAGCTTGGTGAGAAGGGGAAATGCTGAAGCCACATGGGTTAGAAGCAAAAGTGAACCAACACAGCATTCAATCCTTGAATTTTCAATGAGCAGAGAAGGTCTCCTGGAGGTCTCCCCGTCTGTTTCTAGTTATGAGGATACTTTATCTCTGCAGGTCTCTCCCTTCCTGTAGTATCCAAGGGCCTCACGGACACTCATGGATGACTCACATCACATCTGCAAAATAGGGAAGTATCCCCATTTTAGAAGCGGGGACTAACGCGGGTCGTAGATGTATGACTTGCCCAGTTTCACACAGGAAATATGTAACTGAAGTGGGAATTGAGCCCAGGTCACATGAGTTGAGCCCTGGATTGCTGTCTGCCCTTGGCGAGCCCAAAGCTGCTCAGCAGATGTTGCGCGTGTGGAATTGGTTTGAGAACCAGGCGCATTCATTCAGAGGTTGTAGCTGTAAACGTGAGGCTGCTGCTGCATGCAGCGGGGTCAGGGTGAGGTGGGAAACCCAGCAGTGAAATGGAGTGGTGAGGTGAGAGGAGACTGAGGATGGAGCCCACCCTGTGGGGGATATGTGCTTATAAACACTTTCATGTTGTCCCTGAGGAGCACACTGGCTTTCTACAGAGCCTGTTGGCATTAACTCCTTCTGGACGTGTCCTTCTGCAGCAGTGCCTACACGCATCTGCTCTACTTCACTTGCATCTAGTGAGCATGTCCTCTTTCTTCTGTTAGAGTTTCCTTTGTCTGCTGTGATACGTGTCACTGAGTGCATCACTGGGACTCACATCTGGATAAACTGTGGCTTGTGGAACTAGCTGATTGCTGGGTGCAATCCCTTCATCAGTTCTGTGTGTTAGCAGGAAATATCTGTGTGACTTTGCTCTTGGTGCATGGAGTTCTGCACTGGACCTGTCCAACTTGTGTCTCTTCAACCATAAAGCGTGAGTTGGAAGGTGGAAGCAGGGCCCTGGTCTTGCTCTCTTCTCTTCCATCCCACGGAACAGTGGAGTGAAGGTCCCATTTGTTTCTCCTCTGTCTTCAATTGCAGATACTGATACTCTGTGAGTGGTTTAAGTTGTGCCGTGAGCCATGGTTGGGTTTTAGGATGCAAAGAGCCAGGGGAGGAGGAATTTCAGCCCTCTCCTAGACAAACGAGGGCTCATGGCACGATGGTTTGTGGTAGCTGCAGGGTTCCATTGGAGCTTATAACACTTCCCCAGAGTTGTTTCCACTTTTGACCTGGGATTTGGGAGAAGACAGGGACGTGTTCAGGCACTGCCATGCCACCCATCCACTGCTTCTTCCTGAGCTTCTGGGAGTCAGGATGGAAAAACAGGAGTGCAAAACAGAGCTTTGAAAAAATGACCTTTCTCTCATGGCTGTGCTTGGGCACACTCATCAGATGAGAGGAGGCTGCTTGCCTAAGTATTTAGTTTCCAGACTTAGTCTCATTTACATGTTTACACAGACCTGTATGTGTTCCATTTTTGAGGAGGAAGAGAATGGGACTGTGGGGCTCTGAATAACATGTGCAGGTCTGTGGTACAGGGCTCAGAGGGATAAGGAAGTCACAATCCAGAGCTGGACACAGCACCAATAAAAGCCAATGTGGCAGCAACTAAAGGCAAGCTGGGGGTTGTGGCAGGAGTGAAGCCTATTTAAAGTTTTGGGAACAGTAACCAAAATTTACCACTGTCCTATATTCTTCTGTGTTTCAGAGGAGCTGCGACCACACAGAGCTCTGCTTAGTTCTGCCCATACCTTTACTGTTATTGTGGGTCTGAGTCCTCCTGCTGCAGAGTGGGTTGCACAGTGCCTCTGAGCATGGGATTTGGTGGTGGACCATTGCCTTGGAGGAACCATATGTTCTTCCATGGAATTGCAATGCTCATGTCTGTGAAGGAGCTGTCTTTTTCTCTGCATGCAACGTATGCTCAGGGTTGTTTTTCAGAGCGCATCTTCACTTGGGGTATTGCTTTGCCTAAGCCTGACCCCTGTGCAGATCAGTGCATTCATGTTAAAAGCTCAGTGGAAGCTAAGTATGGAAGAACTGAATGGTTGAATGAAATAGAGGTGGCCTGAATGTGTGTTTGCCCATCTGTGGTGTCTACAGAGGGGGAGAACCCATAACAGTGCACTCCAGCAGCACACACATCACTGTCAGGATGAACTTGCTGCAGGAGATGAGTGCAGTCACCAAGGGCTTCTCCAGCTGTTGGGGCTCCGTTTGTGTACTGTTCTGGTTACCAAGCAATCCTCTCCATCAGGGCACCTGATGTAACCCTGTGTGCTCACTGCTGAGATGGCATTTTAATATCCAAGCACTATGATTCCAACGTGCTCTTTCTTTTACAGACTGAATTAAATCCTGGGCAAACGAGGGAGAGACACCATCAAAATTACAGGCTATCAAGTCTACTGTAAGTAGCCTCTGCTTTTTCCTAGTGAGTTACTCTGGATGTGTGCACTGCCCTTTGCAGTAGGCTCAGCTCCTGGAAACAGCAGTTGTTCTGTTCTTTGTCTGCCTTACTTTGCTTTTTCTTTGCTAAACATGACAAATTTTTGCCTGGCAAGTCCTGCCAATGCTGCATCCGCATTTTATATTACAGAGCATAATTACTAGAGGTAATGATCTACCAGTGCTGCCCACTATTTACACTGTGAACCCCTTTTGGACATAAATCACTTTGAAAGTCCAAGGGAGCATCTGTGCTGTCATTCAAAGCTGCAGCTGGGATCTTGTAGTGATGATCATGATCTCCAGGCAGCAGAATGCTCTGTGTTTTGCCTGTAGCCATATCTGCTTTGATAAGACATTGCCTTGCAGAGCTTTGTAAGAACCAAGGAACTCAGTGAGCTGTGGAGAAAAGGGATCTGGTTTCCCTCAGCTGTGTCTCTCCAGATTGATTAATCTATAGTTTAAAAATGGGAAAATGCAAAGTGTTAGTACTTGCCAGTAAGAAGGGAGCTGTACCTTTCTGCAGAGCAGAAAATAGGAGCTTGTGTTTTGCTTACTTCACTCATTTTCACAAGACTTGTAAGATTCCAAGTATACTTAACATATGTCAGCTATGATAGATGTTGTTTAAATTTGATGGAAGCTGGCCAAATGGTGTAAAAGTTATCATGGAGAGTGACCAGGCAGATTTTCCAGTAGTGCACTATCATCTGCTCTCAACTTCTTAAAAACAGTCTAGAATTCTGTGTGTGGAAGAAAATGCTGTCTGTTATGGTTGGAATGGTATGGAAAGGCAGGGTTTCTGTTGGAATAACTTCCCACTAAGCCTCCTGGATCTCAATCTGTCTTACACAGGTCCAAACAGCATAGAAAACCCTTCCATCTGCTGTGGTATTGTAAACAGCAGAGTTTTGCCACCAGGAGGGTTTTAAGGAACCACTGTAATGAGATGTTTTAGTGTGCTGGAAGCAACAGGCAACCAGCATATAAACAGGCATCAGTTTTCCACATCTTACTTTGAAGGAATGGGTCCTGGAGACCGACCGTAAGATAGATGAAGGATTCCTTCAAACGTCTTCTCAGTGATGTTCCCACCAGGGGCTCAGGTGTCAGCCTGCAGCACTTCTCTGCCAACTTCTGAGAACTTCCATTCCAAATCCAATGGCAGAGAGTTTCTTTCAGGGCGTATATGCGGTGGTGGTCCTGCACACATGGGGTCAGTGCTTGGCACTGGGTGGTTGGCTCTTCCTCAAGTAATTTAGGAGGGTTTAGGTGAGGTTTAGGATTTGGAGAGTGTGTGTTCCTGTGCATCTTCACAGAAATCCATTGCAACCATAATAAAGTAATTCAAAATACCAACAAGACTGTCTAAAACAGCGTTCCTGAGCATTTTATCTCAGACTTTAGGGTGAAACTCTGGTCCCATTCAAATCTGAGGGAATTCTCTCACTGATTTCCTTCATCAAGGTGGAAGCCTTTGTCTCTGTCTTACAAACGAAACAGGCATTTCTGTTCATGTTCACTCCGTTGCACTTCAAGTAAAACCCAGAGAAATTATGCTTGAATAGAAATAATAGCTGGAGTCCTCCATTTTAATGCCTGTACTTAGGATTTGGCCCCAGACATGCAACGTTAGCAGCTGGAAACCACGTCCCATAAAATCCATGTGACTTTTTCCTTAAGGATTTGCTGACGTACCAATGCTATGCATTGCCTTGCTGTTCTGATCTACAGAGAAGGCAGTGTGGAGCACAAGCTAAATGAATGTCAACGCTGATAAGCAAAAAGAGTAGAGGCATAGCACATGGCAGAGAAAAGAGACTACTCAGGTGACGTGGAGGCAGAGATTAAAGTAAAAGCAGAAGATGTGCCTTATCTGACAAAAAACAAAATAAAAAAATGGGAGAATGAGGAAAGTGTGATGATAAGGAGCATCATTTAGTGGGGAAACACTGGTGGTAGGTGGACGGTTGTATTGGATGATATTGGAATTCTTTTCCAACCTTGGTGATTCTATGAGTCTATGAAAATAAAGAGGCTGGAGTTTTTGAAGGCAGATTTTGGCTGAGGGAAAGCAAATAGAAACTGCAGAAAATGAAGAAAAATAAAATGTCAGTAGGCTTTTTTGTCTACATAGTGACCCTCCTTTGCTATCTCAGGTTTTATCCAGTGGGGCACCACAGGGTTGGGCATCCACCCTCAACCCTTTGGAAGCTCTTATTCCCTTGTCCCATCGTGTCACCAAGCTCATGGGAGAGAAACACTCCCACAGTTTCTAGCTTCAGTGGACTTCATATTTTTCTGCTGCTTTATTCCACGCTGTTGAATTTTCCTTGGAGAGGTATCAATCCAATGAAATGGTATCCAGCCAGGAGAATTATCTTTTGCCATTGCCATTCCAGGGGCCATTTCCAGTAATGGAAAAAATATGTAGAAAGTAGCCTGAATTGCCCCAGAATGGTCGTGCTCACTGCTGTAGGCAGCAGGTGTGCTTGTTCGTTGACCAATTCTTTAAATGCTAACTTTTGTGCAGAGTTACTGACTAAATCAGCTGCAGCCCATGTGTTCATCTGAGGATGTTCTGAACAGTTGGGATGATATTGAATCATGTCAGAAAGCTATCTCACAGGCCCAATTATTTTGCACTTAGAAGTGGATATAGAGTCTATAGGAGAAAACAGTAGTAACATGTTTTTCAGACTTTCTTTTGTTAGCTATTCTTAAATGTGAGTGTGCAAGCACATGGGAGGCAGCATTCAATTTGTGCTTGCTGAATGAGTCTCATCTTAAATCCTCTTCTACCAAGTTAATGTGCTCTGTGCGTCACAAGTGGGGCAAAGAACACAATCTTGGGCAAAAATGGATGTGATAAATCAGCTTCCCAGCTGCCTTTGATCTTGAGTAAATCCTGTGCTGCAAATACAGTGCTCTAAGTGTAGCTCAGACCACACTTGGTCAGCATGGAGGAGCCAGCACTCTCAAAAAGGGGTTTCAAAATGTAATTAATTATGCCTCGTAGTAATGAGCACATAAACATGAGGCACCTTTCCTAGCAAGTCAGGGCAAGTGCAAGGCTGGGAAGAAGCAAAGTTTTTGCTGGAGATCAGAAAAAGGAAAGTTAAGCATTAAGATAGGAGTGAATTTTCTGTGCATGTGGATATCAGGACGGACCAAGTAAGTCACTGCTCCAGTTATTAAGAGATGACAAATCAGAACAGTCTCACTGATCCAAGACCTCGATGTGGGTTGCACTGTCCCCATGGGGTCCCTCACTGGCATCTGTATCTCCCAGTGATGGTTAGAGAGGATAGGGAATTTCATGACTTGAACCCCAACTTCTTCCCATCTTAGATTAGAAGAATCAATCCCACCCAAGGAACAACTTTGAACCACTCCTGTAAAATTTGGTTGTTTGGATGCCACCATGTTTTCAGACACTGCTAAATTAAATTACCTTACACCCCACATCTGCTCTTTCTCATGGAATGCTGAGCATCCACAAGGTTGTTGGACCAGATAAATAGAGAATTTTGCATAGAACACAATGGATCTCTTCTGCTGGCTCTTCACTGATGCTGCTCTGGGTGGGGCTGGGCTGTTGGGCAGCTAAATTCTCAGACACCCTGTTTTGTGTGATCTACTCTTCAGCCCCCCTCATCCCTGCCCTCTGCCCCTGCACGGGGCAGGAGCAAAGCAGCAGGACTTTGAGCAAGTTCCCATTAAACCAATGCCATCCTGTTGTAGCAAAGCAGAGAATATTTTCATAAGGAAAATACTTTCTTTTCTATCTCATTGTAAATTATACGTATCAGTTTGCTTCACTAAAAAGTGAGCATTCCTCCTACTTTCTATTCCATCTCTTGGTGATGCTGTCTTCTTTCACTGCAGTCAGAGTATTTCGTCTCCAAGTGTCTCATTAAAGGCTGTATTTGCTGACAAGCATGGTAGGTTTTGTAGAGCTTCCCATTGTAAGGTGCGTTCGCCTTTATAGAGAAGCAATTTCAACATCCTGCCCATATGAAATCTGTGCATAGTATAGGAGTTGGACTTGCATCGTTGCTTGGCAGCAAAAGGCAGGAAATTAAAGCAACAAAATTTCAGTAAAAAGAGTGCGTGTCCTTTCACTTTGCCTGCTATTGTTGTAAGTGACACAGAAGATTACTGCAAGCTTAGGAGCAGATTTTATGCAGAAGGATTTGCTTTTTATTCGTCAGTGAATGTATGTGCTGCATTAGGCAGTGCTTTGTATATAGTCAGTTTTACTGTGTAGTCTGCTTGGAAGGGAAGCACAATTACAGAAAACTGTAAAACTCTAAATGTTTGCAGGAGATTAGGAGGAATCCACATTTGAAGCCATTTAAATACATTTTTCAGATCTGAGTGTGTTTCAAGTTACTGTATTTGGTTACCGCTGCAGTGCCAGCTCATGTGTACATTACACTGAGCTTAAGTCCCTGGGGTTTGACTTAGTACGATTTATGTTTAGGTTATCACTACAAGTGATGCCTCATAAATTGTAGACATTCGATCAGTTACTCTGAATTTCTTCTTGCAAAATATTTACGGTTGTTCTCTGTAAAAGTAGCACTGTTTAATTACTTAAATACAAATGCTGAAGTAATTTTTTCTGTTTGTTTTTCTATTGGATGTAATTACAGAAATGCTGGAAATGCTTTTCCAAGGCTTTTGAACTCAGAAGTGGAACAGAAGGAAGACACGGGGGGACGTACGCCGTTCAACGTTATTTTCCTTGCACAGGAAAAAAAGATCATTATGAGATGAGCACTAAAGTCTCAAGTTTTCAAAGGTTTGCATAACAAACAAGAGACACATTGTGGGTTGCATCTTGACTTTGAAGGTTTGCCACTGTCAACTGAAATAAAATGGCAAGGTTTAAAGCCTTAACCAAGTTCACAAGGAAAATATTTGGACTAAAAGTTTTGGAAAGTTTTCTCTCTTTGAAGTAGTTTGTCATGTGTTACCAATGTGAACTTTATTGACCTTGAAACATTTTTTTTTTTTTTGAGTCAAATAGCAACTAGTGACACTTCAGTAAAATCTTAAATCAACAACCATCTCCTGGCGACTCCAGCTTCGTAGCAAATGCAGGCAAAACAGGGAATCTGCAGAAGAGACCTTTATTATTCGTAAATGAAGCCTGCCAAAACCTTCCCGAAATAGCATTCAAAGACCCTTTTAAGGTCATGGATCCTGAACAAAGCCAGAAGAGCACAAAAAAGGCTGAGGAAAGTCCAAGAAAGAGGCTTCCCAAAGGAGAGGCTTTCCAAGCCAGTATTTCATCTGCAGCTACGTATCAGGGCAGCTCCACTTCTTCGCAAGGAACCCCTCTCCGTGATCTCATATCACAACAGCACTTTTCTGGCTCTTTGCCGATTCCAAGAGAGGAATCTCAGGAGAAGACTGGACATCAGAAGCAACCTAAGCCTTCCTCTTTTGAACACCCTCCCCACATCTCGCAGCTTCAGCAGCACGCACTGTCACCAGCATTCATGTCTCCTGGGAAACCCGAGCATGTCCTTGAAGGGCCCACATGGCAGCTAGTTGATCCAGTAAGACCAGGTCCCTCTGGCTCCTTTGCATCGCCCGGGCTTCACACGCATCACGGCCAGCTCTTACCTTCCCATTCACCGATCATTCCTGGAGAGGACATGCCGTCCGTTCAAAAGGTCTACATCCCTCGCCCTTCACAGGTTTCCTTAAAACAAGCTGAGGAAGTGCACAAGAAGGAAAAGAAACCTCAGAAGCCAGGCAAATACATTTGCCAGTACTGCAGCAGGCCTTGTGCAAAGCCAAGTGTGCTCCAAAAACATATCAGGTCACACACAGGTGAGAGGCCGTACCCTTGCATTCCATGTGGCTTTTCTTTTAAGACTAAGAGCAATTTGTATAAGCATAGGAAGTCTCATGCTCATCGAATAAAAGCTGGGCTGGCCTCAGGGATAGGAGCAGAGATGTATCCGTCGGGCTTGGAAATGGAGAGGATTGGTGGGGAGGACTTTGAGGAGCCAACAGAAGGAGAAAGCACAGATTCAGAGGAGGAGACGGGAGCAATGTCGGGCCACCCCGCAGAGCTCTCCCCCAGGCAGAAGCACACCCTGTTGTCCAGCAGCTTGCTGAGCGCTGGGAGCCAAGGCTCCAGCCATGACCGCTGTTCCCTGTCCCATTCCAGTATGTCTCAGTCGCTCGAGGACAGCAGCCAGTTTGCGGAGCCGCCATCCGACCAAGCTCTGAGCCATAAATCGGAAGATACCCACACGATAAAGCAGAAGCTCGCACTCCGCCTAAGCGAACGGAAGAAGGTCATAGATGAACAAGCTTTCCTGAGCCCGGGGAGCAAAGGAAGTACTGAGTCGGGCTACTTCTCCAGGTCAGAAAGTGCAGAGCAGCAGATCAGCCCCCCAAATACTAATGCAAAATCTTATGCAGAAATTATTTTTGGGAAATGTGGTAGAATTGGGCAAAGGACTGCAATGTTGTCTACAAACACAACGCAGGGGTTTCCACATCTCTCTACCGAAGAGAAACCCAGTATGGTACCGTTATCTGTGCCTAGAACACAGGTTATTGAACACATCACTAAGCTAATTACAATTAATGAAGCTGTTGTAGATACCAGTGAAATAGATAGTGTTAAGCCTAGAAGAAGCTCTTTATCTAGACGTAGCAGCATTGAATCTCCAAAGTCTGCTGCTTATAGGGAACCATTTCAGTTTGATATCAAGTCTGGTTCCAGTAGCCAGTTGGATGCCTCAAAAACGTTGACATCCCATGGTGAAAAAATGAAGCCCGAACAATCATTGTTGTCACTTCAGCAATCCCACAGTGCCACAGAGACAGTGCCTCTCTTAAGAAGCCACTCAATGCCTTCTGCTGCATGCACTATAAGTTCCCCACACACCTTTAGAGGTAGCTATTCATTTGATGATCACATCATGGAGCCTGAAGTCTTAAGCCGCAGCCAAGCATTTTCTTCCCATCCTCGAATGCTAAAACGACAACCAGCTATCGAGCTACCTTTGGGAGTAGAGTATGTCACAGAGGAGGTTAGCTCTGCGAGCAAAGAAACTGTTTCCAAACCTCCTGAGGAGCCTGAAACCAAGGAAAGCGATCTTACCAAAAAATCACGGAAGGGGCCGAAAGTAAAAGGATTCATGTATGAATGTAACGTATGCGGTGCTCGGTATAAGAAAAGGGATAATTATGAAGCCCATAAGAAATACTACTGTTCAGAACTGCAGCTCTCAAAGCCACGTTCTTCCACTTCCCATACCTCTTCAGAGACTGAGAAGAATGTCATGGATCCTGACACATGGCCCCAGGTGATGCATTACAAGCTAGGGAGCACTTTGGAGCTTACCCCGCTCCGAAAACGACGAAAAGAGAAGAGCCTGGGTGATGATGAGGACCCTCCAGCTTTTGAGCTGTCAGATACTCCTTCCTCCAGCACTGGGTCAGGGGCTCAGTTTGCAAACCCGGCATCATCTGACATCGCTTTAAACCTAACCCGTGAATCCATGATGTCACCAGCAGACCCAGGGAAATCCATAGCTTCTGATGTCAGTGCCAGCTTCCATTCCAGGAATACCAAACTGGTTTCAAGTACAGAGGGCAAAGAGAGAAGGACAACCTCGAAAGAGATCTCTGTCATCCAGCACACAAGCTCCTTTGAGAAGTCCGACTCCATCGAGCAGGTGAGCGGCTTGGAGGGTGAGGAGAAGTCCACACCACAGTACCCGTCTCAGCCAACCACACAGCACAGCCGCCCACATCACTCCCTGCAGCCCAAGCTGGTGCGACAGCCCAACATCCAGGTCCCAGAGATTCTGGTCACAGAAGAGCCTGACAGACCAGAAACAGAGCCAGAGCCTCCTCCAAAAGAGCCAGAAAAAACGGAGGAATTTCAATGGCCTCAGAGAAGCCAAACGCTTTCTCAGCTCCCTGCAGAGAAACTCCCACCAAAAAAGAAGAGGCTGCGACTGGCAGAAATGGCTCAGTCCTCCGGAGAGTCCAGCTTCGAGTCGGTCTCTCTCACCAGAAGTCCAAGCCAGGAGAGCAGCATATCCCATGGCTCCAGTCATTCTGTGTCGTTCGATCGGGAAGATCACAGCAAGACGGAGCCCAGCAGCCAGCCTTCCGAATCCCACTCCAAACCTCCAGGTGTTGGCTCCCACATGTTGATGGTCCCGAGCCACCACCACCACCATTCCAGGGAGATGCGAAGATCTGCCTCCGAGCAGACGCCCAATGTGTCCCATGTTTCCCAGATGTCGGAGACCCGCAGCAAGTCCTTTGACTATGGGAGCTTGTCCTCCACGCCTGCCTCCACCCCTGGCCCCTCCACCTCCTCAGCTCCTCAGGAGAGGAGGAAATGCTTTCTAGTGAGGCAAGCATCCCTTACCAGGCATCCGGAGCATGAGCCAGACCCAGCTCCAGCAGGCCGACCAGAGGCAGAAGACCCAGTTCCTTCCTCAAGCAAATCTCCCTCGACAAGTTTGCCCCATCAGCCGCCATCTTCATCCCCTTTGCCCTCTCACGGTACCTACCCAAGCGATAAGAGCCAGCCAAAAGACAGCCCTCAGCCTTCATATACCCAACCCTACACAGAAGCCCTGCAGGTCTTCCATCCCATCCCCCAGCTAACGCTGCACGAAAAGCAGTACCTCTCCCCACAAGTTTCCATCTTCCCCTACCAACCCCTCCTGCCCCAGCCCGGGCAGCCTGCGGAGCTCTTTGCTGCACACACCATGTCCGACCTCCTCTCCGCGCAGCTCACCATGCCTCAGCTTCCCCCTTCCATCTTCCAGACCCCTCCGCTGCCCCTCCAGCAGACGCTGCTGCACCCGGGCCCACTGCACCTTGCTCCGCCACTGATGCCACACCCCACTGAGGTCCCCTTCAGGCAGCACCCTTCCTTTTTGCCGGTGCACTACCCCAGCTCATCGCCGATCCCCTCTGCCTTTTTCCTGCCTCTTCAGTCTCAGTTTGCTCTCCAGCTGCCAGAAGCTGGGGGACATTTACCACAGCTCAAATCCAGTTTATTCCCAGCAGCAGGGACCTCCAGCCTTTCCCCATGCACGGAATACAGCTCGGACACTCGGTTGCACCCCCTGACCCGCACGACAAGCCCTTCAGCACCCGTGTCCACGGCTCAGCTTGTCGTTCCCACGCGGTCGGACCCTATGGTGTCCCTCGTGGTCCCCGTCCGCATTCAGACCAACATGCCGTCCTACGGGAGCGCCATGTACACCACGCTTTCCCAGATCCTGGTCACTCAATCCCAGTGCAGTTCCTCTTCTATTGTTCTCCCCAAATTCGATGATTGCCAACCGAAGGGCACCCTGGTCTGCAGTGCTGATGTGCACGGCCTTGGGTTCGATCTGGCACAGATGATCACAGAAGAGCAAAGGATTTTCCAGAGCCCATATCTGAGGGTGCCCTTACCCCTACCGGAGAGAAAGGGCTGTATTCCACTCACCTCCCCAGCAGACAGCGTCCTCGGGCTGGAGGGAGGCCCATCCACTGTTGGTGGAAGCAAGAGGATGCTCTCTCCAGCAGGTAGTTTGGAGCTGACGATGGAAACGCAACAGCAGAAAAGAGTGAAAGAGGAGGAGGTGTCAGAAACAGAGGAGAAGTTGGAAGTGGTTCAGCCACCCAGTGCAATAGAGGAAGGGAAAAAGCAGGATAAATCTCACTTTCTTACCGAAAGCCAAGGCAGGGTTGAGGTTGAAACACCACCCAGTTTGTCCTTAGAGCAATCAGAGCTAAAGGAAACCCCGAGTACTTTGCAGGAAGCCGTGTCCCAGTCCGGTTCTCCAAGCTTCGAGGCGCCAGAGGAGTACCAGCAGCCTGCTGGCAAGCAGCCCCTCAGCAAGGCACCTTTGCAAAGCGTGAAGAAAGAAGACTCCAAAGAGCCGGTGGAGCAGCCTCCACCAAGCACTCCAAGCCCTGCACCTCTGTCTGAGGTCCCTCCAAGTGCAATGAAGTCTCGAGAAGGTACGGATATGAAGAAGGTACTTCAGTTCCCCAGTCTCCACACAACCACTAATGTCAGTTGGTGCTATTTAAACTACATAAAGCCAAATCACATCCAGCAAGTCGACCGGCGGTCTTCGGTGTATGCCAGCTGGTGTATTAGCTTGTATAACCCCAACCTTCCGGGTATATCCACTAAAGCTGCCCTGTCCCTCCTGAGGTCCAAGCAGAAGGTGAGCAGGGAAACCTACACCATGGCTACTGCTCCGCGGCCAGAGGCAGGCAGGCTTGTCCCGTCCAGCTCCAGGAAGCCCAAAATGACAGAGGTAATGCAATCCTATATATTTCTCCTCATCTATTTGGATACATGGGAAGAGGGGGACGAGGGATGGGGAATTGCTACTGTTAGTTTAATTGGAATTTGTTCGTCCTTTTCTCAGTTTGGTAAGTTCTCAGTGAAACTTATAGAGTGAAGAAGCTAGCACCCACTAGAATCCCCCCCAAAACTGATAATAAAAAAAAAAAAAAAAGGCAAACTTGCTCCAAAGCAATGTGCTGTATTTGTGTTCTCCAGTTTCTACTTGCCTTGTAATCAAAAGAGCATGTAGGAATCACCACCGCACCATGAACCACCACTGCTCGAGCACAAAGGATTAGACTTGATTTGCATTTCTGTCTCAATATTTCAAATAGCTTTACAACTTTTTTTTTTATATATATAAATGCTGTTATAATTCCCTACATTTTGCATGTTATAAATGAAAAAGGATTACCTTGGGGAAATGGGATTCTGTCTGGTTGTGCATCTACTGATCTCACGTTAATGAACATGGAGAGGCATGCTTAAAAGTATTTAAAAATATTAAAGGGAGATTTGCAAGTACATTTAGGCTCCCAAAGAAGTGTATAGGCATGCAGTGACATTTATAAAAGTGCCTCAGTAGGTTAGACATGGAGCCTTGTGAAAACACCCATGTCTTTTAGCCCATTTAGTTAATGTCCTTAGCTGTCTGCCTGCTTTTCTGGATACCTAAGGATATTTTATATGTCGTCTTTGGAGTTCAGAGGAGGAAGCTAAATGGCTTTGTGCAGGCAGAGCTCGCCAAAGACATTGGCCACATGGGTGCAGAAGTCTTTAAGATGCTTCTGCTGTCTGGAGTTCTGTATCTCACATTGAGGCCAGATTTTTTCTCTCTCAGTTAATGCTGAACCATACAGATCCCTTTAATCCAGGTCATGTTCGTGTAGATTAGCAAACAGAATTGCTCGAAAGATTTTGCAATTTGATATTCATCTCAAGTCAATTTATATTGATGGATTATTCATTTTATTTCTGAATCATGAAATGAACTCTGAATATTAAATTTATCATAATCGCTGCTGCAGCTGCTGCTTATAAATATGTCTTAAAATGCACAGTAGAGTTGCTGTGATTCAGTAAATCTTTATTTCTATTCAGCATTTCCATCATTCTCCTGCAGAAATCCAAAAGGCAGATTTTCTTGGAGCCTGGGGGCAGATAATTACCTGTGCAGTGCAATAACTGCCCAAACGCTTGATATTTATGCACTCTTTTCCAGTGGATTTTACCTGAAGGGTGTTGTACCATCCTTGATTTCATTCTCTAATAGAAGTGCCTGTGCTCCTTCGAACTTTGCTCTTTGACGTGGTGCTAAAATGAACACAAAGCGTTGTGTTTCAGAAATACGAGAGACCCTCATATCCCAAAGTTAAAAGTTCAGATCTACACGGGAGCAGCTCAGCCCTTACTCATCCAAACACCTATTTCACTGCGTACGTTTACTCGAAGGCTGACAAAACTTTTAGACAAAACCCTGCAGAAGTTGCTGTTTTCTCAATGCAGTTTGCAAAAGCAAGGGCTTGTCCTGCACAATTCACCTGGAAAACAATATAGCCTAATTTTAATATTAATACCTGCTGCTGGAAGGAGCGGGTTTTGAAAGAATTACATTAATTTCAATGGAGATAGATTGACCTCATGCCAAGTAAAGAAATATTTTTAATTAGATGATCAGTGGGAGTGAAATCCCCAGTTTAGTCTCTACAATGCTTATGACTGGCACAGATTAGGAAGTTGCTGGTTAATCAGGAAGACGTGATTACCCAGAGCTGCATAGCAGTAGCATCAATCAGAGGTTGAGAGTTCAACCTTCAGTTAACTCCAGCTACTTTCCTTAAATCTTTTCTTCCTTATGGAACTATAAGCTGTCAGTCAACACCACAGAAAATGTAAAAAGAGCTCTAATATTTTGTACAGTTATGCATGCAGCAAGCTACCAGCGAGCAGTAGTACTGTGTATACTGTCTACGTACTTGGCTTGATTTCTAAATTACCAGTGGGATTTACTGAGCAGATCAATTCTGGAGTGACTGTAGGCTGCAGTGTGCATGTAGGGATGGTTAATTATACTGTATTGTGCTTGTGCAGTTTGTAAATTAAACAAGATTGTAACAGGGGGTAGTAGTGACTGTATGATTTTGGCTCTCCACGGTGCCTTTCATCTGTCTATGTTTTGTGCTTTCAAAAGTTGCAATAAATAAACCTCATGCTACATCTAGAAAGTCAATTGTTTTGTATTCCTCAGTAAACAAGGAACTGAACTGGGAAGGCTTTCACTGGCACTGCTGTGGACGTGTAGCTCCTATCAGGAGATGAAGCCATAGTGATCCAAGTTTAATTTTCAGAGGTGCCACTGATTGACTTCAAGCACAGAGTCCATCCCCATAGAATCATAAAGATCCATCTGTGCTGTTAAATTGCCATAATGGTGCCTGGCCCTGCTTTGTCCTGGATGGATAACACAAGCAGTGCCCAGTGCACATCTGGGGAGCTTGGATCATTCCCAGGAGGCATCTTGGAAGCGTGTATGGGGTTGATGGCCTGGAGCTGGGATCATCTGTGCGATCTGGCCCAGGGCAGAGGGCAGTCCCAGGTCCTATGAAACTTCACAGGTCTCTCTTGAGCTTGAGACAGAGGCACCTCGTGAGTCCCTTTGAGATAAGTGCTTCATCACCCTGACTCCAGTGGCCATGGAGTCGAAAGTGACCAGCTCAGATTTAAACTTCTGCAGGCCAGAATTCCTCTCCTAACCCAATGCCTTTCAAACCCTTACTCTTTTTCAATAAATAATATATGAAGTGAGAATGTGGGTGATTCAGTTGTACTTCAAAGGTGTTTTTGCATTTATGTAAAAAGTAACCTGGGTAAAAGGCTGCCTGCTTCCCCCTTTCAAAGCTTTGGAGACCCATTGTGTGTAATGTCAGGTTTTAGCAGGGAAATGTCCCAAGATTCCATTCCAGGTGTGAGAGCTCCACTTGCATTGGGCAGAGGTAGGGAGGCAGCTCTAGCATTTCAGTCCATATACTGTAACAAATAACATCACACGTGCAAGATGAGATGTCAGCACTTGGCTTAGACCCGGCTATGAACAAAGGGTGGCAGGGGTAGCAGTGAGAAAAGCAAGCTCATCCTGGGAACATGTGGGGAGTTCGAGGGTTGTTTTCTCTCTTTGGTTTTGTGGTTTTCTGTGCACGGTGCCCTCAGCAGCCGAGTTTGGTGAAAGGAAATCACCCGCGAGCACTGACTGTCAAGTGATTTACATCAAGCTTAGATGGCCCAAGTCCAAAACTGTGTGAGTGTGTGTGTGCGAGGGGGAAATCCAGGGGCTGAGGTTAAATATATGAATTCTAGTGAGGTCTGCTCTCAAGATGTTTGTGCATGTTAAGAGAGAGGATGATCCAAGGACAGCAGTGGATTTGGGGATGGAGATCTGCGGCTGTGCCACATGCTCAGAGTCACCCCAGCACCTCCCTGGATAGCCCTGAGCCACCATGCATCTAAATAGTACTTCCAAGAGGCCATTGTAAATATAACTCCACCTGCAGGGCTCAAAATCCAGAAGCAGAAGCCTTATTTCTTGAGGTGTTGTCCTGTCACAAGCAGCCTGTGTGGTGGGTTGCTGATTCAACCTGCAGTGTTTGGTCTGTGGAGTCTGTAGAGTGATGTTGTATGTAATCAATGATTGTTTTGCTCTTTTGGGGAGATAGGTTCATTTGCCTTCGCTCCTTTCTAATGAAGGTCGAAAAGATATAACTAGAGCTGAGAAAGAAGAGGAAAAAAGAGGAAAACCAGAAGAAGAGGCTGTTGTAACCAAAAGAGGGGAGCCCGTCAGGATCAAGATCTTTGAAGGAGGGTAAGTGTCAATTCTATTTCTCTTTTTGTGTCACAGCCAATTGTATAGGAGCTACTGGTTACATTGATGGCAAGTCAGTGGAGGTGCCGTGTGGAGGCCAGATATAGTTGGATTCCAGATTTCTTTCTGTAGCCTCCTTAAAATCCCGCCCCTCAAGATCAGCAGATACTTTGGTCCGTATTCATGTTCTTTTCTGAGTTGTCTTCAATTAAGAGCCCCCTTGATCTAATCTCTGACCAGGTGGTTGAGTGAAGACAGCTGAAGAGCACAAATGCGTCCTGGAGCTGTCTCTGATGTGGCAGGGATGCTCTCCATGTCTTATGCATCCTTCCAGAGCCTTCTCCTGAAAATGAAGTTCATAATGGTTGTTGACGTTATGATGAGAACATGGGGAGCTCTTTCCGTGCGTTTTTGGTGGGGGAGCAAAGAGCCACTGTATCTTTGTGATTTTAAACCCACCCAACTGAATAGATCAAACCAGAAAGGATGCAAGGTCTAACTTTGTTGTATATCTTCATTCTTAGGTCCAGGTAATTCAGAGTGCCTTTCAGTAATTCAGCACTGGTCTAATATTATTGTTTATCTTTTCAAAAATGAAAAATCAGTTAATGAGTAGCATGTCTGTAGGTTTCAATTAGTTTCATACTTCAAGATCATCGTTCCTGTGTGTTGCAGAATCCTGAGCAGGATTCATCGGTTCTTCTCTTGCCATTGGGTGGTCTTGGTTTTTGTGTGCTAGAGAAAAGCTTTAATTAGTCAGTGGTTGTGGTTTTCTCTCTGCTGTTACCTGTTGAAGTTTGCACTTATTTTAAACTGTTTCATTAGCAGATGATCAACCCATCTAACCAGAGGAGTAAAGCAGTGCTTTGTGAGAGGAGAGCTGTTTGTTGGCTCAGGACTGCTCACCTCTCACCCAGACGCAGGCACTGTGTGCTCAGCTTGGGTTTAGGCGCGTGTTGGCAATGAGTGGTGAGGAGCACCAAGGTCCATCCCATAAAGGGAGAGCCCTTACCTGACCCCTGCCCTCAACCTGTAATGGTTATGGTGAAGTGATCTAGGGAGGGAGCCAGAGAATGGCAAGAAGACAGCAGATTGGGATGTGTGATGAGTGCACTGCTGTCACCCTTCTGTTGCATGCAGGGCCACGGGACCAAATGAGCATTGGATTTTATTGCCTTGAGTCTCTATAAGAAGCCTCCATTTCCCTCAGCTGGGTTATCCAGGACTCCTTCCTAAGTGTGATTAAGGAGGCTCAGCATTAACATGGATGAAAATCATCCTGCTCCTCACAGAGCTGCTCCATGGAGGCTTTTTGGGGACAGTGCTTCAGTGCCACATCTCCGTGTCCCCTTGTCCCGAGCAGAATGAGTGGGGAGTCACATTTTCTAAATGACAGACACAAAATAAAGCAACTTTTCCAATATGTTCTGTATGAGCCAGGATCAGGGAACGTATTAGTCATCCCCAGCGTATGTTATGTTTTATTTTAAAGTTCCTGTAGCATCAGCTTAAGGCAGCCATCCTTCTGGATGTAAGACAGAATATAGTAGCTGCTTAATGCCAAGCACAGGCACAGATGTAAGGCACCAGATCGGAGAAATGTGTTTAATATCTCAATAAGATGGTGTCAGGAAGGACAGGCTGTTCTCCCAAGGTGCTGGTGCAGGGCTGGTGCTTCATGTCTGAGCCCCAAAAGCTTTCTGATATTGAATCTTTTGGTCTCAGCAGCTCAGATCTGCAAGGATGTTTTCTTACAGATGAATCTGTGGGTTGCTTAGTGCTTTGCACAAGATGCTTCATGGATCAGACCTATTCCTTGCCATCTCCTGCAAATGTTTCACCAAAAGTGCATCCATCCTCAAGATGTTATTTCACCTACTTTATTTCCCCCCCATAAATATTTCCTCTTTGTTTCATTCTTCCCTTATTTATTGGTTTCACATGATCTGTTCCAGGCTTGACCCTTCCTTCCATTGCTGAGCAGTTGGTTTCAAATCTTTTGGATCCAACCTGTGCTTTTCTGCCTCTACCAAGATTATAAAGAAATTCAAGTACTCCTACTCAAGTTGAACTTGCTGTATCTCTTTTAGCAGTATCTTCCTCTCAGTTTTTGTTTCTTTGAGCTCTTCCCTTTCTCAATGCTATTTTCAGCACTTACTTTTTCCCATTGTACATCCTATCCTGTACATTCTCCTTCCAGCCCTGCTGCTGCCTTTTCCCCATTGCTGCCTTGCTCACAGCACTCAGGACCAGCTCTGCTCCTTCCCCTGCTGCTGGCCAGAACCTTATTCTGCGATTTTCAGAGAAGACAAGGAAAGCCACATTTCATGCTTCCATCACACCTGCTGCCCATCTTTAAGGATCAAATTGATGAACCTGCTGGAGGCTCTAGGAGCTGTGCTCTCTCTCTCTCTGTTGTGGCTTTAGTTTCCTGGGGATGCAGGAGGAATGCGTGTGGCTCTGCCTTGGCTCTTCCACAGTTAAATGTAGATGGAATGTGCAGTTTTGGGTGGGCTCCTGTTTGTAGAGTGAATTCTCTTTGCCAACAAGTCTTAAGACCACACTATATGTAATTTCAGCAGTGACATTTTATGGAAAATCCTGGAATGTCATAGGATTGGGTACACCTCTGCTGGGGCCAGCGTTCACTCCCATCACAAGCACCCATGTACAAACAAACAGCAAAGAGGTGGGAGCTCAGCATTCCACCTCATCACAGACTGGGCAGTGCACTGCTTTGTTAGGATGTGTCTGGGAGAACCACGCCATCAGGCAGCTTGTACTCCTCAAGGAGCAAATAAAATTATCCACTGGCCTTGCCCTCAGGGATGCCATGGTGGTTTTGAGCAGTGCAAATGAGCTCTGAAGGTCATGCACAGCTTCAGGAGAAGTGCCGTGATTCCACCCTGACTGTGTGTCACCTTCATCAATCCACCCTGAGGTTCTGGGAGCACTGGGACCATTCTGAAATCTTACATCATGAAATGGTAGATCGGTATCGACCTGATGTGAAAGCGAGGTCTGTGATGTTATCATGGGCTTGTAGGGAAATGTTGCCTGTTTACTGTGCATTAGTGTCTCCACGATGAAATCTGATAGCAGTAAGGGTCAGTACGTGTCCTTCTGTTTCACAGCCACATCTCTGTGTTCTAATGGAGACCATTGCTTGGCTCATTGGTGTAGCTGACTGCAACTAGTAGGGAAAGCAATACCAAGATACAGTAAGGGTTAAGAATAGCTAACACTAACTGACATCCTCAAAGCAGTGTCATGTAAAATGAATACTTCAAAGGGAAGGCAGAGGTGTTCTCTGTGGGGAACTGCTCCATATTTTTTTGTTCTCTGTAATCGGGAAAGAAAAACAAACATATGGTTGCAGCCTAATGGAACCCCAATGCTTCCTTTCATTTGCACCATCCCATGTGTGCAAATCTGCACATGAGCAAGAAGAACCCATAGTGGTGTAGTGTAGGGTATCAACACTGAGAAAGATGCTTTTAGTGCTGTTGTGACCCAGGCTTCTCTGGACTTTGGTCTGGTCTGATTCAGACATGAATCTGGGCCCTTCATTCCTTTTCCTCACCAATAAGTAACAGGGTTGTGGCTTTGCCAGTCGTGAGTTCTTCTGAACCAGAGTGATGGATCTCCTCCACCTTAAATCACTGCTCCACGAGTCAGAGTGACTCCTGTCCCACAGCCTCTTCTAGCTATCACAGTGCATGTAACTGGGGAGATTGCACGAGAACTGACCACTGTGCTTCTGGAGAGCCTTGGGGCTGGGAGGGAAGAGGCTGTTGTCTACATACGGTGGAGCTGCTTATGGGATTTTAGGCAGGCAGAAGGGATGTGAGGACATACATGAACCTCAGCCTGTCTGGTGAGAGCTGAAGGAAAACAGAGAATCCTTGGGTCTGTTTTATCAGACTTTAACATGATTACTAATTAGGGAAAGAAAAAAAATACAACCTTTTGCAACCCATTAGCTGTGTGCAAACCTCCCTCCCTCCCTGCTCTCCTCCTGCTGCCTCTGGGATCTGCGGTCGGTTCCTCTGGGTGATCTCACTCCATTTCTATGACCGGCCACAGAAACTGCAACTCCCACCCCCCGCTGACACACACCTCCCGGAAAATCCCTGGCACAACAATGCAAGAGTTTTATTACCCTGGAGAAAGCCCGCTCTGTTCCACAAGCAGAGTTTCTCAACATGTAACCCCAAACCCCTGTGCCGAACCTGGTTTGTTCAGGGGATTTCCTCTGCTGCTAAGATGAGTTCTAAGAATTCATTGGTTTTATTTTGCGAGAATCATTTATCCCAAAGATATTAATTTGAATGCACACATTAGCAGCAGAGGAGGAGTCCGCCTGTGTCTCATGCAACTGGACTGCGCATCAGCAGTGCATGGTGCTCCTTTTCTCACCAGCCCCAGTATTACGGGGGAATGCACTTCATGACCCTGGGGTGGTGCCTCACATATTATATGAAACAGTGATATTTTACAATGTATTGGGTGAAAGTAAAGAATTCCTGAAGTTTTCATTTTAAATAGAAAGCGAAAGGGGTTTTCCTGCTGCTCTGCAGGGGGGGGTGGAATTGGTAAGAATGCTTTTCCATTGGGCTCAGAGGTGGCAGACTGACCTCTTGCTGTTAATTTGAGCATCTTGTGGCCGGCTGCTGGATTTTCCCTGCTTCCAGGAGTGCTGAGCAGGCATTGCTGTGCCCTGTGGCTGCACAGCCCCATGGAAAATGTGATCCTACCTGTGTCAAGCTGCACTCTAAAATGTGGTTTTAAAGCTTCTAAAACCCAGTCATCAGCTTGTGCACAGGTATTTATCCTGCTTTTGTAAAGGACCTTCAAGCAGATGTATGAATTTTCAGCACATCAGACTTGGTGACAAATGCACAGCTTTCATGCCATGAGGTTTGAAGCCTACAGTCCTATTGCCCAGACAGAGCTGAGAGCGTTCAACCAGCGTGGATTGGGCATGCTGGGAAAAGGGAAGGGAAGAATATTCCCTGATTTTGCCATATGAAACTGAGACATCACATAAAATTATCACAGCCCTCCAAGGATCCCCTCCAAAGGAGCTTCAGGTTCCCTGGATGGGACATCCATACTCATTGGGTTTGGGAGCAGCCTGTGGGGTTGGGGTGCTCCCACTCAACAGGATCTGGGCTCGTGGTTCTACTGGGGAAGGACAAGCCTCATCCCAGTAAAAGAACATAAGATCTCATTGGGCACCATACGTTTACACTTTTTTTTTTCTTTTTATAGCACAAGCAAAGCACATTTTCAGCTTAAAAAGCTAACAGTCCCAAGAAGACAAGACACAGGGTGGCAATTTAAGGAAGGACGGATTTATG
Source organism: Odontophorus gujanensis (assembly GCA_013399175.1). Taxonomy (NCBI): domain Eukaryota; kingdom Metazoa; phylum Chordata; class Aves; order Galliformes; family Odontophoridae; genus Odontophorus; species Odontophorus gujanensis. The sequence continues at coordinate 52,790 of VXAB01013370.1, forward strand.
AATGTTACCGCTGCTGACAAGATGAAAGGAGAGAAGGTTTGAAGAGCCAGGTTGCAGGCAGTGAGGAAGGCTGCTTGAAGGCTGCGTTCAGGAATAGCAGCAATGAAAAATGGCAACTAGAGAAAAACTATTTTCAAAAAGAAAGGAATGTGTACTTTTTGCTTTGAAAATCATTGCATTCTTACTTTAAAAGCTATATGGAGAGAAAGTTCTACTCATACTCGAAGCAAATGATTTCCCCACCCCACCCCATAGTATGCCTTTAAGAAGATTTGTGTTTGTTAAAATTTTAAATTCTGGTCTTAATTAAGCAACATTTCTGCCTGATAACTCAGGTGGTCGCCAAGAAACTGAAAAATTGGTTGGTTTTGGAGGTCTGCTCTGGAAATCCGTTATTGGAATGGGAGCCACGAGGTACATGGCAGGAAATGGAGTGTGGAAGAGGAGGAAAGAGCAAAGCTGGGGAGAGCAAAGCCAAGGTGCCACTCACTCAGCTGTGACCCTGGGGACCTTACTCTGTCAATGTGTGGGATTCCTTCTGGAGGAAACACGTGGGGTGGATCTGAAATGGCTCCAGCTCTTGAACCCACTGCTCACAAATGGTGGCATGAGCCAGGAGCTCTTGTACTAGTAACCTCGTGTAATAGAGTGGTATCCTTGGGCTGTTAACCTGAAAACAGGATATTAATGTCTGTTGGGAGCAGCTTCTGGTTGTGTAAGCAATACTGAAGCATCATGCAAGGTCCCAATTGGGCCTCTGGGACAGAGCCCAGCACTTGAAGCACTTTGTATTTCCTTGCTTTTATGACAATGTTTATACCCTGTGAGTTGATAGCCACCATAAATGCTCCTCAAGGCACTGTGCAATGTGAATCAGCTTTGTTCACATCCAGTCTGTTCTGTACTACCTCCTTGTGTATGCGGGTGCAAAAAAAGCATTACGTCCTCTACACTTTGGCCAGCTAAGCACAGACCCACTCTCAGTTCCCCTGGGCAAAGGAATACTTGTGAGCACGTGGAGTGCTCACGCTGGCTGTGATGCCACCCACCCTGCCCCTTGGGTCCTGGTGGCAGGACATCCTTGCATGCTGCTAACTCTCCTTCAGCACCAGCTGTGTTTGTGATGAGCAGTTCCTGAACAGGCTGTTCCCTGAGCATATCCTGCAGATAGCATGGTGGTTGGAGCAGATACTTCTGGCTTCAGGATGTGGGCTATACACCCCTCCTATGCCCATGACTCACTGTGGCTCTGGGATAAGTTGTACTGCTCCCTGTGCTCCCATTCCCTTCCTTGGGAGAGGGGACACCAACTCACCTGGTGCTAAGCATGCTTATCTACTGTCTTTAAAATAACTTAATATTCCTCGATAGGAACTGTTAATGTTTTACCCTATTTCCTGCCTTGAATATCTTGTTGCTTCTCTTGACAATTGGATTAATTCTGCAGCTTATGCCTGTTTTCCCAGGAAATTAGACAAACACAGAAGGATTCAGTCTGGGTTGTTGTCTGGCTTTCCTTATTATTTTTCCTAAATTATTTTCTGCACAGCCAGCCCACTTTCTTAACACATCTTTCTGGCAGGCACTCATTATGCTGCTTGATGCTAATTTCCCACAGACAGTTATTAAGAAATATTATCTCAGCTTCCCATATGACTGTGAGTGGGATGTACACCTTTCTACATGGGGCTCTGTCCAGAGTAAAGATGCCTGTGAGCATCCGTCCAGCCTGCCCATTGCCTTCCCCAGTGCAGTGCACTTGGAGTGGGGGAGAGACCTTGGGTGCACAGTTCCGAATGGGGTTTTCCCAGCCCCTAATTCTGTTCTCTGTGACATTTACCTCCTCCATGTTACACAAGGAGGAGCACTTCTATTTGCTGTCACCTGAAATGAGGGAAAATATAAAGTTAAATGATATCAAGCAAGAAAATATCTTTGATACCATGCAGCGTTGTCTGTTGATGGCCAACTTGCCTTGCTGGCATTGCACTGCGTCTCGTTTAGGGAACAGAGTGCTCCAGTGGCCAGGATTGTCAGTCTCCTATTGTAGCACTAAATGAATTAATTCTACTAGCAATTGCATATGTTCTAGCAGTTGCTTGGCTTATGACACTTGGTAGAACCAAGGTTAGGTCCAGCAAGGTAGCCAGGAGAAGAGACCAGCAAGTGGGTGGGGTGATACACAACACCATTTTCTTTCCTTCTTCTGTGGAAAGACAAGTTCAGGTCAGGATGGGAGCATTATATTGCTTGGGGCCTCTTTTCTCTGCCCTGCCAAAGTCTTGTGGACTTGGAGATCTACCACCCTCTTGTTGTCCCCATCCTCCCTCTGCAGAAGAGGAGACAAGGAAGGATGATGGTGTTGGGTGTTCTTGTTCCAGGCCTAGTATCTCTCCTGAGGACTGACCAGACCGTTCCACAAGTCTGAGCTGTTGCTTCTAACCTACGTGACACTGAAGTCCGGGTAAATAATTATTAATCATGGGCAAAATAAATGGTTACCCGTGTGCTGGATGCAGTTGGCACAACAGTTACCAAGCAGAATTAAAAAACAGCATTTATAGAGTCACAGAATCATTAAGGTTGGAAAAGATCTCTAAGATCACCACTTCCGACCCAAGCCACGTCACCATTCCCACTGACCATGTCCCTCAGGGCCACATCTCCATGATTCTGGAACCCCTCCAGGGATGATGACCCCACCACTCCCTGTGCAGCCTATGCCAGTGCATCACTGCTCTTTCTGAGAAGAAATTGTTCCAAATATCCAACCTGACCCTCCCTTGGTGCAACTTAAGGCCATCACTGCTCATCCTATCACTGCTACCTAGGATAAGAGTTCAGTCTCCACCTTGCTACAACTTCTGTTCAGGGCATTTCTCCCATTTAGGGCAGGAAGGGCCAGTGGGGACTGCAGGACCAAGGCCACTGACAGAACGATGTGAAAGATCAGAGAAGTTGGGACATTCGAGAGCAGAGGGAGGGACACAAGCATTTCAGAGTGCCTTGGTCAGGTGGGTGAGGGAAAGCCAGTGGAAAGGAAGGGTGTGATTTGATGCGACAGTTTTGGCAGGTGAGTTTGGAGAGAGAAAGTAGAAATTGGTTAAAAGGAAAGAGATTGTGATTATCTGAGCAGGAGAGGGTTTGGAAGGTATGAATTCTCAGCAAAGGGAGAGGATGTGGGATGGGATGAAGAGAATTTTTTTTCAGTTTAATAAAAGGCAATTGGGTACTTTCCTTGGTCAAAGTTTTGAAAACAGTAGCCTAAAAGAATCTGTGTGAGTCCTGAGGTGAGACTGCGCTCTCCTGTGCTGCCCTTCTGCACCTTGGACTTCCAGGCATGACACAATGTCTTACTGTAAGCTGCTGTCTGATATGGCCAAGTGTCTGGAATAATAAAATCTCCATGTGAGTGGACTGTGTATGGGGTTGTGGCAAACATCAAGACTGTGGGCTTTGCACTTTATTCATTCAGTGACACAATCTCTCCAATTAATTCAGTGGAAAATTTGAGAAGGCAAACGTTTTTACCAGCTTTACTTAGGATTATCCAGTTCTTAACATCTGCACATCTAGGCAGACTGTCCTATACAGCACTGGAAATAGACACCCTTTAATAGATTCCAAGTACTGTGCAATCAATTAGAAACCCAGTGTTCAAACAGACAGATCCAGACCTGACTGCCTATTACTCAATCCGTATTCCACTAGGTAAATGGCAGGAAGATGACTCTGAGAATATAATTCTGGCTGTTTGGGACTTCCTTTTGTGGCCCTTCCTAACGATGAAAGCATTACTTTTGAGAAGATAGATCTCTTCTCAAGGCAGATGTTAATCTGATTCCTGCTCATCTGTTTCTTTCTTGCTTTGTTTTGTTTTGTTTTTAAACTCATCCCAAAGTTGTAGTTGATTTTCAACTGTCTTTAGAGAATCTCAGGGATGGCAGATGGATGTGAAATTCTTGGGATTGTTCTGCATGATGCTGAAGGAATGGTAGAGGTCTGACAGTAAAACACGCCTAAATGATATTGCATCTTCTCAACCTGTTTTCTGCTCTTTAAAAGTTTGGTTTTCAGTTCCAGCTTGTTTTTGAGGAGGAGCTCACTAGGGACATAGATAGATGCGTCTCAAACCTGGAGCTGATCTGAGCCCATTGATCTCTTGGTCATAAAGCACTGTAAGGCAGCTGTCAGCCTAGCTCAGGTTCTCCAGGATGGAGAAGGAAAAAGCTGTGATTGCAAACTGCAGGTGCTTAAAGTCATTTCCCTGTCCTGAAGGACCTGCTGCTGCTCAGGCATTTATGCAAAATAAACTGAGTGGGAAAGGAAGGTAAGATGGGCTGTCACCCCTTAAAAACATGTGAGAAATCCTAGCATATGTATGGAAAAATATGAATCCAGACTACAGGCTAACTGTAGCTGCTTCTTTGTGAGTAGACTCGTGTGACCTAAGGAGATGTTTTTGCTTCTCTGTTTCGCTGTTTATTCTAGTCCAGAAATAAGACTGAAGAATAGCAAGCTTTATTTAGATTGGAAACTGGAGTGCTCCACTGTAACAAGCAAGATACTGCCTAGTTCTTCTGGTGATGTTCACCTGGGAGTTCATGGTCAGGCTTCCTAGAGGTTCATGTGTTTTTGATTTCTTGGGTCCTGTCATTCTGCACGTGGTATATCAAAAATGAGGGGAGTCATCAAGTGTGAGAAGCTGATTTCGTAGAATCATAGTAACATAAAGGTTGGGAAAAATCTCTGAGATCATCAACTGTCAATCCATCACCATCAAGTTGTTAGGGACCTTCCTAATAGTGTGCCTTGGTTTCTAGTAGAGCCTGTACACAACTGAGCCACTTTGGGTAATTCTTGATAGGCCTATGCATAGTAGTGATGTTTTCAAAGAGCAAGTGTTTCTCACAGATGTTTTAGATCAACACTTAAAGCAGTGGTTTTCAGTATTTGTATCTTGCCGTTCTTATTCAAACAAACCATTTAACTGCAGAACTGAGATTCACCTCATTGCACTTCAGACCCCTTACAAGACCAAAGAGCACTCTCAAGCATTAGGTTATCTGTAAAGCTGAAGTGTGCCAGAGCATCCTGGTTTTTGATAGAATGAGAACCTATCCCAAATGGGAACGAAGCAAAACCCCTTGGTACTGAAAATAAATCCCTCTGCTTTGCAGGAGAGCTGTGGTGGGACCAGGGACCCGCAGATTGTGGGTGTTTGGGGTGGGCAGTGGGGAGAGATGTTGTATGGCATGAAGTCCCTGTTTTGGAGCTACATAAAAGTGGGACATCAGGAGTTTATGGTAAGGATTGATCAACTTTTCATAGTTCAAAAAGGATGAGGGATGTTTGGCATGGTGCTGTAGAGTGGGACAAGGGATTTCTTTTTTGCTTGGCTTTGGTACATCCTTGGTTTATGAATATTTTCCTTTTATTCCCCACTATAATGTTAGAACCATAGTGAGAACTGTGTATGTGGGAATATAGGAAATCAGTACAAGAAAAAGACTAGTTAGTCTATTTACCCAGACTACCAATGGTTGAAATTCTAGAGTGGAAGTGTGCTGGTTTTACTGCACAGTATTATTTATAGCAGTAATTTATTAGGAATTCAGCTCTTCATATGCTGCATCTTGAGTTCAGTTTGTTGAGCTGAAAGCTGAGCACAAGGCTTAATCTTCTGAGATGCAGAGCAATGGGCAGGGCTGATTGCAGTTGCTGTAACTGTGGGTATTTGTACCTTTGCAAATTGGATCTTCTTGTAGATGTCACCAAAAGGGCATAATAAACTCACAGCAACCAAGAGTGAAAACTGTGTCCCTGCTGCATGAGCCTGCTGTTGAAGCTGACGATAAATTAAGAAAATGCTAATACATGGTGAGGGGTACTTGCAGGTGGCAGCAGGCTGCGGAAATAGAGGAGCTCTGGGAGATGCCAGTGCTGTCCTGTGCTTGAGACATAGGTCTGTGAACATTTACAATTTGCAGCTTGACTTCTTTAGCAGAGAAAGCCACAGCGGTTTCTGATACTGCACCGCCGGTCCCTGGTGCATCGCAGTTTTGCAGTGTATAAATCTCTGAGGCACCTCAGCATAAAACACACACAAACCTCTCTGCTAAAGCTGATGGAGGTTTTATTCCTTGCAACGAAGAGCCGTGATTTAAAACAGCTTCTAGCTCTGCCCCGCTTTGGAAGGGGCCTTCACGGTCCTCCTCCGGTGACCAGAGGCCGTGTCAGCAGTAACAGCAGCTGGTTATTTTTGCACAGTCTCCACAGCCTTCCTGCCATCCCTTCTGAAGTGTCACCAGCACCGCCGAGGTCACATCTGGAGCAGCGGGTTCGCGAACCCTGCCTGGAATGGGACGGCTCCACACTCCTCCACAGATGGTCCCGTGCAGGGAAGTCCCGGCTGGATGGCGATCCCACGGGGGCTGGTGGCTGCGGGCAGCTTCCTGCTGTGCTGTGTTTATCCAAGAAAGGGGAAGGCGAGTGGTTTCGAGGAGGAGTCGCCTCGGATTCTTGTGGGCTTTGGATTCAGGCTGCAGCACGTCTCCCTGTAGTCCTGTCTGGAAGCAAGCCCACCCAACCCATGTGAAGAGGTGGGGGTGAGAGACCCCTTGGAGCCTGTGTGTGTCCTTGGGAAAAGTGCCACAGCTGTAGAAAAAACACAAACAGTTGTTGCTGTGACTTCCTGGAGAGAAACGGGAATGTATTTTGGTCTCAGCAGAACTGAGCGTGATGCGCTGGCACTTCTGACATACAGTCATGCAAAGAAGAGAGAGAAAAAATTTCAGGCAACAATTTATGTGATGTTTCACTATTTTATTTTATTTGGAAGGAAAATATCCTGAAATGTTGATGCAGAGAGGGATTTCCTGAGGTATGTGAAGAATGGTCTTTGCTCCCTGGGTATAGAACTTTATGAGCAGACTGCATCTTGTCTGCTATCAGCCCTCACTGCTGATCTTCTCCAAGTCCTGTCCAGGTGAGAACTCCTTTTGAAGGAGACAAAGGAGGACACTCCCTGTTCCCTAGGTTCTCGTACTGTTGTTTTTACCACACTGTGCTGCAAGTCCTCCATCCTCAGCAGTTGACTGCAGTCAACACCATTCCTGCTGGTATTTGGGGGAGCTCTGTCTGTATAGGGCTACTACTAGTCCTACTTATTGTATTTTGCCAATTCTTCTTGCAGAATGGCTCTGAAGTGCAACCTTTCGTGCCCATATACAGAAGCAAAATTCACCAGGCGCTCATCCATCTCCTCTGTAGTCCTGTTCTGCACGCTCACAGTCTGGATCTGTCTCTGCTCTGGAAAATTGGAATGAAAAAGTAATTTCTTTCTGCTTTGTCTTCAATAGAACCCTCTTTGCATCCATTTTTGATGACCAAATATCCCTTTCTGCTTTGAATGGTGATAACAGTCTCCACTCCCCATGTATTACTTCTACAACCTTTCTTCCCTGCTGAAAAGAGCTCTCTGAAAACATCTGCTATCCTTCTTCCTCCTCCTTCAACTCACCTCTGCTCTGAGACGTCCGTCTGTGGAAGTGATGGCAGCATTTAGGCTGCATGTCCCAGTGCATCACACCGACCTACATCCTCCTGTTGTTTTCCTGTGCTATCCACCACTGCCCATCTGCTATCTCTTTGTATGTCCTTGGGGCAGGAACTTGCTAAATTAGTTTTTCACTCTGTGTTTAGTGTCTGCATGGTAGACCTGTAGGCACTGTGTTAAGACAAATAGTAGGGATCTGTCTTTGAAAAATATTACTCCTTCATGTGTGCAAGGCTCTGTGCAGAAGGGGTCTGGCAGGGCTGTGGGAATCTCGTTAGGGAACCTAATGAGAGCAGCCAGCCCAAGGTGAAGGAACACGAGCAAGAGCTCAGCTCCTTTTCGGAGCTGCTTTCAGTTGCTTCTGCTTCAGCCTGGAGGTGCTCCAAGTGAAAGCCCCTGAAGGTCATCAGCAAACAACAGTGCTCTCAGAGGACCTTGTTAATTTATTTATTTTTTTAATCCTGGTTAAACATGCTCCTTCTCCCCCAAACCTTATGGTCTTTCACCATTAGCACACGCGACCATTGGCACGTTCTTCTTCTGCGAGACTTCCATGGGAACCTTTCCAAGGAGAATTTCTTTCACAGCCCCTCTCAACCCACAGGGGAGGTGACCGGACCCGTAGCGTTTTCCATCAGCGACCTGGGAATTGCTCTCCTCCTTCCTCCCACCCCACCTCCTCCAAGCTGCTGATGCATCTCCATGCTGCGGATGGAGGGACCGCATCCCCTCCTTCCTCCTTTCCCAGCTGCTGTGCTGTTGTGCCTCTGATCTCACCCACGAGCGTGGCAGGATGGCTGGGAACAGCTGGAGCAGCGTGGTCCCGCGGTCCTCGCAGGAATTTCTGCATCCTGGAGGAGCAGGAGTTTCCCCACGGGAGAACCGTTAGCACTGAGCGCTGTCCTGTGAGAACTGCACCACTGCTGGGGTTTGCAGAAGCACACAGCCATTATCTGAAGTTATAGACCTGCATCTGTAGAATTGGTTCCTAAAATTAGCAGGCTGCTTTGGGATTGTGTGGCTTAAGAATATTTAGGGACTTCTAGAAGAAATCACCTAGGGTGTGCACGCGTACCCTTTAGGCTACAGAAAAGTGTGCTCTTGGCACAATCATATTTTTTCTTCTGATTACTATAATCATTTTGCACTGAAATATTCTGTACAGAAGTCATAAAACACACCAGCTAACAGCAGATGCCTGAGAGAAGGATTTTTAGTTTTTTTTTTTTTAAGTTCAGTTGATGAAAAATGACTGGGAAAAAAAAGCATTATGGGTTTTCCAGATTTTTTCCTCAGCAATTGTGGTATCTAATGTGTTTCTTGATTCCAAGCTAAAAGATGAGGGTTTTGAGCTGTAGGTCCTGCAAGCACAACTTTGGCTGTGCTCACCTCCTCACACATCATCATTGGTAATGCAGGCTTTGCCCCTGGTTACCCTTGCGCTGCCCTGTTTCCTTCAATTGCTTTGCAAGGGTGAGTGGAGCTGCCTAAATTGTTGTGCTGATTATGTGAAAGAGAGAACAGGATCCAGCTCCCCCTCTCTGGGCTGCCTTGGTTTTTTGCAGGGATAGCAAGAGAAGAAGGAGAAAATCACAACTTTGTGAAACTGCTGAGCTCAGAGTTTCTGACTCAGAATGTGCCCCAGGGAGGAGCAGCGGGATGGGAGGGGGAACTTCCAGAATCACTCTTCAGCTGTGGTGAGAGGTCCTGGAGAGCTGTGGGCACTGCAGAACGTGTGTAGAAGATGGTCCTCAGGGATTTCCAGTGATGTGCAGATGTGAGAATAGCAATTGCTGCCCAGTGGGTAGGAATTCAGCTCCTTGGCGAATGGTTTGCACTGTGCTGGACCCAGCTTCTGCCCTCCAAATGAAGCCTCCACCTGACCCTGCTGCCAACACTGATTTGAGAGCAGGTTGGATTGGGCCCATATTTTGGCTACAGAAAAAACATTTTCCACCAGTGTGTACCTGGATGTTCATAGATTCAGTGGGACTGACAACTTAATGCCCCTTACCAGGTGTTTCACAATGCAGGTCCCCCCTGCACACAGTGATTCCTCACTATTATTTGAATCAAGGAGGCCTTAAACTCTGCTCCTGCTAACGTAGATGAGTGCCCAAGAGCTGAGATGCTTTGCTCCAGCTCATCTGGAATCTCTTACAGTTCTAGAATTGGTCTGAAAAGTCATAGGATAAAACTTTCTTATGCAGTTCCTGGAGTTTCTGCTGTCCAGTTGGATTGATGGTATCTCAGGTCTCCTTGGGACTAGTCCTCATTTCCTTGCTTGGCCTTGACAGGAGACAGGAAGCAGAGGAAATGAGAAATAATTAAATCATTTCTTAAAAATTGTTTTGTCTTGGATCTAACTTGAAGGATGGGTAAAGGCTTGGGACGAGTCTGAGGCTCATGTTTCCTCGAAGCGTTTCTCTATCTCCGGGAACACTGTACAGAATTTCATTAATAATTATAACCCCTAGGTGCTGTGGAGCAGAACGAGGGCTGACATGATGATCTGCTTGTAGGTGATAATCTAAGCCCAATCCGTTTGATCCTCCAGGATGCTGAGATGTCATAATAACCTGAGTGGCTTTGGGTATTTTGTCAGTTGTAGTTATATCTGAAGGAGAGCGGAAATTCATCAACCATCAATACCCAGTGGTGATAAGGACAAGAACTGACCGGAACGTGACACTGACAGAGTGCTTTTGTTAAGGGGTTACTGTGGCTTTCAGATTGTCTTTACTATGTGTTTGTGTTCTGTTTTGTTGCCTTTGGGAAAGAAGGGACCAGGCAGCTGGACTTGCTTTTATTTACTATGCTTCAATATAGCCAGAAGCTCTTTGGCTTCTATGCTATAGAAATAAATCTAGCCTATTGTTATTATTTATTTTTACTACTTATTAAGAACTTTCACTGGGGGGGTTGGACCTCACTTCATGAAATGCCAGACTTGGTGGAACCAGTATATTCCACTGCTCCCATGGTTCCAGTCTCAACCATTGCTCTTTCTCGGTCACACTCTCTATTGCCCTTCGATACTGCAAAGGGATCGTTTCTCCTGGAAGAACACCCAGCTGTTTCCAACTGGTTCCCTGGCTCCTGCTGGAGCTTCACATAGGGTTGGCAGAGGGGTTGTCTGGGCTTTCTTGCGAAGACATTTGGAAATCGAGCATTTGTCTTGAAGAAGTTATTCCATAATGTGCAGCATATCGGGTTCACTTCCAAGATTCTTTGAAATCAAGGCACTTCCTGTTATTTCAAAGTGTAACCAGGCCACCACTTGGATGGGGTTTGCATTATTGTTAATGGCAGGCAGTCTCAGACATTCAGATTTTATTGTGCCAACAGTTTATGGATGGGTATTCATGTCACTGGTGAAGAAGTGAATGAAACTCAATACTCCCCGCGGGGAGCCTGCTGGAGCTGCTGGAAGCCTTCTGCACTTGGAGGAGCGGTGTTTGGGTTTCTATTGCTAAGTAACAAAAGGACAGGGATAAAAACAGCTCCTGCACAGCACCCTCCTCCTAGTCCTCTGTACACCTACATGGGGAGCTGAGCTCTGAAACCTCTTTATACAGACTGGAGGAGACTGAGTTTCTCTGGGAGAATTTATCCCATGTGTCACACTCGGAGGGTGGAGGCAGAGAAACTTGAGGGGAAGTTTTATTTCCCTTCACCATCCCTGTTGTTTGTACGGACTCCTCCTGTGATACTCCCAAAATCTGTCACAGGCTGAGCGATGGGAACAAAGATGTGGGAAGTCACTGCAATGGCATCCTTGCTTCAAAAGCCCTTCGCAAAATAAGCTCGGATGTAAGGAAGATGGACGGAAGTCCCCTGAGGTGAGAAGAGGAAGGCAGTTGTGATGAAGCAGACATCCATCAGGGAACAGATTTATTCTGAGCCATTTTTGTTCCTCGCTTGTATGGTGAGATCAGCCCTTCTTTTTGTTCGTCTCTGCATATCTTACCTATAACATGATCAACATTAACAAAGTTACTACAGAGAAAGTGAAAGTAAGCAGCAATCCCTGTATTTCATTGCAGTCTTCCTGAGAGGAAGGAACTAACTGCTGCTTGCAGGTTGTTTGAGTGAAATCAGTTGCACCAGACTATCCCTTTTTTTTATTGTCCCATGAAACACCTTACAAGTTTGACTGAAATAAGGATGGGTGAAAATTTCCTTTCTCTCACTTGGAATACTCGGGGAATTTTAGTAGGTGGCCTGGCCAAACAATAAGTGAACATGTAGATCCTGTAGATCAGGACATCCATTGCCCTCAGCACCAAGGACACCAGGAGTGAACAGGACTCTTGGCCAATGGAATTGTCTCCAAGTTGCCAGTACTATTAAAATACCATGTTATGTAGCTCTGACTGCAGTTCATTTGTCATGCACCCTAATTCATGCCTGAAGGCTCTTCATTATTCATCCAAGTAATTAGAAATGTTCATGATGAGATGCAGTTATTGCTGTAAATAAATAATAATAGTAGTAATAATAATAACGATAATAATAATAATAGAAATTTGGAAATGTAATCAATCACATCTCTTCCAAAGATTTGTCAACATGAAGAACAAGACCCAAAAGCTCATCATCTAAATTGTAGCCAGATGCATAAGACTTGTGGTTAATTAGGCAAATATATAAGGAGTATGTACTAATTTCATAGAACTGCAGAATTGTAGAATAGTTTGAGCTGGAAGGGACCCTTAAAAAACATCTGGTCCAAATCCCCTGCAATGAACAGGGGCACCCACAGCTCCATCAGGAGCTCAGAACCCCATCCAGCCTGGCCTTGAACGTAGTATTTATGGCCAAGCATTTCTCATTTGTAATATAAAGACGGATTGAAAATACTGTCAGCTATTGATGGATAAGTTTGGTCTGTTCAGTTCTTATAACTTCTGAGTATTTCTTGTTATTACTGAGATCTTTGCCATTTCTTTGGTCTGTTCATGTTGCAGCTTGCTGCTCTCCAGTGATGTTACAAGCAGGTAATTTCTAGGACATAACATAAGCTGAATTAACAGTGGATGTTGAGCTGGGTCTCAGTTTTCTCTTGTCCCACTTAGTGAAGCATGAAGTGGTTTTCAAATGCCCCATTGAGATCTGCAGCACTGCCTGCCCCATCGTGCTCCCACTGCAGAGGAGCAAATAATCACCCAAGGAATGGGGCACAGGGGATCCCAGCTCACAACACCTCGCTCCAGAGATGCAGCAGAACAGTGCAGCTAAATTTCCCTTGTGTGGTGTTTGTCTTAATTACTGTTTTTCATAATGTGCAGAAATCTGGCTTTTTTTTTTTAAACACAGTGGTGTAGTCTACAGATGTACTGTGTCTTTTTTCTCTTTATTTTTTCCCCCTTTTTCTTTATTTTTTAATGAAGAAGGGACCAACCTCATTAGGTATCATCTTTATAAGTTGTACCACAAAAGCAATTAGCTTTAAGGCTGAGTAAAAAATATATTTTCTATATTGGAGACCTTACAGTTGGCTGCTATGCTGTAGATTCATTATAAAAGCATTTGATGGCATTTTCTTTTCCTGCTTGCCTACCCTTAATTCTGGTGACCATAGATGGAACAGCTCCATTTGAGGTCCAATGATGTTGAAGAGCAGAGGAATTACTTGCAGAAATTTAAACAATTAATGGATGGAACAAAATAAACACAGATTTGCACAAGAAAAACACTCAAAAAAATTCCAACCCCAACCCTCTATTAAGCATCAGTTGAGTTTGTTTCCTGAGGGATGTGATGAAATTCCATTCCTTAATATTTTAAAGCTAAATGATGTAGCAATGCAGAGCACACAGGGGTAGCAGTGATTTTTTATTTTTATTTTTTGCTGTACCTGTCCCCATAGATGTGTTCAATTGAGGTGCAATTTGTGAATGGGATATTTATTCATTCCTAATAGGCTGGCAGACAAGAAGGCAGACATGGTGACAGAAAAGAAACTGCATTTCTGTAACACAGTCACATGGCTCAATGGTTCCTCACCTTGTCCCATGGCAGGAATATTAAGATTTTTTCATTTTGACTCATGTTAGGTGACTGGGAGCTGTCTGACAGCAACACTGTCCTGTGCTGCATCCTACTGACACGTCTGGCAAAAATGGGTCAAACACGGAGCAAGCAAAGTACTGTGACCCTCTCAGAATGAACAGGCACGACACAGAGAGTGTGAGAAGGAGACAGCCAATTCCAGGTGACAGAACATGATCTTCCAGCCCAGCCCAGGGCTGAGACCTACAGGTGTTGAGTATATCCCACTCAGACCAGGAGGGGATGGAAAACGAAAGAAAATTAATCCAGAAAGGAATTATAGAATCATAGAATCGTTTGAATTGGAAGGGACCTTTGAAGGTTGTCTAGTCCAACTCCTCTGCAATGAACAGGGATACATACAATACAATACAATATACAGCCAGATCAGGTTGCTCAATCAGTGACATAGAAAAAAAAATGCTTCAAATAAATGTGGAGGTAAAAAATATGAGGTATCGAGTGAACAATGAGGTACCACGTACCTTTTATCAAAAATGGATGATGGATGGTTCTTTGCACAAGCTTGCAAAGATACAGCATCAAAAATGCACCAATGTTAATACACTTTCAGAAGCCAAATTCTCACCAAGAATTATATTTCTGTGAGTGTTTGCAATTGTGTTGAGATAAGCTCTAGAGTGTGGTGGCAGCAACAACATAGAGACCCTCTCTCAGGAGCTAATAACTATTCAAGAAGAGTAGTGGGAGGAATGTGTTACTACATGCTTATATTGGATGCATCCTTTCAACATATTCAGCACAGTTTTAAATAATCCATGCGTTGTAATTCAATGCAACAGAATTCTTCAAGAATTTAACAATCTGTTTAGGACTAGTAAGTGTTAGTAAGAGCACCATGGGCTTAAAAAAAGTATGGGTACTGCAGGGACTGAGTTGGTGCTGGTAAATGAAGTCCTGGAGCAAGGCCATCAAACACAGTCCTTCCTCCTTGACACGGAAAGCAACAGAAGGACGAGAAGGCAGCCTGTACTTAAGACAGCCACGGCACTGAGAATCACTCATAGCACTTAGGAAAATAGTCCCAGAAAGACCTGCTTTGGGAACAAAGGGTATCTGTGTCCGTACTTCAAGTGGAAGTGGTTCATGTCAGATTATCTGGAAACTGTTTGATTGATTCTGATGGCAGTGGAGGAGTTAAAAATGGATTTGGGACTTCCAGGCTGGATTTTCTCTATGAATACTTTATGAATTGACTGTATGAGTTGGTGGCGGTTGTTTTTTTAATCTGGTGGGTTCTTTTTCTATTTGCATTTCATCTTCAGTAAGGATAGGTGTTGTTGGAACAACATCATTCCAATGTTCCAATGTTGGAATGATGTTTAGGGAAATCTTAGAAATGGGCGCATAGAACTGGAAGGTGAATGTGGCATTTTGTGACGCTGCCATCTTATCCCTGCTGGTACAAAACTGACTGCTACTTTTTTTAGTTTCTTCCTTTCATCTTTCACTACAGGGGTGGGATGAGGTGCTCAGGTCCAGCAGTAGCTGTCTGACTTCTGCGTGCCGTGCTCTGAAGATGGTCCACACATGACCCAATCACTGAGTATGAAGTGAGAAACTGTGGAAGCTGTTTCACTACTTCTGCTCTTAATGGGTTTAATTGGGCTTGATGGAAAGGAAGCCCAGAAGGAACTGATTATCAGTGCTATTCCACGTTTCTCCATGCCGGGTGCTGAAAGCTGGCCTCTTTGCATGGATGATGCACATGCTGTGCAGTGAATGCTTTCACCTTGCAGTAAGGGCACTTTCATTTTTCAGTCTGGTTTCATCTCTAAATGCATTCCAGTAATGAAAGGCCAGGTTGTCAGCTTATGTAAAGCAGAGCAGTATTATTTACATTGATTTTTTTTTTTCTTTCCTGAAATAGTTGTGTTTTTAGAGCAGCTTGGAATGACAATTAAGTGATTAGAGTGTAGAGAGGATGAAGCTGTATAACAGCAGATAGAACCATAATGAGTATAACTGTAATTTTACTTCTAATAGAGTAGAAAAGGTCTGGTGCCAGAACCCAAAATTAAATCAAGCTTTCACTCAAGCATAACACTCAGAGGAGTAATAACACACTACGCCGTTTTTGCAGTTCTATATCCATATACAACATTTGCTGGTGTTGGGCTCTCTCAGTGCTGGATTAATTGAACTGAAGGAGATTCCATGGTTGGCGTTGGGTGTATCACACTGCCCTAAGGTCTGTTCCAGGTTAGGGTGTTGGTGCTGCCCTCCTGGTGCAGACCAGCTTACAAGAGCACAAATCCTCCTGTTTCTTCTCAGTCAGAACAGGCTCTGCTGGCAGAAGGATTTGCTTTTGATGGTGAAGAAATGCCTTTAAAAAGCATTCTGTGTTCGGTGTTTTTATGCTAGTAAAAGATCCTTGTGTGGATTTGGGTCGTTCAGGCATATTTTCTGTGCTGCTTTCAATCTGGTTGTTTGTCAGCCCTTGGAGACCACTGTGTGTGTTACAGAGGTGTCAAAATTTGTCGGCTCCTCCAGTGGATTTGCAGCAAGAGGCTGTACCCAGTGAGAGGTGCTGCAAAGCCTCAGCACGTGGGAGGTGTTACACTGCTTAAATCCGTGCCATGCTTCTGTTCAGGGTAAACCAACTTGAGAATGCTGCCCATCTTTTTCATATTCAATCTCAATTTCCCACTTCTTGTTTTCACTCTGAAGTTCATAGGATTCTTCAGAAATCTGATGAACTTGAATGGCGGGCCCATGTGAACTTTATGAGGTTCAACAAAGCAAAGTGCAAGGTTTTGTGCTTGGGTCGAGATAATCCCAGATACAATTACAGACTGGGAGAATTCCTTGGGAGCACTCACCCCTGCTGAGAAGGACCATCGATAGTAAAGAAATGTCTCCTCATCCTGACCATTGCACACATCTCTCCAGATGATTAACATGCCTCTACCCCTTTCATTTCTCTACAGTTTTGTATGTTGTTTGAACCATTAACTTTTTGCATGTTTTCCTCCAAAATTCATCTTTACATCAGCAGGGAGGTTACTTCCCTCTCATTTTTTTTTTTTTTTTTCTGGTTTGCTTTTGTCATTCTGATTGTGAAATACAAAAACCTGGACACAGTATTCCAGATGTGGTCAGTTGAGGAGATTTCCTTTGACTTGGTGTTCCTGCACTGACCTTCCCAAATCTTGGTGGTCTGGATGCCATGTCACAGTGCACAGCTATAGGAAGAGACTCCTGTGGTTTTTTTTCCCATGATATATGGGCTCTGCCAGTGTTCATTTTTGTAGGCAAACTGAAGGATCATTGATCTGCCTTTGGACAGTGCCCACCCATGGTGCTTGCATTGCTTCTGAAGCAGCTGACATGTCCCACACTGCCCCAGTGCCACCAGGGTCGTGCAGACAGTGCCATGATCACAAGGAGCACAGTGTGGGGATACACCCACTTTATTGTTTCACATTCAAAGAAATGTGGAAAATTGCCCTAGGTAAAATCCAAGCTGTGAGGACCCACCATGGATGTTATAAAAAGCAGACGGTAACTTCAGCTGAAGCTGCCCTGTGTGAATTTTTATTTATTTATTTTTTTTTTGCAGTGCCATAGAATTCCTACTCCTCCTATCTATGCTCAGCTTCCCACAGAGAGGAAATGAGTGGTGTGCATTTATTTCTGAAGCTGTCTTTAGAGTTTCTCATTGGCACCATGTATGTATTGCAGTCCTGGTGACCAGCATTGCTGAGGAGCTAATGGACTTTTTGCTTGTTAGGACAACAGCCCTGCCAAGGAGCTTCCATCTGAGCAGTCATGTTATCCATTTGCTTCTATCCACGTGAATTGTGTGCTGGTCCTTCAGTCAATTGTAGAATCACAGAATCATTAAGGTTGGAAAAGACCTGAGATCATCAAGTCCAACCATCCGCCCACCACCAATATTGCCCGCTACACCATGTCCCTAACTACAGCCAATTTTTTCCATGCAGAAAAGCTGGCAGCTCTTTGACCATTTCTTTATTTCCCATAGGGATTAGATGATCATAAGGAACACTTTCCCTTTTAGGACACTGCATAGTGGTGGGACTGTAAGTCTTACATGCAAAATACTTTAGAACACTTTGTAAAAGTATGGTCTTCTTTTCGTGTGACTTGACATTGAAATAACAATATTTGGTGCTCATCTAACTTAACCTATTAAATTCTCTGAGCAGGATTACTCTGTGCTGGTAAATGTTATAAGCAGCAACAAGTAATCCATGACTAGTGCATCCACTGATGAAGGCAAATGAAGGTTCAGTCTGCTGGTAATGCATTCGTCTTCAATGCCTTACAAATATTTCATAACGATATTTACTGACAAATGACACACAGTTGTTTTGCTCCTCCAGACCCTCAACATGGGTGAGATGTGAATACAAAATTTCAGAAAGCCTGGTGAACAGGAGGAAATCGCAGAGGTTTCTATGAAGAACTTCCCACTTCATGTACTGAAATTAAATCTTCCAAATGATATAATGTTCCCCGTGTTTGTATCAGCGTTCATTGCTTGGCCGTAAGATGTATTACAGAGTCTGGGGATTGGCAAGGCCTGTTTCCAAAAGATAATTACTGGGAGATTTCTATGCCAGATGCTCCCATATCCATACCCTGTCCTGCTGCATCGTTCTTTAGAAATTCCTGTTTGTCTTGGTGCGATACTCCCGTCTGGTACATCAGGATACTAGAAGTTTTCTATGATGCTTTTAGAAACCTGGAAATGACATTGTCTAGTCTGGATTTTGTAAAGAAATACTTCTGTTTGTTCTGCTGTCTCTTGGCTTGAGTTAAGGGAGATTTCCTAGTAACTGTCTGGCCTTCAGGACACACCTGTGAAGGGTTCCCACTTCCTTTTGTAGGGCATGCAATGGGTAAGGATTAGTACTCATGCTGTGAAGATTTAGAGAGGGTATTGCTGGCATCACCATGCGAGAAGTGCTCCGATTGTCCAGTGGGGAGCTGTGATAATGGCAATAAACGTCTCGGTAATTAGTGACATTATAATAGCTATGCATTATCAGCAATCTGTCACATTTTACAGGTGGCATAAGACATAAATTAGATCAGCTAATACCAGGGCAGACAGTCAGGGACTTCCGAAGGATTTAGCTGAGCCAGATGAGTGGGCAGCCTGATGACAGATAAAATGGGCCATCAATAAAAGCAGAGGCCTTACACCAAAGGCAACAACTGGAGCTGCTCGGGTCACTTGACCGAGAACTAATTGCAGCAGCTCAGAGAAGGATCGGATATCTGATTCCTGCTACTGAGTACCAGAGATCTGAAAAGCAAACATGGGAGTTGAACGAACATCCAAACTCGTTGAAGAAATTCTTGTTCACTCACTGCAAAATTGACTGGGATTGTTCTGTACCACTGAGCTTAAAATGTTGAATATTGGCAAAGTTGGGGTGTCTAAGTATGACTGGCAAATAACATCAGTTATTTACTGTTCTGAGGCAAAATGACTCTGACAAAGGCCTTCCAGGGCAAGGAAAACTCCTGGTGGCTGCAGGAAGCTGGAGTGATTCAACCCAGCTGTGTCTGAAGCGATGGGTCCCCCCGAAACCTGCCAACCACCAACACTTCCTTCCCCCTCTGCTCTCTAACCTACGTTGTGTGGTTTTCAGCCACATGAAGATTTTTGGATGTAGCTCACAGCACTGAGGAAAAAAAAAAAATAGGAAAAAGAAGTGTCTGTGGCTAAAAAGGATAGCCAGATATTTGCAGCAGCAAATAGTAAAACCTAAACCTCCTAGAACTTGTGAAGGAATAAATACTTGGTGGTTTTAGGTTTCAACTAAGTTCAAGGGAAGGAGTTAAGACAAAATTTGATGCAGTTTGGTGTTATCCCAACTCCTGACAGCCACTGAGGCCGCCTGGTCTCTGGCATGGGAGCCAGTGCCATGTCTGTGCCAGTCCCCATTGCCCTGAGAAGTGTCTGTAGTGGTTGCAGGAAGCTCAACACTTGTGCATTTGCTGGCGGTACACAGCAAATAAGCTTTCAAGAAATGCATGAAATAACGGAATTTTTATCCTTTCATGTGTCTGTTTCAAAGAGCTATTTCCAAATTGGTCTCCGAGCTCGTAATGACCAGTTAGCCTCCTGGGTTTCACATCATCTCAGCATTAGATTGGAGCCGTGGCACCATAGGAGGTTTAAGTTGCTAACTGCAGGATTATGAATTCCACAATGCTGTAGAAGAGAAGCACAGATTTGCTGACACAAACTCCAACTGTGGATATCAGAGGAATCCGGTTACGGCACACGCAGTGGAGCAGGAAGGTCCCTTGTCCAGGGTAAATCTTCACGTGAAACGAGCTGTCATTGATTTGTCTTTCTGATGCAAATCAGATGAGCGTATTAGATCCGCAGAGAAACTGGCTTCATATTGAAGCAATTATCTCCATAAACATATTACAGCCTCCAGTGCAGACAGATGGCGTTTGTAACTGTCCCTGCTTTATGGCAGCCTCACCTGCCTTGTTTCTCCTCATTTGGTTTGGTATTTCTTTGGATCACCTTTCCTTCTCTGCTTCTCTGCTTCATGAGATGTTAGAAAAATATCTGCACTGAAGGATGGCTCAGTCTCACGCAGCGTCAGATAAACTGCAAGGCTAATTTCAGATTAAATCACGTGTCACTTTTTATCAAGGGAAAGCCAGGCCTGATAGCTTTAATGAGGCCGACAGAGGGACTGTTGGACACAAAGAACTTACTTAGAGGTTTCCATGTGAGAGTGTAATTAAGGGTAGTGCAAGTACAAGGCTGATAAAGATGCAATTTCATTTTTTAAATGGCAGTGTGATTACCAGTGCAATGACAGAGAGAAAGGAGGGGCAGGAAGAAGCCTGAAACATGAGTTGGAACA
Source organism: Odontophorus gujanensis (assembly GCA_013399175.1). Classification (NCBI taxonomy): domain Eukaryota; kingdom Metazoa; phylum Chordata; class Aves; order Galliformes; family Odontophoridae; genus Odontophorus; species Odontophorus gujanensis. The sequence continues at coordinate 73,292 of VXAB01013370.1, forward strand.
GAAGGATCAGGATTCGTGGGTCCCTTTTATTGCTTTCCCATTAAATCACTGACTGAATGAAGGAGGGCCATTGGCCACCCTTGGCCATTAATTATAGGTGTCCTGAAAAAAGTAGAGCCATTGGCCACTCTTGGCCATCAATTATGGGTACTCTGAGTGAAACAGGGCCGTTGGTCACTCTTAGCCATTAGTTATGGTATACTTGTATCTGTAAGGTTAAATGGAGAGAGCTAGACAGGCCTGGTGTCTGTGTTTGCCTCTCAGACACCAGTTTAGTCCCTCCTGGCCAACTAAGAAGACCCTTGCCATAAGGTCTGGTTGGTGGAATAGAAGTTACCTCTCTGCTTTCTAATGAATGAAATGAAATGGGGTCAAGACCACACTCTTTCTGCCTGGGTAGGAGATGAAAGGGTTCATGCAGTGTGACCTCCTTACTTTGAAGTCCGCACCTGTAGGTAACTGCTGTGTAATTTCTTATGCACCCTATATATACCATACCACTGTCACAATCTCAGCTGAGGGTCAGATCCATGATGTTTGTGTATATTTTGCTCCATTTTGAATGGTAGTTGGCTTCTTTTTTTAACCGTTTTATTTTTTTTTAAGCGATACCTACATATTTAAGTGCTCAAGCGTACCTTGTACTTTGTGCTACTGTTCCTATTCATTTTCTCACTAGAGCAGATGCAATTTTCTCCACATCCTGTTTGGAACAGATTTTATCAAATGCTAGAGTGTGGCTGTGTGTCTTTAGGTCCCCTATTAAGATGTTCTGGAAGCTAATATTTCCAAGAGTGGAATTTTCAGGGCTTTTGGAAGACCAGACATATTTCATATTGAATGGAAAATAGAAGTTACAAGAAGTACCACACTTTTTGCCACACAATTTGGCGTTTTCGGGAGCCAGCTTTGTGTTGCATTCTTCTTGTGCTGCACATAAGGAAATTACAGACTCCATTTGCTAAGCTGCAGGAGGCTAAATGATTGGTCTCAGTCGCAAATATTTTTCAAACCTACATCAAGTGGCCTTCCCTATGTGCAAATGTGTGGACAGAAAGTAAATGGATTTATAATGTGAAGGAAGGTTGGCTGACTTGGGTAAATCCAAGTCATGATATTGTGCCAAAGATAAGAGCCTTGAGTCTGTGGTCATTTAAAGTTAGCATGATATTTTTAAAGAATGGTATTTTCTTGCATTGTGTCCCTTCTGGGTGACTCTTATTTTACTCCAGGTGTAGTGCATCACTGTGGTTGTTTCCAATGGTATTTGCTGTTGTCCCAGTGGGTGTGAAGGCTGTGTCACAAGAGATCTATCTGAGATGTATTCCTCAGTACTTTGCACGGGACAATGACAGACTGTGTGTATTTTAAAGCATAGCACAGCTGAGAGAGTGAGATGATTCAGGCCACCGGGTTGGACTGAGACATGTATTATTCAGACTGTTATGAGTGCTTTGTGTTTGACGATGGGGAAAATCAGGACATTTGGGTGACCTTGTGACTTGACCTCAGGCTTTGGCCTATTTGTCTGTACAGAGGAAGATGTAAGACGTTAAAAATGTGTTCCAGAAGAGGAAGAAGGCCTCTGAGTAGAAGATATTTTGTGTTTATCCTAATTACCCAGAGCTAGCAAATGGTAAATGAGACTGGTGGTGTCAATAACATGCTGAATTAACCCAGGAAAGTTATAACTACTTTTGAGGTGGGAATATTCCTTTTTTTTTTTTTATCATGACACCTGTTGCTCATAGGTACAAATCAAACGAAGAGTATGTGTATGTGCGAGGCCGTGGAAGAGGGAAGTATGTATGTGAGGAGTGTGGAATTCGCTGCAAGAAACCCAGCATGCTGAAGAAACACATTCGCACGCACACAGACGTCAGGCCATATGTCTGCAAGTACTGTAACTTTGCTTTTAAAACCAAAGGTAAGAGACAGTCAGCTCCTGGCTCCTCTGCTCAGAGTACTGACTTCATGGGGTGCTTGCAAAGGGGAAGGGAAGGCCTTCCCGGGCCTGGAAAACCCCATGAGGCAGAGGGAGGGGGATGAGGGAGTCTGAACTGGGCTGGAATTACCCAACAGGACCAGCCCTGAATCTGCTGCACATCCCAAGTCTGCTCCATCCTCTTGGTGTTTCTTAAAGGAGAAAATTGGAAGCACAGCTTTGCTGCCAGGGATTTGTGAACAACTCCACCCCAGCATGAGGATGAGCTCCTGGGTCCCTGGGCAAGCACCCAGAGACAGGTGTTAGGTGGCTTTGTACCCTCATGCTCTCAGGACCGGTATTTGCGCTGCACATTTTCATCCTTCGCAGTTGCATGCAACTTCAGCATTTTCTACATCATGTGAACAGACCTTTTCTCTAGAGACCTCCATCCCAGGTCATCTAGTCATTACTGACCCACAGCTTCACTGCCTCCAGCTGTTCTTCACAAGCAGCCTGCATCATTGCCTCAGACCTTGTGCAAGTAGAACATGTCAGGAACATTCGGTTGTATCAAGTCTTACAATAAAGATACTGAGTTCGGTGTCTCGCTTGTAGCTCCACATAAGTATAAAATGACCATCATCTCTATCTCCACCCTTGCAAACCTCAGAAAATTGAAGAGCTGGCAGAGTTAATTTCTCAAGAGTAGCATCAGCACCCCAGAACCCCACTGTTACCCAAAACCCCACTGTTACCCAAGAAAGAGGTACAGAAAAGACATGGGAACAGGCCCTGGGTGCTTCATGGGCCATGTCACTCCTGCTGACCCAGAAGTGCTGTTGGTAGCCATGTCTGTGCCACAGTGCTAAATCAGTGACCCTGCTGCTCAGTGAGTCACTGGGGCCATGCCTGGGGCTGGAGGTTGAGCTGTGGGCGATTTCTGGGTAACAACGTGTTGGGAATCAGTAAGTGTATGCGGGCATGGGGAAGTGATACCATGTCTGAGGCCAAATTCTTGTCAGAAGCATGCAGCAGATCTGAGTCATGGTTCTTCCTCTCCTTCCCCACCTGGCGCTCTCTCTGACCCATTTTCTTTCTCTTTCCCTCTTGCTTTGGTTCCTTTGTTCCAAGGTTTTCCTTTGAGAGGTGAATCCGTTCAACCTCTCCCATCACTTCACCTTGCTTTCCATCATAATTCTGTTAGGCCGTTGCTCAGGGTGATGAGATGAATTCATCCTTTCCACCATCTCTCTTGCTGCTTTGCTCTTCACCTCTGCTGCCTTGAAGCACACCTGCAAATAGATGCTTGCCTTCAAAGGATTTCCCTTCTTCAGCTTACTGAGGAAGGCAGCATGGGAATGCTTCCTTCCAAAATCAATTTGCTCTGGGATTTCAATGCAAAACTATCCATTTGCACATGGATGCATGAGGGGGGCAGAACTTTCTGGGAAGAGCAATTTTAGGTCAGATGGTTGCATGATGGTAATTTGGAATTGCATGAACGTGGGTCCTTGTTGGAAGTGGGGTGACACTCAGAGCCCTGCAGGCGTGCTCATACTGCACATAACTTTGCAGCACTTGGATAAAATAGGTTTGCTTTGCTGATGGGAGCATAAGGACCTTTGAAACTGTTATTGGAAAGTGAGTGTGCTGATAACATCATCAGTTAAAGCCCAGATGCAGAATTGTTGCAGTTGGTGATGGAGTCTGAAGCAGAGGTCTGGTTTGCAGAACTAGAGGTTTCACAGCTCGTTTTGCAGACGTCTAGAAGAAGTTGGTTGGGACCCTGATTCATTAGGATCCTCCTTCCTGATGGGCAGTTTTGCAACCACAGTTAATTGCAGAATGGAGAAGCTGGAGCTCTTGCTACTGGATTGCACTTGTGAAAATATAAGCTGAGACGAAGCTCTTTTAGAAATCAGCTTTCCAAGGTTAATTTTAGTGTTCAGTGTAAACTCAAGGGGATTATCTATGGGGTTGTCTTCATTTTGGCTGTGGTAGATCTCTCCAGCATGACCTAATGCTTGAAGTTTTCAAGTAGGCTGGAAGTGGTTTAACGTTTTTTTAAATTATTATTATGAGAATTTTAATAAGGATCTTTGGTTAAAATGTGCCCCTCTTCCCCTTGAAAATCCATACTTGTGTTCCAAGAGCTGGGAAAACTTTTTGCAAAAGAGTGAGCTTTCAGAATTTCCCCCTATTCATTAATTATGCTGTTTGTCTGCTTTTTGTGCATCTCTCTCATTGCAAGCAAAGCTGTTCCTCTGAGTTACAGAACTGTAGGGAAATGGTTTTTTACTGTTATTATATTATTTTAAAGCAATTCCATGAGATTTTTTTTTTTCCTGTTTGCTCTCTTGATGGAAACAGCAGCCTTGGAAATTTGGTTTGTAATTTGGTTTGATTTCACATTTCTGGATGAGATATCAACGTGCCTCTTTAATGAGGTGTCTCTACCTCCACTCTGCAGCAGTGCTCTCCTATGAGGTTTGTTTCTCTGGCCTCAGAGGTTGTTTAAAGCGGTTAAGCTGCTTCTTCATTGTTTCTTACCAGGAAAGAAATGCAAAAGGTGCAGTCCAGCAGTTCTCCCATTGGGAAGGACAAGGAGCTGCAAGCTGTCCCCTTGTCCCTGCCCTTTCCCTTCCATGGGTGACCCAGAGTTGGGTCAGTGCTGACACTTGAATTTCCCACCCTGTGCACACATTGTCCTCTCCCACAGTCACTGTTTGCTTTCAGCTTTGTAGCACGTCTGGTTTGCCTGATATTTCTTAAAATTTCTGGAAAAACCATGTGGAGCAGCAGACTATATCCACATCTTTGTGCAGAGGTCAGAAGGGACAGGGAGCTCAGCGTTCATGTCAGAAATGTTGGCTGGAGATCCCCGTTTGACAGTCTGCTCCACGCCCAGCTCCCAGACACCAGACTTCTCCATGTCCTCAGCCATAGCCCTCAATAAATTAGCTCACAGTTCCTTAAATCAGTGCATGACAGACACTGGGGTTATTGAACGTGCTAATGTATTGAATGCGTTACCCCTCAGCCCTTAAAGGCAGGGTTATTGCTGCTCAGTTTATTATTATTACTGCTGTACAGACTCAGCGCTCTGCTAAGCTTCTCTGGAAACTCCAGAGCAGGTCCAACTGGCAGAAATCTCTGCAAGAATTAACTCAGCTACAGCAGGGCAGAGTGATGGCTGCATTGCCAAATATCCCCGCAATGACACTGGGAACAGAGAAGGACCCACTGGCCCAAGCAGGAGGAGGAACACTGAGAAAAGGGGGAAAAAAAATAGAAAAATGAAGGCTGAAAGTCAAGTTCATGTGAAATATTAGGCAGCTATTAAGCGTAGCACAAGCTTCCATGGGAAATGTGCTAATTCTCTTGATTTTGAACCCCAGCCTGGGTATCCTTCTGGAAGATCAGTTAGCACAGGCTGACAGCATGCTCCAGGAGATGGCTGATGTTTTATAGCCTGTATCCGTGCAGGCTGGTTGCTCCTTTAATCTTTTAAGTCAATATAAAAGACAATAACACCATTTAAAACAAATTTGGATGTCCTTCCCAAGAAATGATTCAAATTAAAGCTTTCCTTCTTTGAGATCTTCAATGGGGGACATCATACAGAGACCTGTGCACTATTTAAGTCACACATCAACCCTATTTCAAGGGTTTATCTGGGATGAAGAGCTTATCCTCTGGGTGTGAACGTGTCTCACAGCAAAATGGGAGTAGCAGTTGCTCTCCTTCCATACTATTTTAAAGGAAGAATCTCAAATCCTGAGAAGTAGTATCAGTGTCACAATGTCGCCTTGGATGCCGAGGTCATACCATTGGGTATTTGTTGGGATTTATTGTAGTTAAATTGTTCACATTTAATAGAAGAAACAGAAAGCACGGTGTGTGTCCGATGTGGACAAGTTAATTTTTCCAAGAATCTTAATGTTTCCATCCCCTGATTTTTATTGTAACTCCACCACCTTTAAAAATATTATAATGGATGTTCTGAAGAATTAATTTCCCTCTTTTAATTTAAATGGAAAATCACTTCTAGTCCCTCTTAAGCTGCTTTTGGAACAGTGCAGTTTTAGCTTTCTCAAAACAACACAAGCGTTTAAGCTGCTTTAAGTCCAGAATAAGACCTCACAACAGCAGAAGAGCTCAAGCAGCCAGCAGCACATAGTTGTACGCAGGCGTAAGAGAGAGCCCATCCCTGTGCTGCTCCATTGCAGTGCTTGGGGTGGGGGAGGCACCGTTTGCACAGTTTCCTGAATTCATTTCAGTGTAATCAGCTGATTTCAATTCTCGGAGCTCCTCCTGAACCTCAGTAAGATCACTCACTTGCTTAGGATTGGGTTTGACTGTTTTGCAGCCTAAACCCAGCTCCCCTGCCTGCGAGTTTCCCTCTTGTTCCTTCGGATGTGTTTTCAACTGTTTCCAAGGACGCAATGTTATTATTATTATTTTGTTTTAAGTTAGGAACCAGCACTCAGCAAGGCAACAAGTAGCTGAGTCCTTCCTTCTAGGATCCATGTCCAGCTCTTACTTGGGCAGAAGTGTTGATTTTACTGGAAATGTGCTGAATGACATTTAATTAAAGGGTCCTAAAACACAAACTGTTGGAAGAACCCTGATAAGATAAACATTATCCTCCTCCAAATTGCTCCCAAGACGGTGACTTTGCTTCTTACTTTAAAGCAGCTTTCAGCTTTTAGCTTCCGTGAAATGATGCAAACAGAGCTCAGATGGAAGTCCACCCCCCGAGCCTCCCTTCCCATAAAGGCAGGCGGCTTTCCCAACTTTGTGGCACTCTGTGTACGTGCAGGGAAATGCCCTCACCCTGGGGGTTGATACTGACAGCTCTGCACCCTCATATTCCCCAATTGGCATGTGGGCATTGCCTGTAGTAACCCAGCAAGGATGGAAAGAGAAGGGAAGCAGAGTAGAAAGAAGTAGAAGGGGAAGAGAAAGAAATGCTTGCAGTGAGCTGCTCTTAGGGATTTGGCACACGTTCACTTCCATGGGGATTTTTAGTTTTTGGTTGTTTTTTTTTCTTGTTTTAGTGCAGTTTTGCTCAAAACATTACATCCCACTGAATAACTCATGCTTTGCTCTGACAAATCCAGATGTATGTATCACAGTGGATTTATGAGCTAGCCTGAAAGTGTGCTCGGTGGTCCTCCCCAAGTCATGCTTTCCACCATTCCTGGGGTACCATAGCTTAGCCAGCTCCCACCAAGCTCCTGCTGGGGTTTATTTGCTGTGTGTGCCAACCAATCAGATACTTTGCTGTGGTACTGAACAAAAATGGGTCTTTTTGGCATCAAGATGCAATGCGTCGTGATGGACAGACAGCAGGCTGAGTCAGTTTGTCTTTTTGGTAGCTAGGTCCAAAATTAAATTCCAACTTCATGAGGTCAAAATTTTGAACTCATTGGATACTTCTTGGCATAAAAGCTTTTCATTTACAAAAAATGGCCATTCACTGGAACCAGAAGTGTCCATGAGAACACACTTCTATCCCACTTAGTTTGTTTGGGCCCGCAACAAATCTCCTGGTCCAAGGCAGAGAAAGAGAGCTCTGAGCCAAGGTGGCCTCATCCTCACACCTCAGTGTCACACTGTGGGGCTAAGAGTACATTGGCATGAAGTTTTAAAATAATAAATTCTTCTTACTGGAGCTAAATTACTAAACACCCTTTTGGAGCAAGCATCATATCCTCACCCTAGATGGGTGCCAGATAAATGGCGATACAGAATCAGTCTTTGTCCCTCTTTCTTGGTCTTTCCTGTTGGAGACATTCCGTTTTGTATAAAAAGGGCTAAATAAATAATTAGTGAGCTTGCTAGCTGGATGATTGTGGCACTCCTCTGAGCTTTGAGGGCATCACAGGTTCGGCTTATTTATTTATACTCACCTGCACAGGAAGGCTGGTGGGACCTTCTCTATGTCTCACCCAGCTCTGGGAACAGGTTACTCTGCAATGCAGGAGACAACTTCAGTGCTCTACTGAAGGCTGTAATAAACATGAAAAGTCTCTTTTTTTTTTTTTTTTTTTTTTGAGGGAGGGGGAAGGGATGGGGGGGAAGAAAGAAAAGCCCCTTGTTCAGCTCATAGGAGGGCCAATCCTACATAGCATCACCACAGAGAATTCAAAACCCTCCACCAGCTCCTGGGGTTTGCTGGGTAATTAAACAGCCCTGGGGGATTTCTCCTCATCAGCAGCTCCATCCATTGAGAGATGAGGAAAAGAAAAGGGAGAAATGGGACATTTTCACTTTATTTCTCCTACCTTTCATTTTTTTCTTCCCTTTCCGCCTATTTTCATTTTCCCCTTCAACAGAGGTTCTGTGCGTCCCTGGTGGATAAGTAGGGTTAATAACTGTCTAATTAACCTGCCTGCAGTTTGGGAGTTAGGGATTAGAGTTTTTTCCCAGCTGTGTGCCTGTGGGTTATCCCAGCTCACTGCAGCAGGGAGCATCCCACATCCCATAACCCCCTTACAGGGGTTGCTCTCTCCACCCTCAGCCCCAGGCAGCCTCGTTAGCATTCAGCAGGCTGCTCATGATGCCCAAAGCTGGTGCACAGGATTTAGGAGTACCAGTGGCTTCTGCTCTGGGAGCTGAGAGCTTTTCCCTACTGCTGCTTTGCTGCGTGGCAGCCCACCAGAGCCATCCTGTGCAGTTGTAGGGATGTGCATCTGCATTGCTTCACTCCAGACAGCTTCACATGCATGTAGCCTTAAGTAATTACTAGCATGGATCAAATTGCCCAGANTCAGGGTGGAAATGGCATTTCCTAGCTGACTCTGCTAATTACTTTTATCTACAGTTGTATCCAGCTGTTCAGGCAGAGGCAGCCAAGGCTCATTCCAGCTTGGGCTGCTTTTTGTCCCCATTGCTGGCATCTGGAGTGCTCACTTTGGTAGCACTTGTTACAATGCTGGGACAGGGTGAGAAGTGTTACCCACTGCACTGCACTGGGGATCATCTTCCTCTTCCCTGCTTTCCTATAATTGTTCTCTCATGACTTCCCCCCTGAAACCAAATGTGTACCCCTGGTGGCTTATCAGGTGATCAGCCTTGCAACATGGGATACCTGCGCTGAACAGTGGTCTGGGAGTAACCTGAGAATCTCCTCTTTAGAGTCAAATCATAAATGTGCTTCTGATGAGATTGCAAAATAAATAAAAAATCAATAATTTTAAAAATCCATATTGACCAAAATGTGTTTTCTACTTGCTTTCAGGGAATCTGACTAAGCATATGAAGTCAAAAGCCCACAGCAAAAAATGTCAGGAGATGGGCGTGTTGGTATCTTCACTGGTGGATCTGGAAGCCGAAGAAGGTAAAATCCTTTGCAATCCTTTTATATATGACTTTTGCCTCTGAGATAAGGTAGTTTCCATTCAAGCAGAAGATGTGGGGTGGTTTTGCTCCTTCCAGCTTTGTAAGGGGCTGTGACCTCTCCCTATGCTGCTGCAAGTGTGGCATTGTGGCTGAAGGTTGAGTCCCATCCTGGTGCCCTCATTAGGATCTGGAGCTGCAGTGCTGAGCATGAGCAGATAATCAGAGGCTCGTGCTGCTGTCCTCATGGTTCTGCCAAGGATGTGCCACCCTGCCACGTGGAAAGGAGCTCCAGGGAAGGATGTTTCCATCAAGGTCGTGTTAGAATAATAGGAGCATAGAGTCATTGAGGATGGAAAGAACACTAAGATCATCTAGTCCAACCCATTACTACCATGCTCACTAAACCCTGTTCCCAAGTGCCACATATTCGAGGGACCTGTCCATCTGAGGGGCTGGCTGACCCCAGAACACTCCAAATGACCAGTGCAGACTCAGGGGACTCTGACTGACTGGAGCAAACCTGGGCAGTGTCTTGAGACAGAAGCAGGACAATCCAGCTCCTCTGCCCCACTGCTGGGGCATCATTAAACCAAGATGGGGACAGCTGCTTCCTTCATCCCCAGGTCATTGCTATGTGTAGGATGAAGGTGAGCCACCCTAAAATGACCTGGATGTCTCTCAGCAGAGGAAGAGCCAACAGAACCAAAATAACATGACGCTTTGACATTTAGTGGCATTATTCTGAATGCTTTACAAGATACATTCACCCTGACTCACCTGCTCATTTCTTTCATCCGTTTATGAGCGAACACAGAGTCTGTCCAAGGGTCTATAACCCAGAAGTCTGTCTGTGCTGTGAGAAACGCACGTGTTTCTCTCACTTAGTAATTTCTGCCCAGGTTTATAGTGGGATGTGCAGCGGAATTCCCCTGAAGTCATCCCAAAAAGCATCCCTGCGAGTAGACTGGCCAACTCTGGGCACGAGCGAGGTGACCATGAGCACTTCCACCTCCTTCAGAAACACTGAGGGAAAGGTGAGGAAGGTCTCCAGAAGGACACGGGGAAGTCTCATGTGTCTGTTTGAGACAGAAAAAATATTTTTACCCCAATTATTGGGGACTGTGGTCTGATGGCTGTGAAGGGTCGAGTTATTTCCCATTCTTTCCCTCCCATTTCACCCCAAACTATTCTGGTTCCCCAGACCCTGGGATCTTCTCTGCTGCAGCCCAACAACGGGTTAATGTGAGCTCCATAAGGCACGCAGCACCACGGTTATTTTTATAAAGTGAGCATCAGCTGAGCGAGTTCTGTAGACGGTGCTGGGAGCCAGGGAATGTTAACTCGGCAGGAACAACAAACAGTGCTTATCACCCCGCTCCCCTGCTGAGGCTGAGTCCATCCAAGGCTTCACTGGGAAGGGGACTGGTTCCTGGGATGTAGCACTGTCACATGCTTCCTGCTTTGTAGGTAGTTAAAAGTCATAAGTGAGGTCCTGCAGTGGGAACAGCGTAACCCATGTGTTTTGTCCCTGGGTTGGTTAAGCAAGCAGTCTTGGGGCCATTTGCATGCAGTCATCCCAAAGTAAGCTGCAGGTCTGCAGACAGGCCTAGTTCAGGCTATCTATGCACCTCCACAAAACTATCAAAGCATTGCCACCAGGGTGTCACACTCAGCTCACCAGCAGGAATCTGGGGCTGGCAGAGCACAGGTTCACCAGCCCATCCCCCCATGGTCTTCGTGGGCAGCAGCACTGCACCCTCAGGTCTATTTGCTCTACTGGGTGGCCAGGGGACAAGGACATAGGAGAAATGAAGCACCCTACCACACTTCCACTGCCATTTCCGGAGTCTCCCTGGAAGACAGCGCCTTTTCCATCCTCTGTATCTCCTTTGCCCCTCAGTTAACCTCCTTAAAGCCATCTCACTCACCCAGCCAACAGCACGCTGCTGTGCTTCAAGGGGTGGTTGTCCTCTTCTCGAAATTTCTGGGCCCTTGGCTTTGGCCCAACTCTTTGGAGAAACCTTTTGGCTGAACTGAGACACACTGCTTAGCTGTGGCTTTTCTGCAGGAAGACAGGGCCAAAAGGTCAGAATCTGGCCAAAAGGGCCAGAATCCCCAGAACCTGGCTGGGGATTCTGCAGGAGCTGCCCTAAAGGAGAGCTTTTTTGTTTACCAGGAGCCCTAGATCCTTCTCTGCAGGGTTGCTCTCAGTGAATTCTTCTCCTATTTCTTTTCCCAGTTCATAGAATCATAGAATGGCTTAAGTTGGAAGGGATCTCAAAGCTCATTAAGTTCCAATCCCTTTCCAAATTCTCCCATTCTTCTCCCAGTTCTTCTCCCATCCAGGCAGGGAAAGAGAAAAGAGGGCCCTGAAGTGTAGTTAAAAGGAAGAAGTCTCTTACAATGAGGGTGCTGAGGCACTGGAACAGGTTACCAAGAGATGTGAAGGTTGCCCCATTCCTGGAGGTTGGATCAGGCCCTGGGCAACCTGATGGAACCATGCATACCCTTGTTCCTTGCAGGGGAGTTGGATTAGATGGTCCTTAAAGGTCCCTTCCAACTCTAAGGATTCCATGATTCTAAGTGTTGATTGCGTGAGCCTGAAAAACAGCTGTTATTTTAAACCTTTCCATTATAGTCAATTAGAACTAATTAATCAATCAATGGAATGCCACTTTTGAAAACCTGCAGATCAGAAGTCCTATTTCTGTTCTGAGGACAGAGCTGCGAGAGCTCACTGTGTGAGCTGGGGGGATGCTTTGTTCCTTGTTCCTTCAGCCATTCCCCCCAGGCTCACACCAGGGTAAATGGCAGCGCACAGAGCAGTGCTTGTAAATAGGGCCAGAGGAGGAGGATGAGCTGCTCTCAACCTTCAACCTCACTCATAGAAAGGAGATGTAAAGCTGAGAGCTCAAAAGGAAGGCTGGGACAATCTGCTTGATGATGAGCTTTTTTGGCCATCGTTAAATCATTAGTCCCCAGTGGCACATGGATACCAATGAGGAGAGGTCCTGTGGAGGGATGGGAACCCACAAGCTTTGGGGCAGGGCTCCTCGCCTTGTTGCTGTTGGCTGCACAGCAGCTTGCTGGAATGCATTGCACTGTCTGGACTTCATTGCATTATGCAAGAAACCTGTGTAATTTTAGAATTACAAAAAATATACAGTCCCCGTTTCCTCCCATTGATGGAGACCATTCGTGTTTGTGTAAAGGAGACCGTCTGCCAGGAAGGAATGCAGAAAGGTGAAAGCAGAAGGCACAGTGTCAGTGAAGCGTTTCCGCTCTCTCCTCCCATCTTCTTCTTCACCTGGTTAAAGCTAACACCAAAATTTCAAATATTCAGGAGGCCCTTTGCTCATAAATGCCAAGTGAACCCTAAATAAAGCAGCCAAGAAGGTCAGAAAATCATATGTGGTACTCTGATCGTTGGAGGTATGTGGATGGATGAGAAAAGAGCATAGGAATGACGGAACAGTGAGTGAGGAATCACTGCATCGCAGTGTGGTGGGTTGGAGATCTCCTTCCCATGTGGGAACCCTTGTCTGTCTCTCTTCTTCCCAAGGAGGCTCAGAACAGAGCCAGCTGCTGAGGAGTTTAATTAAAAAAGTAAAAATGTGCCACATCCCAGCCCAGGAAGAGTGCTGCTCTCCCCTCTGGGGGCAGGCTGGGAGGGAACAGCCGTTCCTACATCTCCCTGGATTATTTTCAGCTTGAGCCGTATTTCACTTGATTGTTTTTCTTTCTATTTAAGGGGCAGGGGAAAGAAGGGGGTGTGACTATAAAAGGAGATTGGAGCATAATTCTTCACTGTAGCATTGGTTTGGCTTGGTGTGACTGCACCAGACTTGTGCAATACCGTGAGGGTAACGCAGACGTAATGAAGCAGCACTCAGAGCCCTAAATGCCATCAGTGGGGCAGGCTTTTTTTTTTTCCCCTCCCTCTCTGTTTTCTCCTGACGTGCCCTTGTTCTCCCCTGCTGCTCCTCAAAATGTTTTTCTGCTGCAGAGATCCAGGTCTGAGCTCTCGATGGAGCCCACGAGGATCCCGCAGCACCGTCCCTTTGGGATGCCCCGAGGCTCACTAAGCTGTTCCCCTCTGTGGGAAATGCAAACAACACCCCAGCGCGGAGCTAGCTTCGCATTTCCCTCACTCTGTCCTTCTGACCTTGCTGTCTGTGTGACTGAGGCCAAAACAAGGAGACCACACAGGAGACAGCAGCAGGGCTGTCTGTCCATCCCTGCCCTGTAGATGCTGACCCCACAAACCAGGACAGTGATAGTTCATAGCTCTGGTACTGAGCTGCATTCCCTTTCCAGGCAAGAAATATGCACAGGAGAATGAGCCTTTTTGGAATAATATTTGTTCTGAAGTCAGCTCCTTTGGGATCTTGCACATATCCCAGTGCTGGATCCTGGGCCCAGCAAACCCCATCGTTATACAAGCATTGCACAATGCTCTTGGTGGAGAGCTGCTGAATACATGTCTTGTTCGGCTGATATCTGAGGATTGCCAAATACTCTGTGAGCATTTACCAGTAAGGCCCTGTTATTCAAAGTAAGCTGAATTAGGCATTTATCCACTGATCTCAGGGACTTCTCCCTGTGTGGCCACGTTCCTCCTGCAAGCCACCAGGTGTGGTCCAGCTCCACACTGAATCCCTGGAGTCTCCCCTTGGCTCATCCTGCTGATGGCAGCCCTATGTGGAAAACTTCAGTTCAGAGGAGAGCAGCATCCTATGCTAACGGGGGGGGGCGGGGGGAGAAGTGGTCAGCATTGCTGTAATTAGTGCAGAGGTGTCAAAGCAACCTTTCCCTTGCACAACTGGGGAGCAAGCATGCCTCAGCAGTGCAGAACCCATCGCCTTGGTGCTTGGTGTTAGCATGGTTTGAGAAAGTGGTGTTTCATGGGCCCCTCCAGAGCAGTGGAGATTGTGGAAAGCGTCTGTCAGTGCCATTCTGTTGAGCTACAGTGACATCCAGTGGCAGCTCCCAGCGGACCTCTGCAGGCTGTGTTTTTGTTTATCCAGCCCTGCTGCACATCTGTCATGGGAAATGCAGGTTTTCTCTGTGCAGAGCAGAGGGTGAGCCAGCAGCTTGGTACTGACCTCTTAAAGCTTCTCTTGGCTCTTTGAGTAGAAGAGAGACACTCGCTGGGCCATGGGATACTCTATGGGATACTCTATTTTAAATTATTCACAATTGGCTTTCTTAAATATTCCACCACTTACAATCCCTTATTCCTTAAAGCACCCCAGACATGTCTGTGCTGTAGCTGGATTTGATCAAAATAAGGGAAAAACCACTGAGGTTCGTTCTTTTTTAATAAAAGCTCTGTCTTGCTAATATTTAAATGTTATATAATCTAGACAGGACAGGCCCAACATTTTGGCTGCCTGTGTTTTGGCACCTGTAGATGTTTTGTAGGCACTGTTGCAACAAATAATGTAAAAAGCACATCAAAGGATAATGGTGCTGCCTATCTCCATATCTTGTAAGACCTCCCTTTGTGTTCCCAGAGGAATGGAGGCTGTGTAATGGTGTACAGCAGTAGCAGGGGCTGATGACAGAGTGCTGACAGAACAATGGCTGGAGCCAAAATTAGGGCAGAGCAGTGGTGGGATCCCAATGTTGGGATTCATGGGCTCAAGGCAATGAAACCACCAGGAGGAGAGCTGGAAGAGAGGACAAGGCTGCAGTATGAGTTCTAGGAAATAGTTGGGTCTTCCTTCTTCTTGTCCCATGAGAACTTTGAAGCAGGTATAGCAAAAAACCACCCTCTGTTTGTGTCTTATACTTCTTGTTCTGTGTTTGTCTGCCTTGCAGGAACTAGTGAAGACCTATTCCAGGACTCTGAGGGGCGGGAGGGATCCGAACCTATTGAGGAACACCAGTTTTCAGACCTAGAGGAATCTGACGACGATGATGACAATGAAGATGATGAGGATGAGGAAGAAGAGGAGAGCCAAGATGAGCCACCTTTAAAGCTGCCAGAAGCCAAACACCCTGCCCCACTGATGCACTCTTCAGGTGGCTCTCCAGCTTCTCAAGAGGAAGGCACGGAAACAGCATCATCCTTAGCCCAAGAAACTGCTTCCAGCAGCCAAAAAGTCAGTGAAGGCCAGCAGGGCTCCTCCTGTGGGCTGGAAACCAGGTGGTCAGCAGACAGCAGCGACATCGCCGTGTGCCACAGTGTCCTGAGTCTCCACAGACCAGCTCTGACTTCCACCGAACAATTGGCTTCTGCTGAAATAGAGTCTGTCACCAGGCCACCCATGTCCCTAGCTATGGACCTGTCAACCTCAAAAGACACCTCCCCAAGGAAAAGGTGGTCTCCAAGCCAGGACTCCAGCAGAGCTGGCGGCAGCAGCAGACCAGTGCTAGCGAGAAAACACCTGCTAACCAAAAATGAAACTTCACCCAAACGGTTTTCACCCACTGGGGAGATGTCTCCTCTGAGGTGCCTGTCCCCAGGGAGGGGACTGTCCCCGTGCCCACCTGTGTCTCCCAGGAGGGAGGCATCCCCTCTGCGGTGCGTGTCACCGAGGCTCGAGCTGTCGCCCACCAGGCATCTGTCCCCCAGGAGAGAACTGTCCCCCAGAGCATATCTTCCTCCAGAGGGAGAGGCCTCATCTCCCAGCAGAGAGATGCCATCAGGCAGGTATTTATCGCTGAAGAAAACCTTGCCCCCAGGCTGCTCGGAGGCACCCAGGTACCCATCCCCTGGCAAGGAGGACACGCCTGGGACAAGCAGATCAGCAGCAGATGACAAAATTCAAAGCTCATATCAAGCCCAGCATGGAATCTTATCTTCTATGCCTCTACCTCACAGGTTCTTTGGCAAAAATGTACAGCTCTACGAATCCAAGCTGGTAAGTCCAAGTCCCTCTTTCCCCTTAGTACATGCTGCTGTGTGATTCTAATTGAGTGCTGTGATGCAGAAGTGCAAAGAAACTGTAAATGTATACAGGGAAAAGTGAGAGTGGGCAGCAAAGGGTTTGCACCTGTTGGTCTGCCCATCTCAGGTGAGGGGAAATAAATATGTCTTCTCTTCAACTCAATGCAGCTCTTCCTGACCTAATCCATTCTTGCTTTTCCTGTTGAGACAAGCAGTAAAGATGTGTGCTTAATAAAACTTGCCATAAAGAGATCTTCTACTTGGGAGTTTCAGACCCATTTCTCACATTTCACCAGCTAGAGTGAAACTCCACCCATTGTTCTGTTGTCAGTGTCCTGAACCAGATCTGAGCTAGCCAAGGGTCTCACACCTTGCTGCTTTCTCCTGGGCTACATACGCATGCAGCCCATGTTTGATTAACTGCTGATGAATGTTGGTTTGGACATCACTACTTTTATCTCACTTCTCTCTTCAGCACATAGGGGTGCTTCCCACTGCATCCAGAATATCATTTAATCTCTCTGTTGGACATATCACGTTGTATGGGTAAAGGAAAATTGCCTGTTCCTCCCACTGCTGCAGGCAAATTAGATGTTGGGTCTGGTGGAGTGCTAAGAGATCTCCCATCCCTGCTGAGGTGCCTGTCTCTCCTGTAATTCGTGCTGATGACCATGAGATCCAGCCCTGGAGGACCCATCACACAGATGCTGACTCAGCTGTTCCCCCAGAAAGCCCCATTGCCCCATTTGCCTTTCTGTTGTGTCCACAACAGTGAATCATCTCTTGGTGCTGCCTCCCTCCTGTTTTCCTCTGTGAGTGTTTGCCTTACTTTCCCAGAGACCATCAGTTATTTTAGCCTCAAATTTTTTGCCCACTTGAATGCTATTTCCCTTGGCTCTCAACTTCCTTTCGGGGTGAACCTCAAGGCTGTGAAAATCCCATTCCTTCTGCTCTGAAATGTCTGTTAGGAAAACTACCCACTGGTGTCCTCTAAGCTTCCTAGTGCCCAAAGGAGGCAATAGCACCTATGCTTGCTTATCTACCCATTCCCACCTTTTTGCTTACACTAACTTGCCTTTCTGCTCATTGTCCTGCTCCTTTCAAAGTTGGGTTCATCAGATCCCACATGGACCCCTGTGCTCCAAACTAGTGCCCTTTGTGGGAATGGCATTCATCACTTAGAAATGTAAAAATGGTCTTAGCTGGGGCGTAAGGCTTTTGTCCAGATCTGTGCATTAGGTCTCACTGCAGCCATGCCTCTTCCCACAGGCCCCTGCAACGTCATCTCTCCCCTTGGTGCCTGTTGCACCAGGGGAATTTGCTTGGGGTTTCCCAGCAACCCTTTAGCAGTTCTGCCAAAACTTTGCGTGGATAAGTGACACTGAGCAGGTGTTGGGGCTGGTAAATGCTGACCAAGTCATTGCTACCTTCTGTGGCTCTTGTTTTCTTTCTTCCTTTCTCTTTTGCTGCCTTCCTCTGCTGCCTTATCACAGAGATCCAGCTTGCAGGGTCAGGCAATTTTCCATAGCTCCACAAAGGATTCCTCCAGTGAATCCACAAATCCCATAACCCCATCGTAACAGAAAATTTATTTCTGTTTCTGTTGCTTCCTCTTCCTGGGAGTCCTGTTTAGGGGTTTAGTTATAACCTCATCACTAATTAATCCATTTCTGTTTAGCCACATATCTCTCCATGATGTACATTAGGAAAACTATGTGAAGCACCGGTTGGAGAAAAAGGAAAAGGTAAATTGGTAGGGAGCCAACCTTGATTTCTGCAGACCACACCATGAGGGTGGCGGTGGGGACCGTTGACGGGAGTGCTTTGTGCCAGAAGGGAGTTAATGCTCTCAGTGCAAATATCCTTACTATTAGCAGCCATGAGGATATAATGCTGTTTTAAGGAAATATATTAAAAATGGATAACATTGGTTCGGGCTCTGAAGTAGTCCACGTGCTGCGGGATGCAATGATGCAGGGAGTGGTGACATCTTCTGATGGGGTTTTGGAGGTGACTGATAACGATCCTGGGTCTGTGCCTCAACAGGCTGAGTGCCTGCTTGTAGCCAGAAGGCAAACACTGTGGGTTGTCTTGTTCCTTACCTTAAGGGTTTGGGAGCCTAAACCATCCTGAATTGATTGATCTCTCTCCAAATTAGAATAAAATGTGCACAGAGTCAATCCTTATAATGAGTGTTAATCATGCTGATGCTGTACCTCATGCACTGCTCTGATTCGGCCGTTTCTTTTTCCCCATCTGGTGCAGAAGATAGAACCCAGGAGCCCACCACGCTCACCCGGCACCATGCAGCCCATCTGCTTCAGACCCTTGCAGGCACCTCACGAACTTCACGCCCACAGCCGAGGAGAAGAGAATGTCTTCAGCCACCTCCCACTGCACTCGCAGCAGCTTGCAAGGACCCCGTACCCCATGATTCCTATTGGGGGCATCCAGATGGTCCAGGCCAGGCCAAGCACCCACCCCAGCCTGGTGCCCAGCTCCGTGGTGTCCCTGCCAGGGGGACATTTTGTGCCTGGAGGCAGTGGCTTTGAAGAGCCATGGGTGCCACGGGAACCTTCATCTGCATCTGTCTCCCCAGTGGCAAAGGTTTCCAAATACACGCTGTCCCCAGAGCCTACAAGCAGTGAGTGCTTGGAGGAGAAAATGAGGACTAGTGAGCTTGAGCAAAAGCCAGACCCGGAGGAATACAGGGTAAAAGTGTTTGCTGAGCCCAGCCCTGCAGAGCAACCAGGCCGCTCGGCATCCCCAGCCAACCCCAGCACCACCCTCCAGCCCTCTCCAAAGCCTTCGACGAGCGGGGACGACCCCTTGACTAACCCGGGCAAGAAGCAATGTGGCAGCTCGGGCAGCCCTTTGGAATCACCACGCTGCACTTTCACCTCTGAGCTCCCCTCCCCACCGCCGCCCCCCAGCCCGCAGCCCTCCGGAGAACCCCACGGAGCCCCCAGGAGCCCCTGCACAGAGCCCACAGGCGTAGGTCACGCTCAGACAGAGGCGGGCGACAGCACGGGCAGTGCTTAAGCCCCCGCCATCTGTTCCACCTTTAGGCTTCCTATGTAAAATCAACAGACATTTTCAACACTATTTCCTTTAGTATAATCATCGCTATACAAAGCACTCTAGTGAATGACCAAACCCATGGAAGTTTCCTGGTTTTCTTTGTCCCGGTCTGGTATTATCTCCACATGTATGCAGTTACTTGTGCCTTTTTCTATACCTTTTGTTGCTTGAAATGTACAAAAATGTTTGAGGCTGTGAATATTTTTTTAGAGTTTTTTGGAAAGGGGTTTGTTAGACCTTTTTTGCCATTGAGGTGTGCGTTCTTATGGGCCTGAGAGATGCAGTAAGGAAAGGGTTAAGCATTTTAAGAGGAAGAAGATGCACTGAAAACAAAAACAAAAAGAAAAGAAAAACTTTTTTTATATATATTGATTCAATGATTAAAAAGAAAACCAAACCCTCGCTCCTGTGTACAGAAGTTTATGATTCGTATTTATTACATGCTTTATTTAATTCTCGAAAAGTGCTTGTGTTTTTTTTTTTGTTTTTTTTGTTTTTTTCTCGCATCCCTCTGATTGCCTACGGTTGTGCTTTAAACACTTGAGACTGCTTTACATTTAAGAAATGTGTTTACCCTGAACTTGTAAATGAAGCTAGCACTTCCTCGAGGAGGGGGAGGCTGTTTGCAGCGAGTGAAATTGTCGCTTCGAGAGAAAAGCTCATCGTGAACATCTCTCCCTCCTGCAGAACAACAAAGCACTCGTGTGTGTGTCCCACAAAGGGACACACACACAAAAAAAAGTTCTTCAAAGATTTGCCTGCAAGAAGGTAGGAATGTATCGAATGTAGCCCCGTGCTGGGCTTCATCCCTCCATCCCCATCGCTGTGCCCGTAGCCCTCTCCATGGTCCTGGAGCCCCCGTACCCCTGGCTCTAAGGGAGGTTCTCACCCCGCAGCCATTTCTCCTCCCTGGACTTTAGGTGGTGGACGAGCTGCTCCATCCCATCCCATGGGTTTGCTTCTTGAGCTTTAGGGATGCTGGAGGAGTGTGTGCTCTGCTTGGTGACTCTGTGCTCTGTTTTCTTTGTATTTATTTATTTAAGCNGGTGTGGCTTTTTCTTATGATGATGACTTTTTAGAAGCTTTTCCTGAAGCTCCAGATGAGCTCTGCATCCTACCTGCCTTCAGCTAAAAACTGGGGCATTGAGGTGCAGGGGGTGTGCAGCAGCGATGCTGCATGGGTTGTGCCCTGCAGTCACAGAGCAGGTGCATGCAGGGACAGCCAAAAACTCAGGGGCAAGGTGAACAATCTCAGCCTGGTCCTGCTGCCCAGCGGGCACGGTGGGGAGGCTCTGGCTGGGGTGACATGGTGCTTCACGCGATACCCAACGGGCGCAATATAGCCTATTCTAGGCAAAAAGAATCACAAAAATAAATACGTAAATAAATAAANAGAACATCACCGTGTCGCCCTCACTGAGCAAATGGGCCCTTTTGGAGTATTTTGGAAGGAAAAGTTACAGCGCTGAGTGCTTTGCAGTCAGCACATTCTGCATGCTCGGTGACTTTTCCGAGAGTGGACTTTCCCCTCTGAGCTCCCATAGCAGAGCAGTGGCCCTGCTGCCCTCAGATACCAAATACAGAGACTGATGGAGTCGCTCCATCCGTGCGCTTTGAACCACGGCCATTGGGTATGCGGCTGTCCCAGTGGACAGCAGAGGGTTTGCAGAAGGTTTTCTGATCTATGAAATCTGTACAGACCCTTTTATTTTTATTTTTAACAGCAGCAACAAAAAAAAAAAAAAAAGAGAGAGAGAGAGAGAGAAGATGATATAAATATTTAACCAGTGGATCAGTTCTATCTTCTTTCAGAGCTGTTCCACTTTATCGGGTATGTAATACACTTAAAAAAAAAAAAAAAAAATTAAAAAGAAAAAAAAAAAGGAAAACCGTGAATGAGAACATATTTCCTTGCCAGACTTGATGAGCTATGAACTGTTCCCGTTTCACGGGCAAATGCTATAGATTTTTTAACAATCTGTGACT
The DNA here is from genome assembly GCA_013399175.1 of Odontophorus gujanensis. Taxonomy (NCBI): domain Eukaryota; kingdom Metazoa; phylum Chordata; class Aves; order Galliformes; family Odontophoridae; genus Odontophorus; species Odontophorus gujanensis. Next base: position 94,528 of record VXAB01013370.1, read on the forward strand.
TTTTTTTTNAGGATATTTAAGGGCTACTAATCCCGCCAACAGCTCAGAGCTCTGCGGGAAGGGCACCAGCATCTCCACCTGCAGGCAGGGCAGTGTCCCGGAGCTGCCCCATCCCAATGGGAGAACTCTGAGCGCTCTGCATGCCCCCAGTGCCTCGCACCCAGCCAAGAGCATGTGTGTTGGCACTGCACTGCACCTTACTGCAGGTCTGGAGCCCCCTGTTCCTGCTATTTCCTACCCGGAGCACCCACTGTCCCTTCTGGCTATTTCCTATCGCTGGTTTCTCGCTGGGTGAAAGCTTTTGCAAACCACAGTTCTTCACCTCACTCTGGGTGTCCACTCTGTCTGCAAAGCGACAGTGAGAAATTCAGATTTGTTTTCCATTGGGTGAGATGGTTTCTGTGCAGGCACTTTGCAGAGGCAGGGAGCAGTGCTATTTCTAAGAGAATGTATTAGTCACGCAAGTGGGTAAATGAAAAACCAAAGCTCAACCCTTGTTTTTCGTCAGCAGGTGGAAATAAGCCCTCCTGCTTTCCATCTGATGGAGCTTCTTAGTGCACAGCCAGGTGTCCCCATGCCTGTGAGTGCAGTGCTTAATGGCAAACTGTTGGTGTCACATCCAAAAAATCGTTTTGCAAGGAGATCTTGTCCCATAGTCTTAAATAACTCCTTGAGACCATTTCGTTGAGTATCCAGAGTCAACAAAGCACTCTTACATGGACTTGTGCTGGAGCACTCCACAAATTCCCATAACATCCTTTTGCTTAGAGTTCAGCCCGAGTTCCACTGTTTTTGTCAAGGTCACAGTGATTTTCAGGACACAGGACCCCCGAATGGCCCCCTCCTTGGATGCAGCTCTCTGCCAACTCTGATTACTCACAAGTTGTTGGCTGGGCACCCAGGGACTCCAGCAGGAAACCCTTCCAGTTGTGATGGAGTGGCCATGACTTCATGGTGTGTGGTTGTGAAACGCATTTCAACACTTGCCACTAAGGGTGTCTGTGAGGTCTCTCTCACTGCTGGTGGTGACAAACACACCTCCTGTCCCTATTTCTTTACTCTCTGAGCTCCATTGATTGGGTTTCCCTGAAGCAAGCACTCAATTCTACCTGGTTTTTGTTTCCAACCCACAGAAACAGCACCTGAAGAAGCAATATACTTGGAGATGTGGAAATCATTAGTTATTCCATGCAAAATCCTAAAGAATTTGATCTAGCCCTGTTCTGTGTTCTTGCAATATCACTGCTTACGTGGGCTCATCATGTGCTTCTCTTTTTTTTCTTACTTTTTCCCCCTGTATTTCCATCTATTGCACAGTATTTACAAATAAAACCATATTGTAAATTATTTACAAAAACAATAATTAAAAAAAAACACAAAAACAACAACAAAAAAATAAATCAGTCCTGATGGCATAAGACCAATCTGTTTTCATTACTGAGATATGATGGCACTTACGATCACTTTAGTAAATGTAATGTAAAAAATAATAATAATAATAATAATAATGTGTACGCAAATTTAATATACATGGTCTCATGTAAGATAAATATTTGCCTTTTTTTCTAAAAGGTGTATGTATTCTGTAAGTGGAATAGTCTGTAGAAAGTTTCTATATGTTCTTAAAATGGCAATACATTCCAAAAAGGTACTGTAAATATGTACAGCGTACAATGTAATTTGGTAGTTTTGCCTGTAAGTTTATTTTAACTCCGGTTTCTACACTTGCATCTTGCAATGTCTGTATGGTTATATCAGNTTTTAATTATTTTTATTTTTTGCTTTTCTTGTAAAGGGAGTTAAGTACAAAAGAAGATATCATGGAAATAGCATTAAGGCTGTGACACTGACCAAAACAATGTCCAGAACCCATTTCTACCTTAATCAGCACTTTTAATGAGTTCCCCTTTCTCCCATCTCCCTGGCCCCAAACCTGATTCTGCTCTCATATTCAGTTATGTCCCATGGCAGAAGCCAAGGCTGCAAGCCCAGTTCAGCCCAGTGCATCTGCTTAATGGAACCTTAGGCACCAGCTTTGATCCCTCCCACCCATTTTTACAGTACTGAAGTGTGATGTCTCTGCTGTGAGCATCCCCAGCCCTAACCCTAACCCTTACCCTAACACTAACCCTACCCGATATCCAGCACTGGGTTCAGATTTTCTGGCTTTTGCCACCTTTTTCTGCCTTGTCACACTCTTAACATAGTTCCAAGGTAGCTTTTTGTATTTAATTTTTTTTAAATAAATACATATATATATATATATTTATAGCAACTGTACATAAAGAAAAACAATGCAGCAGTTGTGCACTCAGCATCCTGGTTTAATTTGGTGCATTTGACATGAGCTTTGGGCTAGATCAAATTTGCTCAGCTTTCTGTAATTGTATTTTAATCCTTGACCTGTTGGCACTTGGCACAGGTGTGGGTTTTTTCTTCCTTCTGCCATTCTGAACAGAAGAAAAACAAAACAAAACCTAACAAAACCTAGAAGCCCCTCAGCCCATTGTTGTTGCTGTTTTGTTTGTTTTTTTGTTTTGCTGGTGTGGCTTTTTCTTATGATGATGACTTTTTAGAAGCTTTTCCTGAAGCTCCAGATGAGCTCTGCATCCTACCTGCCTTCAGCTAAAAACTGGGGCATTGAGGTGCAGGGGGTGTGCAGCAGCGATGCTGCATGGGTTGTGCCCTGCAGTCACAGAGCAGGTGCATGCAGGGACAGCCAAAAACTCAGGGGCAAGGTGAACAATCTCAGCCTGGTCCTGCTGCCCAGCGGGCACGGTGGGGAGGCTCTGGCTGGGGTGACATGGTGCTTCACGCGATACCCAACGGGCGCAATATAGCCTATTCTAGGCAAAAAGAATCACAAAAATAAATACGTAAATAAATAAAGGATATTTAAGGGCTACTAATCCCGCCAACAGCTCAGAGCTCTGCGGGAAGGGCACCAGCATCTCCACCTGCAGGCAGGGCAGTGTCCCGGAGCTGCCCCATCCCAATGGGAGAACTCTGAGCGCTCCGCATGCCCCCAGTGCCTCGCACCCAGCCAAGAGCATGTGTGTTGGCACTGCACTGCACCTTACTGCAGGTCTGGAGCCCCCTGTTCCTGCTATTTCCTACCCGGAGCACCCACTGTCCCTTCTGGCTATTTCCTATCGCTGGTTTCTCGCTGGGTGAAAGGCTTTTGCAAACCACAGTTCTTCACCTCACTCTGGGTGTCCACTCTGTCTGCAAAGCGACAGTGAGAAATTCAGATTTGTTTTCCATTGGGTGAGATGGTTTCTGTGCAGGCACTTTGCAGAGGCAGGGAGCAGTGCTATTTCTAAGAGAATGTATTAGTCACGCAAGTGGGTAAATGAAAAACCAAAGCTCAACCCTTGTTTTTCGTCAGCAGGTGGAAATAAGCCCTCCTGCTTTCCATCTGATGGAGCTTCTTAGTGCACAGCCAGGTGTCCCCATGCCTGTGAGTGCAGTGCTTAATGGCAAACTGTTGGTGTCATATCCAAAAAATCGTTTTGCAAGGAGATCTTGTCCCATAGTCTTAAATAACTCCTTGAGACCATTTCGTTGAGTATCCAGAGTCAACAAAGCACTCTTACATGGACTTGTGCTGGAGCACTCCACAAATTCCCATAACATCCTTTTGCTTAGAGTTCAGCCCGAGTTCCACTGTTTTTGTCAAGGTCACAGTGATTTTCAGGACACAGGACCCCCGAATGGCCCCCTCCTTGGATGCAGCTCTCTGCCAACTCTGATTACTCACAAGTTGTTGGCTGGGCACCCAGGGACTCCAGCAGGAAACCCTTCCAGTTGTGATGGAGTGGCCATGACTTCATGGTGTGTGGTTGTGAAACGCATTTCAACACTTGCCACTAAGGGTGTCTGTGAGGTCTCTCTCACTGCTGGTGGTGACAAACACACCTCCTGTCCCTATTTCTTTACTCTCTGAGCTCCATTGATTGGGTTTCCCTGAAGCAAGCACTCAATTCTACCTGGTTTTTGTTTCCAACCCACAGAAACAGCACCTGAAGAAGCAATATACTTGGAGATGTGGAAATCATTAGTTATTCCATGCAAAATCCTAAAGAATTTGATCTAGCCCTGTTCTGTGTTCTTGCAATATCACTGCTTACGTGGGCTCATCATGTGCTTCTCTTTTTTTTCTTACTTTTTCCCCCTGTATTTCCATCTATTGCACAGTATTTACAAATAAAACCATATTGTAAATTATTTACAAAAACAATAATTAAAAAAAAACACAAAAACAACAACAAAAAAATAAATCAGTCCTGATGGCATAAGACCAATCTGTTTTCATTACTGAGATATGATGGCACTTACGATCACTTTAGTAAATGTAATGTAAAAAATAATAATAATAATAATAATAATGTGTACGCAAATTTAATATACATGGTCTCATGTAAGATAAATATTTGCCTTTTTTTCTAAAAGGTGTATGTATTCTGTAAGTGGAATAGTCTGTAGAAAGTTTCTATATGTTCTTAAAATGGCAATACATTCCAAAAAGGTACTGTAAATATGTACAGCGTACAATGTAATTTGGTAGTTTTGCCTGTAAGTTTATTTTAACTCCGGTTTCTACACTTGCATCTTGCAATGTCTGTATGGTTATATCAGTGCAAAAGAAAAAAAAAAAAGGAAAAGAAAAA
>VXAB01013370.1:101109-129904 GCA_013399175.1 Odontophorus gujanensis
AAAAAAAAAAAAAGAAGAGGAAAAAAAATGCTCAGTATTTGATGTTTGTGACTCTTATTGTAAATGACATCTGTACTGTGAATGAGAAGTTTTTACAAGTATAATATTGCCTTTACTACCACTCAGATTGTCTGCTCAGTCTGAGCGTATTTTTAAAAAAATAGCATGTTGGAATAAATTTTAAAATCCCAACATATTACTATTTGCATGGCTGTCAGTCTTTCATTCCCATGTTATTCATCACAGCCTGAGAGTTGTGTTGGAAGATGACAGAGGCAAATTCGGGTACCCCATTAAGCTGCAGATGCTCTGCAGAGGCCGGATCCAACTCAGCACACCAATGAGGGATCACCGAGGGAACACAGCACTGGGTTGGGTTTTTTAAGTGACACTCCCCCCCAGCCCTGGATGTCTTTGTCCCATCTCCTTAATGCATCCTCACCAAGTAAAATGTGTTGAGTGCCCAATGCAGCCATCTCTGCCCCAGCTCCAGGTGAGGGATGATGGGAGGCTCTGTGCAGGGCTGAGGCTCCAGCACTGCTCCTGAAGTGAGTGTGGCCATTGAAATAAATAAATAAACAAATAAATAAAGAGGGAAAGAAAAAAAAAAAGAAAAAAAGGAAAAAGAATAGAAAAAGTAAAAAGAAAAAAAGAAAAGCCTTGATTTCCCCTTGCTAATTGTCCTCCTGAGGAAGAAGGCTGCCTTCAGCCCGTCCATTTGCTTTCTGCTCCAGCAAACCCTCCCCACTGTGCAGCTTCACCCTGTCGTCTCCTGCACTCTGCTCGGCCTTTGATGGACAGCTGCAGACGAGTTCAGAGACGGATGCAGGGGGATGCTTTTCAAAATAGGTCAAGGATAGCGATCTCCATCTGATTTCTAGCTGTGACCATGCAGCTGGGGCTGTATCAGTCAGCAGAACCAGCTGCTCCGTGTCCAAACATCAGAGCTGAGCAGCACTGGGTGACAATTCCCCAGGGGTTCTCCCATGCTGGGAGGGCTGAGAGAAGTCTGGGTGCTGTGTGCTGAGCTCTGAATGCTGCTCTCTGCATCCCTGCTGCCCTGCTCCAAGGACCAGGGCTGAATTGGGCTCAGGGAAAGGTGTGAGAGTCACGGCCTGCAGAGGATCAGTCCTTTATGGCCAAATAACACCTTGTATTGTCCTTTATGGCAGCAGAAGGCAAGGAGTGCTGGCGGACGGCCGCGAGCAGGTGACGTTTGTTCCACACGCACTGCCAGCCCGTCCATGTGTGCTTCAGCGACTTAATGGAGGAATAATTTTTCCTTAAAAAAAAAAAAAAAAGAAAGAAAGAAAGCAAAAAGAAGAAAAAGAGTTTATCCAATTCTTAAAAAGAGAGTCTTTAATGACAGACAGAGCTGCCTGCAGAACGCAGCACTAACCCCTGCTAATCTCCCATGCCTGGAACCAATTTAGTTTTCACGAATCTCCAGTGGCTCCAATGCACCAGATATCCCAAGAAATTCTTTCCCCCTTTGTTCTCAAGACACAGAGACCAGACTTTTCCTCCCCTGTGAAGCCAAATGTAGCTTCAAAATGTGAGATGCAGTTCCCCGTCATTTTGTGGAGGGTGGGACAAAGCTCTAGAAATCAGTGCTTTGCTCTGGGAGCCTAAAATTTCTTCAGTTCTTCCAAAATATGCAAGTCCTGTGGTGAAGCTGTCTTTCCCACTCCCCACAGCTCAGGAGAACCTTGAGAACCTAAAAAATATTAGAATCATAGAATCATTAAGTTTGGCTAAGACCTCCGTATCAGCAAGTCCAACCATTGACCCACCACCACTATACCAGCTGAACCACGTCCCATTAAACCATTAATTCTTGTTATAAGCAGACCTTCCTGTGCATTGCAAAAAAAGTATCTTCAGGAGCCTGATACTCGACATCTCTTGGCTGAAGGAGATGGAGTACCATGCTAGATGCTGGATTTTGCAGCACCACATTGGATGATGAGGGTCAGCGTCAGCCTTGGAAGAGCAGATGACTTTGTGTAGAAAGTGGTTGGCTTTAACCAACAAACTACGTACTTGTGTTCTATTGCTCTGCATTTTTTTACACAGAACTTCGCAAAAGGGAGCTGTCACTGTGGGAGGAGTAACAGTAAGACATGAGGACAGGGACAGCAGCAGAGATGGGATGCAGGTGGGCATATGGCCACAGTAGCACCAGCCAAGCAAGTGAGCTTTGGTTTAGTCTCAGTTCTGCTTTTCTATCCTTGCATCAGTGCAAAGAGTTGTGAATGGTCCCCTGAATGGGTGGAATAGAACAGAGAAAGAGGGGCTGACAGTACTGTTTCTGGTCCTGGAATGGAAGTTCTGGACTGAAGGTAGCTCACACGAGGCTTATGAAGGATGAATAAAGAGAACTCAAACCTTCCAGGTTTGGTGTGTAATGTTTAGTGATCTGTGTCCCACACATCATTGGGTGTAGCAGCATCCCCTTGAGTGACTTCCACCACTTGCTGACCACAGGTTGCCAGAAAAAAGGTTGCCTCTGATGCTTTGGACATCCCATGTCAATTTACTGGGGCTTAGATAGACAGAGGAAAGGATGCTGTAGGAGCAGAGGAGCTCAATGTGCAAGATAAGGCTGTGCTACAGAGACCGACCAGGAGACAGCTCGTTACACATGTGTGCCTGACCCTGAGTGCTGGAAAACCTGGGGAAACTGCCCCTGCTCCTCTGCATGGAGGGATCACGAGGAAGGTGTTGTGCTGGAGGGGCTGTCACGGACTGATGCTCGTTGTTATGACAACAGGAGGAGACTGCTATGTGCAGAGTGGAAAAGGGGAGGGAGGGGAAGGGTGGTGGAGGAGAGAGCCAGAAAGGGGTCAGGCATGGCACTGGTGGGCAAAGTGCAGGGATGGAGGATGCCACAGTGGATGAGCACATTGCAGGGCATTGGTGTGGGGCTGGGCTTTGCACCCTGTTCCTTTGCACTGCCTGCAGGGTGTGCATGCAGCATTGCGTGCCAGCAGCCAAAACTTTGCTGGCATCACACACAGCTGGTGTGGGACCCACATGATGGGTACAGGCTGGGAAAACCATGTTCAGTGCAACAACCCCTGCTGATGATTGCAGCAGATCCCTCCTAGGGAGCGCTGGCAGGCAAAGCATGACTTCATTCTCCTTGCTGATATTTCTTGGATCGTTAGCAAGGCAAATAAAAAAATCACCTAATAACAAAGTTTGTGTCCAGCTGGAGCCATCAGTGCCCCCTCAGAGCCTAAAATGAGGTGGACATAAAATCAAGGAAGTCAGGAAGCTGCAGTGGTAAGCCCAGAGATTCAGCTCGTGCATTTCATTTTAATCAGGTGCGTTCTTTGTAAATCCACAGCTCCTGAACCCGGATGATTAAGTGAAAGCTTTGGCTTGCATCACCAAAAAGATGCAAACAGCCTTATCCTCAGTTTTATGGAGGAAAATTTGGAACTGCCGTCTCTGTGTTTGCCAAGAGGGGGTCAACATGTGTCATCCATGGCTGTGTCACCCCCTTCCTGCGAGCCTCTTGGTGGTGTGGCCCTGATTTCTCCTGATATCACCCACTGAAAGGCATCAAGACCAGACTGGATGAAGTCAGAGCAATCAGGGTTGACCCTGCAGCTGACCCTGCCCTCTGCTCCTCTCCAGCCTAACTGCCTCTACCAGTGTGTATATCAGTGTGGGAGGAATCAGGGATCTGGAGGAGCTCAGAGTCTTTAAACTTCATCAAAGGTCTGTGAGATGAGTCAGCTTCAGCCTCCCTTGAATTACAGACCAGCTATCGAAGGAACGTGGTTTCAGCAGGAGCTGGCTGTGGATGAGACCATATTCCATGTATTATTTATCTAAGGTCTTCCCCCAGTTTCAGCTGATAGCAGAAAGGCAGTTCAGGCCACAGACATGCCCAGTTGCTTCACTTCTAAAGAAATGAAATGTTCCAGCTGAAATATCTGGGTTAGGAGGTGAAATGCTAAACTTCCAGTGAGAGCAGGGTTGGGTTCGTGGTCAGAACTATTGGTTACAGCTCTGGTCCTATAAATGTGTGAGCAATGGGAATTCCCATGCACAAGCATGCCATTGCTGATGATGGATTCTTTCTCTCCTGCAGTGCATTTCACTTAAAGCTTCAGCTCCCAGAATCGTGTTATTAACTGAGGATGCAAATTTTCAATTTAAAAAATATATTTCTTAACATCATGGTCATGAAAAATGCTGGAAATCACGACCCTACTCTTCCTCATATGAGACACGTGTGCAATGCAAAACGCATTATTCTTTTAACCTCATAACTTCGAAGACTTCACTTAGGAGTCCTCAGTACTCTGTGTTTAAATACAGCTCCAGTGGAGATCTCCAATTTTAAGATCTCTGTAACACATTAGAATGTACATTTCAGGAGTCAGGCTTGATGAAAATCAGTCTGTGTTTTAACATAAGAACTGTGTCAAAGGAAGGTCTTCTCATGGTTGTTTATTTTGTTGTACGAACTCTACTTCAGTGCCTTTTGGTATGGGTCATGTATGGCCCAACTGGTGGCTGAGCAATGTTGATATGTGAGAATTCTGCTGCTGGACTACGTAGGAGATGCACAAGGAAGACAATGTTCAGGAGGGAATGGATGGATGGATGGATGGATGGATGGATGGATGGATGGATGGATGGATGGATGGATGAAGGAAAGTCTCTGAAGTGTCAGACCACGTTACTGAATGGAAGGGCAGAACTCCTTTGAGTTAGACACTGCAGAATGTACTGACTGATTCTTCTTGGGGACAGACAGAAAAAAAGTCTCCTCACAGCTTATTTTCTGCATCTAGCTAATTCTTTGTGAACATTTATGCAGTTATCACCTGCTTTCTATCACACACACCCTTGATACAGTGCTCCTACAGAATGGATGTGCTGGGGTCCAGGTTACAACAGTGACATATCTACCAAAGGGTAGGTGGCTTTATTCTCTCCCTAAACAGGCATTTTTTACATGATGGAAAACAGGATAACCTGTCTGCTTGTCCTGCTAGACTTGAATGCTTGATTAAAACCTACTGTAATTCCACAGGCACCATGTTGTCCCATGCCTGAAGCATGTTGCAGCACACCATTTCACCCATCCCAATCTACAGCTACATTTGAAGACTTGTGACACTGATTAGAAAATACAGAATGTACTGTTGGCACTTCGTATCTGTCTTCTGCTTTTCAAAGACCAAACAGCAACTTTTCATTCCATTCTTCACCTGAGCAAAGACTCTGAACTCCTTCAGGATCAAACCCTATAACTCCCAAATTCTCACATGGCACTGGGAGCTGGTGTTTTAAATTCTTCTCTTGCAGACAAGCAAGCAGCATGAGGCCCACAGGCTGCTCACAGCAGAAAAGAAGTAATGGCTTTACTAACAGCAAACCTATCAGCCTGGTGCTTTTATATATCTGACTGGAGACATAATAAGCACTGAATTGGTGTGTGATTTAATGAGTCGAACTTCAAAGCTGCTGTTTCAATACCTAATTCACTCATCTGGACTAATAGCCGAAATGGGTGGCATTTTTATTTTTTATTTTTTTTTTTGCTTCTGGCAATTTATTATTTACCCAGTTGTTTTATAGCTCCTAATTTAATAAGTGCAATAACCTGGGGTACTGCTTCAGGAAGGAGGAGAAACTGAGAAATCCCGCAGTCTCTCCTACAAACAGCTTTGGTGGACATCAGAGGTCCCATTAAAACATTTTATGCCTTTTGTGCCATTGGCAAGGAAGAGATTTTGAGCTCTGTGCATCATCAGACAGCCTCAATTTCCAAAATATGCCATCAAGCTGCTGTAATAGGAGAATGGCAGCACTGGTTCTCCTCCTGTGGCTTTATATCAGTGGTTCTGGGAAGTGGCAATGTTCTACTCCTCTGGACCAGGATGGTAAAGTGCATCCTCTCTGGGCAGTATAGCTCGTTTTTGGGGTCTTATCACTCTGCCTCCAGAGATTTCTCTCCAAGCTGTTGTTTTCAATAACCACAGTCCTCTCCCTTCCAAACGCTTCTCATTGCTGGGTTTCAGAACACATTTGCAGACATTAAAGAGCTGTTCCCCAGAACTCCAGAGGCTGCAGCTAAACCGAGCTTGCTCTGCAACATTTCTACTGTTGCTGTGATACCAGTGAGAGCTCACACCAGCCTTTTTGTTACAGCCTAAAGTACATCAGAGGTTAGGTCATTTCTCAGATAAAGAGCCCAGCTAGGGTTCTTACTGTTAGCCACTGGCAGAACAAGGGATGCTGCCTGGGATTCATCAGCTCTTTCAGCAAACATCCTCCTTTTCTGCCCTACCCTCCTGCCCTGCTCTCATTCATCCTTTGGTCACTGGCTGTGCTCTGTGCAAAAGTGCAGTGCTGGAAGTATTAGGGTGTTTTGTAGCCCATCCGTTGATCAGGCAGCTCCACAGATGGGGAAAATCCTAATAAACCTGCAGCGTGTTCCCTTGCTGCTAATTAACTTCTGATCTATTTTCCACTGGTTTTAAGTTGGAAAATAGACTCAAACCTAGCTTGTGCTCTGAAGGGCCACATTCCTGACTGTGAGCTACTTCCAAAAGGCTGCTGTGAGAGCGTCCAAGGCAAAATCCCTGCCCTATTTTCCCTACTGCAGTGCACAATGAGAAAGGGCTGCATTTCCCATTTCAGACTGCTGCTAATTAAAGCCAGTAAAAATCACAGCCAGTCTCAATTTTTGAGGTAGGCAAGCAGGGACCTACCTGGGCTCAGGCCAGGCAGCAGAGTGAGCATTGCTTCTGCTGGGGAGCACTGAGGGGCCTCAAAAGTGAGGAACAGCTTCAGTGACATCCCCCCTCCCCCCCCTCTCCCCCACAGTGAGTTGAAGGGAAGAGTCATTCAGTATCTTGTAGGGACATCTGCATCAGGACTGGTGGGTGTGCAGGGCTGGGCTGCTGGAGTTGTAACTGCATGGGGAAAGCAACACAGCCCAGAGAAGGTCCAACAGCCCATGCTTTGGCATCCAGCACATGCTGCATGTCTGTCCATGGCCATGGTGCACCCGTCTTGAGCTATGTTTGTGCCAGAGATACCTGAAAGCTAACGCATGCAGTCTGAAAGTCCTGAGCATGATGGTAGGTGATGAGCTGTATGCTCCAGAATGAAACCAGGGACTACAAACAGTGCATTGTAAACTCAGGGCATCCTGAAAACTCCCCAGCCCTGGCCCACAGCTAGTGCCAGCATCCTGCTTTGCTCATGAGACTGTGATTCAGCCAGTCACAAACCTCCTTCATTCCCCTTGTTCTCCTCATTGCTTGAGTAAAGATGACCACAGCCCTCCACAATCATCCTCTATGACCCCTAACTCCCAAGCCCTTCAGGTTACATGCCCCAGCAGCCCTTGAAAGCAGCATCACTTTGCAGCCAGCCCCACTTCACCACCAGCCCTACATGCAGAACAGCCAAAATCAAACCAGATCAGCATCTCCCAGTACCACCAGTATCCCCGTGGTGCTGGACATATTTACTCTTGTTTCTGCAGCAAGATGGCAGTGATGGAGCCATTGACATCCTGGGGATAGATGTTGCAGGGCACAGCTATTTGGGTGGGTTTGCAGCTTGTGCAGCGGTGGCTGTGTGCACCCTCTGGCCTCTGTCTGATGGTCTTACAGAGGTGATAAGAGGGGATCAGATTGCTGACAGATGGTATTAAAATGAGCTTGCAGGGATGGAACACAAGAAGATTGGATTAGTGCTGGTGTGGATTCCAGTGCCAATGACTGCTGGAGCACAGCCCTGCTCCTCGCAGCCTCACACCAGGCAGGTGTTATCGGCAAAGATTTTTCTTTAAGAGAAATTAATGATTTTTCTCGAGCACTCTTGTGTCTTTAATTAAATTGCCTCAGGAAGCTGTCAGTCAAACAGTGGAAGTTACAGCCCTGTCGTCAAGCACATTTTCGGTCGGATGAGTGCTTTGTGCTCATGATGCTCATGAAGGAGTCAGAATCTCCATTACTACTCATGGGAGCAGAGCTTCCCCAAGGGGTCCCCATGCATCACCCTGGAGAACAGAACACTCTCCTGGGCCCAGCTTCTCCCACAGGCAGCCCTGTGCCTGGCAGGCACTGGTTTGGGGCCAGTTGGAAGAAAGGACCATGTTTGACTGGATTTGGCTCTAACTCAAGCAGCAGGCTTCCTCAACCTGGTCTGGCTGTCTGCCTTTGCTCATAGTCCTGGCATTGTGCTATGGAGTGAACTGGGCAGCCCACAGACTCTCTCTTTGCTGATGTTTATATGACCCATGAGCAAAACTGGATCTTTTCCATCTCCCTTTATCCCAGCAGCAATCCTATGCTGTGCCCAGCCTGGTCCTGCTCTGGCCAAATGCCCCATGTGGGTCATCAGACTGGGGGGCTGGCTGGGATCCCAACTCCAGGGGGGGCAGGAAGGGGCATGTGGGGACAATGACATGCTGGGAGAGGTTGGCTGTGCAACCCTCATTGAGAAAGTGCCTCTCTGTCCTCTCTCTGTCCTACAGCCACATCTGGTCACCCTTCAGCAAACTGCTTCCTTGCCTAGGGACTCAGCACCATCAGCTGTGTAATGGGAACAATATCCCCAAAAATACGGATGCAGACAGGCATGCCGTGATGCCAGGCTGGACGTAGGCACAAGACCTGGCATCAAGCAGGGATGCTCAGGTGGGTGCTGTACCAGCTCCAGCCATTGCATCAGCTCTGCGGCAAGCTGCCACCAGCACGCTGCCTGTTGGGGTGTGAATTATGCATGTCCATCGAGTGCCATCTAGTGGGATTTTATATTATCATCTGTATTTCCTTTTTTTTTTTTTACAAACCAAAACCAAAAAACCAACGAGCCAGCACTGTGCATGGGCTTGAAGTGTTTGAGTGTGACTGAGAGCGAGAGAACAAACTAATTAATGCAATTTGCCTGTATCACACATTCTCATAGCAGCTCCTTTCCAATAGTCTTCCTGTATCTCCCTTCCTTGCACCACGCTTGTATTCCTTCTGGCATGCTATAGATCTTGATTTAGAATGGAAACTCCACAAGGAAAATATTTCATGTTTTCACTTGCTTTTAAAGGGTCATGTAAGCCAGTGGTACTATGGGGTGACTAAGCGCTGTATGATGAAGATACCTTTGAGTAAGACCCTACAGAAATGGCAGTATTGTCTCTAAATGTATTAGTGCCTATATATGTGCATCCCTGCATGTCTGACTTGGAAAAAGTGTTGTTATTCTGCCTGTTCAAGAAGTGTGAATTCAAGAAGTGAGCCTCCCAAAAAACACTGTCAATAATTGATCCCAAATTCATATTATCTTTTAAAATAAAATGAGATAACTATTAAAGATGGAATTGTCAGAACATAAGTCCACTACATGGGTACAGTGAGTCTCTGTAAGGGTGCCGGCCCAGGATTGCATTACTCATATTTTACTCACTCCCTACTTATATCTCCACTTGCAAATTACTTTTCTGAGAAAGAGCTGAGGACATCATGATGCAAAATGGTAGATAGCTGGGTATCTCCATGGTGTTATTAGTACACTCATCAACAGGATATCCAAAAAAGACTACATCTGCATCATCACTGTGGCCAGGAATGCTACCTGCAAGCATCAGACCCAACATATGATAATGCTTTGGAGGGTTTGATCCAGGACAACATGAGCAGACTCCTTATAGTTCTGCCTCCTATCCAGGATGGTCCCGTACAAGAAAGAGGTAGGAGGGCTTCACTGAATCCCAGACCCAGTTGGAGATTTGGATCACCAGCTGGGATTGCTGGGCATGGACACACTGAGCTTGGCTCTGGCTTTTTGCTCCGTACTTTTGGCTGTTAGTATTCTCTCTGTTTGCTGCTATTCATTCTCAGTCCTTGTGCCTGGAGGATCCCTGCTGTGAAAGGGTTCTGTGTTTATTCTCTCATGTGTCTCGTGGCTCCTCTTAGGCAATTCCTGCTCATATTTCTCTTAGAGAGGAAGAAAAGAGCAGTTGTTTAACTTACTCACCTTCTCAATGAGGCTGATGATAGTGGTATCATGGACTGGTGCAAACTGGGAAGTACAGCAAGTGTGAGTCACCTCCAGCTTTCACTGCCACTGCTCCTGGACTCACCAGCAGCATTAAAAGGTTGTCACCTGAAATTATTCTTCCTGTCCTCAAAGTTACACCCAGGAGCCTTTGGACTGTGTGCTGTCATGATCAAAGGGAAAATATCAGAGAATCAGAATCTCAGAATGGTTGGTTTGAGAGAGACCTTAAAACCCACTCTGCCCCACCTCTTACCAGACCCGCAGTACACATGGAAGCCAGGACATCATGATGTGCTCCAAACGTGGTGGGCCCACCATTGCCATGTCCCACCATGGTCTTTCCAGCAGAGCAAGATTTGTGGGTGGGGTTTGCATCCAAGGCTGGCTTAGACTGTTGGGAAAATGCCATAGCCCAACACATGTTTATCTAAAACATATTCCAAGTTGGACCAGTCTGCTCTCAAGAGACTGTGACCACAGCCAACATGGAAGCAGGGAAGAGGCCCCGTTGGGAATTTGGCTCAAACAGAGTCAAAGCTGTTGATGGTGATCCAAGAATTTTAATTGATTCTGCCAACACACACACCCTCTGCACTCAGAGGGGCTTAGTGTTGGCCTGTATGTGCGAAACCTTGCCGCAGGGGCCTGATAACACTGCAAATTGTTGGCACGTTCCATACCCTTTAGATGAGACCGATGAGGAGAAGCTCTACTTGGCACCAGTTGCCAATGTCTGCTCCCATGGGGAGACCATGGAGGATGCAGTAAGGCATCCAGGTGGGAAGCAATCATAGCAGGGACACCATTGGGTTTTTCACCATGGAGTGGAGACATTCGACCTTCCCTCAGCACCAGGAGAATTGGTTGGAGAACGTTGCTCCCAGATGTTCTTGGGATGGGGAATAATATCACTGTTAGCTATCATGACCCTTTGATACCCTTGATTTTAAGACCATTGAGCTTTGTAGTGTTTTATGCACACTACACAAAGTGAGCAATGGGGACCTGCTGCTCAACATGGGAACACTTTGCAGCCACTTTGCATCGGCATCAACCCAGGGAAGGGGCAGTTCCCATAGTGATATTCTCTCTTCACTGAGGCAGGGATGAGGGAGTGGGTCTCTGGGCACAGATTTGTTATCTTTAATTAACTTCCTTGACCTGTCCCAGCTCGCCATGGCTGGTGTGCAGCTCCAGCTGCTGCTTCAGTTGATACCTCCCAAAAAACACAAGAAGAAACCATGGGAAGCACCTTGATACAAGAGCAGCTTGACTGCGGAATGAAGCAGACAGAACAAGCAATAACCATTGCAAAACTGAATGAAGTAGGGATGCTTATACTGGGTTAGCAAAAGTAGGTTTTGAGCACTGGATATTTTTCTCCATTCTCACTAGAGAGCTGGGACCCAGTGAGCTTGATGGTACTACTAACAGCCTTTGTGATATTTATTCTGGTGGCAGGCCAAACTGCAAAGAAATGAAAAAAAGACAGGAAAATCAACCTAGCTCTGATTGATCACTTTGTGCTTGCTGGGAGGCATGGGCAGAAGTTTCATTGCTTTCCTCCAGTGCAATTTTGCCACTGTCCCACTGCTTGTCTTTTTGTGCATGAACCACTATGAGGACGGATGGATGGGGTCATGGGAGAGGGTCAGCTCAGGAAGCACCCAACTTTCTATGGGGGCTTCAGCTGGAGCTCTGCTCCCTGCCCTGAGGATGCGGTGCCCTGTGTTGCTAGCACTTCAGATAGCTCCAGCCTGGAGCCTGGACCTCCGGCACACTAAAGCCGTCAAGCATTGCAGGTTCTTTTTGCTTGCCTTACATCACTACAATAGAGCAAGCAAACAAAATGCATGTAATCAAGAGGCAAACGTGACAAGAGCGATAGCTCACATGCCGCTCTGCTTGCTCACCCAGAGTAAGCGAGGCAGAAGCTAAATATAGAAGTGAGATTGCTAATAACTGGCACGGGAAAGCCTTCAGCGTCTCCATTCAGTTCATTTACACCTCCCACAAAGAAGACAAAGAAAACCTCTCTGAAGGGCTGCCAACCTGCTGCCATCTGAGTCAGTCACTCTCAGCCACAGCCTCTGGTGCAGCTCTGCTACCCAATGTTGTGCACGTCGAGGGCCAGATTCACAGCTCAGTTACCTCCAGGCAAACCCCTGAACCAAGGTCGTGACACTGTTGCTAAAACCAGCACCCAGCCTTTCTGTGTCTGCACCCATTATCCAGACTCTCAGGTTCAGCAAAAAGTTGGCATTGGAGAAATGGTTTTACCTTTGCTTTCAGAGCTGCTTCTGCTGATCAAACCTCGTGGTAAGATGGCCGCAGTGCACTAACCAACGCACACTGGTGCACGTAAATAAAATGCTGAAATGTTTTGCGGACGTTAAAAAAAGAGATCTTGTGTTTGAAGCATCTGGACATCCTCATGGCAGTGCTTTAATTGCTTTTGCAGAGTAAATGGTGTGTGTTATAATAGATGATAATAGATTTTTGGCAGTTGATATGCATGTTGGTTACCTAAGAACGAGTAACTGTAGCTGTGCTATTCCAATGCACATTCCTCCATGACACCTCTGGCAATGTCATTGTGAGGCTCAGGTTGAGCATTACGTGGGGTATGGCAGAGGCCTGGCATTTTTCAATGTACTTTTCCAGGTTCCTTATCATGGCTATGGCTGAAGATATATTACCAACCTATGAGAACCACAATGTGTGCTGCAGTGACAGCAGGCAACCCAAGCTGAAATGCACTGATTGCAGATGTGAATGTTTTTTGTTTCTTAAGAACATGGCTCAGATTAAAAGCAGTGACACAAAACAAGCTCATCCCCAGGAGAATATTAGGTTGCCACTGTTCAGTGGCCTACTCCAGAAACGCTTCAGCAAGGTGGCAAATCTTGTGGAAAAAAACCTAGAACTCCAAGCTCTCGTTTCACTGCCCTTTGTCACAGGTACATGAAGATAAATCCACCACTGCCTCTCAGATTCCTGAAGGAAGTTTACAGGAGTACTCTGGACAGGTCACTTATGACCTTCCCTATGTTAAATCGTGCTAGCATTATTGGGGTGGCTTTCATTTTTTTCACATAAACACTGCATCTCGTAGGTGTAAGACAAACCGTAGTAAGATCTCCTTGAGTCTGTGGTGGTTAATGTATTCCAAGGAGAATTTGTCTTCCAACCCCTACATAGAAAGACAAGGTAAACTGATGCAATCCAACAGCAAGATCAGTCATGGTTTGACCTCCTGAGAGGTAGCTGGTAGCTGGAGTTGAGGACACGAATGCTGAGATCTTTGTGTGTAGGAGGAGGAAGACCCTACCGTTCTTGCCTATGGTCCGTGGCTGCAATCCATCATATCATCCCAAAGCAGCCTCCATGGCTTTGTTCACAGATGCCAGATGATGGCAAGTCAACCCCTCCCTGCAACTCTTCCAAGGATGAAATGAGCTCCTCCAACAGCTTGTACCTTGTTCCCAGACATGGCCTTAACGTCTCGAGGTGCTGATTTAGGGGATGGCGCCAACCCATGCCCAGGTGAGAGGAGAAGCAGACAGCCATCGATTGAGGTGATGAGGGCAATGCTGGAGAGAAGGAAGTGTTGACAGAGACAAAATTGAAATCCACCTAGAGCCTAACAAAAGTGTAAGGCTGGAGGCACTCCAAGGAGCCATGGGAGAGGCCACTGAGTCGAGCGTTGTTTTCTCTGACCCTTTGCCAATACATTTCTCAGATCGTGGCAGATGATTTGGGTTTTTAGTTGCAGCATGCAATTTTTTCCTTCCTGCCTGGTCCCTCACACTTCCACACCTGACTGACCAGATCAAGGAGTGCAGTGTGCAGATCAGTATCTTGGTGAGGCGGCTTGCTTTAAGAACAAAGTGTGACCACATTCCAGGGCAAAACGTCTGTCCCAGTCAGCAGACTGCAAACAGGAGCAACGGTGGATATGCATTTATGAGCATCCCAGTAGGCTTCTGCCTCCTTCATCATCCCCTGGGGGGGTGATATTTATCTTCCTGAGATTCCTTCAGCTATAGCTACTGTACTTAGCTTCTCATGACCCCAGGCATTAATGAGGCTTGGACTCAAGTGACTCCCATTTATCAGCTTCTAAAGAATTCCCCCCTACTCTAATTCAATGGCCTAAAGAAAAGCGGTGTCACAAGATTGCACAGCTAGTTCATACCCCATGGATTGCCTTTCAGCAAACAGGGAAGCCTGCCATGGTGCCCACAGGAGCTATGAATACCTACATGAGAACAGTTTTCATCTTGGGGTGACTGTTGGAAAGAGGAAATCTGCCACGCCCAGGGAGCTTGACAGTGCCATGGCAGGAACATAAAACATAGAAATGCTCTCCTCATCATTCTAGAGAGTTATCCAGTGTGAGATTCATCTGCCTAAACACACACTTTTGAAAACTCAGGCAACTTCAGAAGGTGAAGGCAGGTCAGAGACTTTCAGAGGCCCATAGAGACCTACGCAGGGAGTCACCAAATGTAATGGTCTGATCCCATGCTGAAGGAGATGAAGGCAAACCTAACCGATCTTTTCATCTTGAAAAGATGATGAACTAATGATGGCAACTACTGCTGGACAGTGCATCTGGAAATCTGTGCAAAATTGGTACAGAAAAGGTGAACAGCTAAGATATTTTGTGCAAATGGAATCATCTGTGTTAAGAAAAAAGTGCTAGAGGAGAACAAGAATGAGATTTGCTGCTCCGTGCTAGGTTGAAGCTGGACACAGATGCTTAAAAAAGATACCTCCCAATGACAAGGAATGGTGATCACCATTCCCTTCTCACCATTAGTCTTTTGCTGCGCTTCGGCACAAAAGTTTACTGCTGGTTGCATTGCTTTTGTTTTCAAAATCCACATCTCTCAGGCCTCAGAGTAAGGCCCATGCACACATTTTCACATAAATAAGCCATCTAACAAGGAGATTAAGCCACTGTCAAAGGTGGAAATTGTTTCTTGCCACCGTGGAGCATGCACTGGGTGGAGGGCTGCTCTGGCTACCCCAGGCTGTGTGAATAAAAGATGTTTAGATGACTTTCATGGACCTGAGCTGAGAGGTGGGCATCCTAATGTCCCTCTTGACTCCGAGACTGATCACAACTAATTATCAAAGCTCAGTATAGGCAACAAATAAAAGCCCCATGAGCACATAAAGTCCAGTACCCATCCCTGTCTCATCTTACATCCTCACTATTCACCTTTGTGCCCTCTGGGAAAGGACAGTGCTATGATCTCCTTGAAGCTGTGGAGCTGACACTCCTCCAGCAGCACCAGGCAGGTCAGAGAGATGAAATTCAGTGCACTCATTTCCTGAGCAATTTTTACTTATGATTGTAAAGAAACTATGAATAGAACCCAGTTATCCATGTCCTCAGAACTGGAAGTTCATTTTACAGGGATTGCAGAAAACAAACCACGTGGTAACAGCCGTAAGATATTATTACCCTTTTAGGAAACCAGCCTGTTCTGTTACTCATTCTTTGTGAGAACAACAAATAAAATCAGGGTGATACAATGGTGTCCTTCCTCCCAGCCTCCCCAGCACTCACGGCGGCAGGAACATGACTCCTCATGCCCGTGTGTGCTGCCCATTGCACAGCAATGGAGGAAAATCCCCACAAAGCCACAGGCCTGTGTCCTATTTGATCCCCTGGAATTGCTCTAGACTTTGAATAGGTACTGGTCCTGACAGTGCATTCACTTGCTGCTTGAAGTATTTAGGTTAAAATCATTTCTACAGGCTTCTTGACGTTTCACAGCCTCCATGGACTGGGATGGGAGGTTCCACGCACAGTGCTGCTACAAAGGGTTGAGGTCATCATCATAAGGAACTGGCCTGGAAGTTTGTGTCCAGATCACACTATTTTCCTAGACTTAGCAGACCTCCAGGAAGTGAAACATTGGAGTTCACATCTTCACTCAGCATCTACGTGGAAAGGCATACTTTTATATCTGTTATTCATCCGAGCAGTGTGAAGTTGGGTAGACGACACAGATATACCTGTCTATAATTAGCTGTACCAAAATCGGGTGCAAGGTCTTTCATACTGCTTAACTCCCACTAAGGCAGCTCAATGGCAGGACTTAAGCTCTGTGACCTCTTATTGTTGTAACCTCAGACACGTGCTGACATCTAAAGACACAAATACTGTGAGAAGTGACTATTTCTTTCAGTGACTTTTTTGGCAGTAGGGTCTGTATAAATATACATACTCAATATTTGGCCTAACTCTTAAGCTGGACGTAAGACTTCTAATGCCAAACCTTTGTTCAACCTTTCAAAGCCATTGATTCACTTACTCTTCACTTCATCTTTGTCATTTTAAGAGGAGCAGTTCAGATGTGGAGACTGGGCAATGTGCTACAGCTGACACTGCTTGAAGCAGGGCGGTTGGACTAGATGACCCCAGTGGTCCGTTCCAACCCCAACCATTCAGTTATCCTGTGTTTTAGGCGCTTGGCTCCTGCCACAGATCTGAGGGGTTGAAGATTTCTCAGAGACAACTGGAAGAGCCCTTTGCAGCCCTTGCCTCATCACTGGGCCCCGTGAGCTGTGTGTAGTCAGCATGCTGGGGAATCCATGCTGCTACAGGTGAGTGCAACTCTCTGGGTAATCAATTATCTCAGTTGCACATTGTTTTCATTCCTTGCCTATGTGCATTTCCCAGAGAGCCGATTATGTCACTCATTAACCTTCCAGACCTCTTTATTTTCTCAATGCAAAGAGCCGGCTTTTGTCAGGCCAGCACGTTCATATTTCGGCTGAGCTTCAAGAACAAAGAGTCCCCACTCATTCCTTTCTGCTTAGTCATACCCCAGTCACGTAGAAAGCTATTACCAAAATTGGTACAGAAAGATTGCCAACCGCAGAGCTCCAGCCCAGCTGCGTGTGGTGAGATTTGCATATCAGGGAGCTGGGGAGCAGGCTCGGTGCAGGCAGCACTCACCGCAAAAGATGTTTTTGTTCATTTCTGCAAGAGAATGTTTGTAAAGTCAGAGCCTTTCCCAAAACAATGAAGATAATCCTCCCATCTGGCCTGTCCTCCCAGCAGCTTTTATCCTCTCTCAGCACTTGTGTCAAGGCCAAACTAAGCTGGCATCTCAGTGGATTAAAATCAACTTTTTTTTTGGGTTGGCCACGTGGAGGTATTTGCTTCTTGGCAGTTGAGGAATTTGGTGCCATGAAAGCATCCCACGTCCGTTTTCACACCTACGTGCCACAGAGCATCTTCTTGGAGTGGTGCTCCAGACCTCCTGCACAACTGCTGATTTGAGCAAAGATGAAGACAAGAAGCACATATGACAGCAGCAAAGCAGCAGAGCTGCAGGCTGGAAGATATCTGTGTCTGATAGAGCAGGAAGCACTTCTGCTTCATAATATACAGAGCAAGTTTTCAGTAGAGGTGATTCCTAGGTAGTATTGCTGCAGCAGTCACAGGTGCTCCTCCAGACAAGAGTCAGCTCATCAGCTTATAAGGCCTGCATTCGCTGACTCTTTTCCTCCAAGATCATGGAGAAAGAATGTACACTTATTAGTTTCTTTCTAAGTAAGTATTTATGTTTTCTAGCTTTACCTTACAGCTACACAGGCTAAGAAGCTTCTTTTCAAATCGTGAAAACTGAAATTTGCACAATATCACACGAATCCAGAGCCTGGGAGTGTAAGGAACTCTGTTAAGATTTGCAGTCATGTTGATGCAATTCTGAAGCAAGCCACCATCCCACAAAACAGCATTCTACCTTGGCCTGAGCTCTTCTTCTGCTTGCAGAAAGTTCTTTTGAGGAGCTGAATACTCCTGGTTCCAGTCAATGATGACTACATCCAGAAGATGGTGGTCTAAAATCACAGTGACATAGGATATAACAGAATAACATCTCCATTGCTGCAGAAGTTCTGGCTCATGTTCTCAACTGAGTCATTCCCAACCTTTGGTTTGAAGGAGTGAGGGGGCAGCCCCATGCTCCCCTAGAGCTTATAGCCTTCTTTGCTATGGAGCTGTATCTTGCAATGGAGTTTTTCCTGGAGGTTTTCAAGGAGTGAATTGATGTTAACAGAGTGACGTGCTCTAAAACAGTCACAGGCACAGGCTGATGGTTGGAATAGATGATCTTAATTATTTTTCCAACCTTAATGATTCTACGATCTTGCTATGACTCAGCCATGGAGAATGTACCTCCAGAAGTCACATTGTGCCAGCAGCCTCTGGTTGCAATCCCCTTTGTAACAGCCTGGGATACGAAGCACCATGAAGCACTGAAGGGCTGGGTGCAACATGCCCTTCTCAGGCAAGCCCTTGTGCCTGTGTAGGTTTGTGCCGTAGGGTTGCTTTGCAGTGCTGGGTGGGGTACACTCACAGTTGCAGTTTCTCTGCCTGCAGGAATGTGTGCTCTCTGTGCACTGTCATCTGAATAGTTACTGTCGAAAGTGCTTAGAGATTTGTGTTACATCATCTGTCTGTAGCACATGTACCCCTTCCTTAGGTGGCATCTGTCACCACATGGATAAATAAGATGCCTTCCAGTGCTGCCACGACTCATAATTTTGACACCTCTGTCATTATGCCATTAAGTTAGGGCAGATCATCCTACCAGTCTTTCTGGGCCTGTTCATCCCTCTGACACAGCTAGACCAAGGCTTTGCTACATCATGTCCAGACAACCATAGCACAATGAGGCATCTGCTGCTGCATGCATTTAGCTGTGCAAAGCAACCTGTCTCACTAGCACTGAATTACGAAGGTTTGAAACTATAAAAGTGGAGATTTGAACAACTGCAAAAGCAAGGCAGAGGATGACCAAACCAGAGCTGTGCCTCCAAGGCACTTAGCACCTCTCTGGGCTCATAACATATCAGGGTAAACGTTAGCAGCAGGACCAAGAGCTGATCCTAACAGAGCTTTTCCCTCTTCCTTTGCCATCTGGAGGCCAGGTCCAGACTCCCTCCTTGACTCTCAAACCAGTGTTGATGATGTGGATATTCTTCTGGTTAGATTCACCTTGTCCAGGTTCTTGGGCCTTTCTGGACTTAGGTCCTTGAAAAAGCTTAGATTCTGATACACGGTGAGTAATAAAACACATTGCTCCCCTCTGTACTTAGTTTTTCCCTTCCTTTCACAGAGCACAAAGCTCTAGATGGTGTCAGGAGAAAGGTGTCCTGCACATACCATTCCAGTGGAAGGTTGGTTTTGAATTTCAAGACTCTCACCCTCTGATGGGACTACAAGGGGGAAGGTGTTTCCATCTCTCCTCCAGAAATCAGCTTTTAGGAGCGATGACACCCAGTCACCTTCAGTCTAGCATCCAACCATGCACGGCTCTCTACAAACACCAACTTATTCCTACACTTTTGCCTGTATTTTCTCATACTTCACAGAGCCACAGAATTGTAGGGGTTGGAAGGGGTCTCCAGAGAACATCTAGTCCAACCCCACTGCCAAAGCAGCTCCCTAGACCAGGTGGGTACCACTTTGTCCCCACAATCTACCACCCTCACATTATATCTGCCTACAACTGGCCTTCTGCTCCTTCAGATAGAGAATGTCTGAAATGAATGAGTGCTGTCGTGTATGGAGCTCTGTATGTGTTATTACTGTTAGCATCTACAGCAATGCTGGATTTCAAATGACTGCTATTTAGAGACTCAGGGCAACCAATTTAAGTTCACTTCATTGCAGACTATTACAGAGAAAGCACATGCACACACACACTTCTCTAATGAAAACTACTTTTGTTCTTTCTTGTTTTCTTTCTCTTACACAATAAAAAATCCTTCTGGCTCAAAGCACCTCTGCTCACTGCATATAGAGAAACATACATTTTGCCAACAACTCTCCTGATGAGACACCCTGCAGGGATATCCTGTCTACACTTTTCCTATCGTTAAGCAAAGGCTGGAAGCCTGCATTTGGGGAACTATCAAACACCCACCCTGTTTGCCACTTTGCCAATGTTATCAGTGTTTGTCCCCGTGCTGTTGTGTGTCCTTTGGTGTACTGCTGAATTCCTTTCCAAAATGTCATAAAACAACGGGGACAACTCTGTTGTTCTGGGAAAGAGGAGAACATTCTGAGTACGGAAAAGAATGTTTATGCCATGGAGATGTGCACGTACCTCGTGTAGGATGTCTGCCATGCAGCAGCAGAAATATGAGTGTTTAAAGGCATGGGGTGTAGGTAGTTTTGTGTGCACTCCTTTGGAGGAACGTCAGCACCTAGGCACCTAAAGCACCTACAGTGTTAGGTGGCAGCTGAGGTTTTAGGTTTCTCAAGGGTGCCTACACGCTAGGCTTGAGCACTTAATCCCCTCTGGATTTAGCTCTTTGGACATGAGGAGTTGCTTGTGCACAAGCCCTAGAGAGACTCTTAAACTAGGCGTTCCCCACTTTCTGTTTTGTTGGCAAGATCTGATCCATTAGGCATGTGCAGAGCTTGCCAAACCCACACAAAAGACAGCAGAGACGAGCCCTCAGACATGTGTGTGTACTAGTAGACTCCAAGCCCAGTGGTTACAGCACTTTCAGGAGATGAGGGAGAGGCCAAGTGTGAATAATCTATTTTATACTGTGGCTATTAAACACAGGAACTCCAGCTAGGAGACAATGAGGCTACCTGGGATGGGCTTTTTCATATACGTCCTTGTATTTTGTACAATAATTAGACAGTGGTTAAAGCAGAGGTTTGAATGCAAGTGTCTGATCAGAGAGGGGTATGGGATATGGTGAGAAGGGAGAGTGCCTTCATGAGAAAGGCCTGAGCAGTTCTCTTACTGAACCTCTGTAGAGCATTCACAATTAGCACTCCCTCTGGCTGCCTAACTCACTTCTTTGCATTTCCCACTAATTTAGGCAACTCTCTTCTCATACTGGGTCTTCTGATAAACTCTTACGTACAGCAGCAGCATGTCCTAGGTCTTACCATGCTGGCAGAAGAAATGCCTAAAATTTTTAAATCTTTTTTATTTCCCTGGGCCCTGGAAGAGTCTTCGGCAGAAAAACAAAACAAAACAAAACAAAACAAAAAAACCAAAACAAAACAAAACAAAAGCCTCAGTTTTCCAATATAGCAGATTTATGGTCATTGATTTATCAAGCTTCACAGCTTCAGTGGCAGACATATGAGGATTACTGCAGGGAAAGAAATGAGGAGACATGGAAATGTGGGCCTGTGGAGGGCAGTGAGAAGCACGCCTGCTTGGTGGTGGAGCCAAACTACAGCTCTGTACAGAACACTGAGAGGGAATGGCCATGCAGGAGGTTGAGATGCCTCCTCAGGCTATATCCATGTGGAGGTGGTGGTGTTATAAGCAGTATTTGAGCACTGAGAGTCCTTCCTGATCAGGTACAAAAGCACCCCTGGGCATCTCAGTGAGCTAGGTCTAGCATGCTTGTCCATCTCTTGTTGGTTGAGCTCATCCATCCCTTGGTCACCCATTGGTCCAACCCAATGTGGTCCTGCAGACCACACTGATGGAAACTGGTGCCTATGTGTCACCCCTGGACAAAGAGAGGGATTTCCATATGAGTTTGCTTGGAACTTGCTTAGAAGGTTTTGCATGTCCTTCCCAACAATGCCCTTTCTTCTTGACACCTTTCTTCTCCCTGCTCACCAGAGCTGAGCTCCGCATCATCTGATCAGACCCCACTGCAGTGCTGAGCAGAGGGAGCACGCATCTCCATGTGATTCATGCCAGAGAAAACCACCCCAAAACCACAGTGGAGGCTGTTCTTGGGAAACCCTGAGATATAAATAGAAATTTCTCAGTGGGGAACAAAATCCTTTCACCTCCTTTGCTACTCATCTGCCTTGTTTTCTCCCATTATCTCCAGAGACAAAGGAGATGGTTTGTGGCATCCAAGAGTCAACGTGACAGAGTCAGACATAACTACTGTGTGGCCTTCAGTGCAAAATCACTCCTTGGTAATGATGCTCCCAGCTCAGCAGCATGGAGCAGGGAGCTCAGATCCACCAGGGAGTTTGTGAAGCAAATAGACAAAACAACCAACTGAAGAGCACAATATTTCCTTCGCTCTTCTTCATCATTCTCCTAAGGGGAAATAGAGATAAAGTGAGTATTAAAACACCATTATTTTGGCTGAATTACAAACACAGCCAGTGACTGACATATTGTTGAGCATCCTTTACAAATACATTGATTTTACTGAAGCCAACAAATTAGCAGCACAACTAACAAATATTATCATCATTATGAATTTGCAGTATCTCATTTCTACAGTTCTGAAATTGATTATTTTTCTATTCTGTTTGAATGCACTTCTCAAAGTGAAACCCTTGTTCAACATGCCACAATTGTTTTTCTTTTTTTTTTCAGAGGCAAAGCAATTGAGCTGTTTTGCTTCTAATAATGCATTTCTGAGACCTGAGCTAATATTACTGATGAAATGTTGTCTCCTATGAAATTCCTCCTTGTTTTACATCATTTTATGTGGGAACCAAGAATTGCAGAATTCCTAGTGAGCAGAAAACCCGGTTGGAGCCCTCAGCTCTGATCCTTCTGGACTTGCAGTCAGATACCAATAGTTACAGTATAAACCAGCCTCTAAGAACTGAAGTTTCATGGTAAGATGGTTAACCAGTAACTGAAATTATGGCTACATCTGTCCAAGGGCAGAGACATGCAACATAAAGACACTGCTAACATAGACTGATCCCTTGCCAAGTTTGTGTTGTGATTCTTCAGCACCTAATTATTCCTACTTTAATTAAAGTTTCTTGTAAAACTTTCGTTGTTTCCTTCCCTAAACGATCTGCTTCTGCAGACTGAAGTCTCTCATCTCCTACCAAAACTGCAAATGGAGCTGGATGGAAATTATGACCTTCTTAGTTTGCTGGAAATGTTAGTATTTTTTCGAGCCAAACATTGCAGATTTCCTTTAGAAACAAGGTGTTTTAAAAAGTTGCAAGCCTGATTGTAATTTTGCATTTTCATGGCTGGAAATATTTCCATTACAACTTTGAATACCTGAGTAAAGAAAATGAAATAATTTCAATCATTTTGAAACAAATTGCAAGACATGGTGCTGAAATGATTTCACTGAGTGTAACAACTGTCTGATTCAAAAGCTCTGGACTTGATTTCTGACCCTGCTCATAACAGGGGGGGAAATGTAGAGATTCTCAGTGCTCTCATTGGAAAATGTCTGTAAACTCTCAAGGCACTGCCATAGGCTTGTATGTCGTTCAGAACAATGGGATTTGTCCTCTAGGTGGCACAAATCAATACATCAATACATCAATAAACCATATAATTAATTAATAATTAACCACATGTACAAGTACTGAGGTTTAAAGGGCACATATGTGCATTTTCTCTGTTTTCTTTGATTTTCTTTGAACTGTACCTAACTCCTGCTTTACTCTGTGCATTCTGTTTTGTCTATGATTGATCTTTGCAGTATCAGGAGAAGAAATGTTCACCCCTCCCCCCCCCCTCATAACCTCAAAAAGATAATGATCTATCATTCATTCCAGTGTGGAAGAAGTAAAAGCTTCTGGCCAAACAGAAACTTGCTGCTCAAAGAGGTCTTCAAGCAGACGTGTCATCAGCTGGTACAGCCCACCACATACATTGCTGTGTCTGCAATCTGGAACACCTTGGCATTTGCAGAAAGCAGCTGTTGAAGAGTAGAAATGGATCTCTGCGCCTGTCCGGGTGGTAGGAACCCCTCTGAACTTGTCTCAGCTGGAAAGAGAGATGTTACACAAGCTGTTCTTTTGCATTTGCTGCAAAGGATTGGTATCATCAAGCAGTTAGCAATGGAAGACAGCTCCGAGGTGGTGATTAATTGCATTACACCTATTGTAATTATAAATTCCAGGTCACTCATCATTCTGAAGGAGTTCAGCCATCAGGGTGGAGTAAACGCAGACATCCATGTTAAAGTGTTCCAATGAACACCCAACGTACGAGGAATGTCTCCATGGGTTGTCTAAACACACACTGTACTTTTCTTTTCTTGCCCTTTGGGCAGAGAAAATATGAAATCAGACAGGCACACAGGACAGATTAGTAATTGTCATTCAATTTAATTCCATAAAACAAATTTCTTATGTACAAATGTTCCCCTTCGGCACAATTTTTCCATCCATAGAAAAAAAAAAAGCTGAATGTGCTTTTGCTTCCCAGCCCATGAGGAAGGAATACAGTGGATTCACAGCCTTTAGATTGAATTTTTGAAAGAAGGAGTGAGCAGTGCAGAAAAGGCTCACCAAATCTTGACGCGGGAGAACTGCAGATTTTCACTAGCACGTCTCCCTGCAGGAGCTCCTGTAGTGGAGGTAGGGTGTCATCAGCAGCACATTCATTACAGCTTCCAAATAACAGCGATAAAACCAGCCAAGATTGGATCTGTGCCCAAGTTGGGACCAGCAGGAGATGCTGAAGGGGACAAGTCCTACTGTAATCTGTTGCCTTTGTTGGTGGGAGCCTGATGTATTAGGAGAGCCCTAGTCTTCAAGGTGCAAGTGCTTTCCAAAGCCAATCACACGTCCCTAAGTTTACAGTATTCCCAGTTTAGCTGGCACATTCCTGGAATTGACTCAGACTGGCCCAAGAGGGAATTTTTCCCTTTTATTTCCATTCTCAGCATCCGGAGTTGCAACATTTCAGGTTCTCAAGTAGCCTGACTGCTATCCCATGCAGGTCCACCATTGTCACAACCCCAGTGGTAACAGGCTTGCCCTATTCAAATGACTCATGATCTCTAGTTACAGTGGAGGAGCACTTTCCTTCCTGGAAAGGATAGAGGCAGCAAGCTTCATCCTCTTCCCATCACCTTCCTGAGGGATTTCTGTCCACCTAGTCGTGTGGGGGCACATGGGCAGCAGAATATCTCAAACAGTTTCCAATGTCAGACCCAACTCATCTGTGAGGGTCTCTGGAACCTCCTAGGCTGGGGAAAACATACAAAGATCTGGAGATTGGGATTGGGATAAACAGCCTCTCATGCTATATTTGGGTGTTGATAATGCAAACCACAGACAAACATAGAACAAGGACAAATCTGTTGTCAGTAAACCATGCAAGCACTCAGGCCTTAATGCTTCTTCCTGGTTTAGACTCATTAATGTCCATTTTACTGTTGAACGAGTAATCCCATCTCAACTCAGACAGGCAGTCCTACCCCACCCTTGTATTAACACCAATGCTCACACACACAAAAAAGGAAACACACACTCTGGAGTTAGTGTGCTACATACAAAGTATAACCAGGTGCTTGCAGAGCAAATTTTGGAAAGGTGGGAGCAACCAGGGTTTTGAGTAACAGCCCAATAATGTTCCGATGCTGTCAACACCTGGGAGGATGGATTGACAACCTCAGTTCCATGGTGGACTAGTTTTTATAAAAAAAGAAAAGAAGCAAAGTGAGTTCCAGATCTGCTTCAGAAACAGGGGGATTCCTCCTAAATATCGGGGTCACAACTACTGTTGTTACCAATATTGGAAGGTCAAATGGTTGACATGAGAAATGTTCACATCCCCAGATGTGGGGGTCCCAAATGTTGGGATTCAAAAAATGGAGCCCCCGTGTATGGGAGTCCCAGAGGAATGGGGTCCCCCAAATGTTGGAGCCTCAAGTGATGGGGATCACAGGTATTGAGGGTCTTCCAGTACTGAAGCACCTAGATGCTTCAGGTTCACTTCAGGTCACTCTCCATGGATTTGAAGCCAAAATGAAAATGTGAGGTTAGGATTTGAAGGACACTGTAGCACTGCTCATACAATTTGGTAGCCTTACACAGACTGAAGCTCTCCAAACCACCGTGTTTGACCAGGATGGTGTCTCCTGAGCTCATTGCCATTCTCAGCACTTCTGAAACTCTGAAGACAAAGCTCTGAACAGATGTTGTGTAGGCTGAAAGTGCTGCACAGTAAATGATGTTTCTGCCCTACAGGCATCCAGACCTCCTTGTGCACCCTTCTTCATGGGGTAAAGCATTGCTCAGGCAGCAAGTGCTGCGCTGCTGGAATTCCTTGCAGTCAGCAGAAAGCTGTGATTTATAACAATTGATGGAGAGGAGGAGACACAGTTCTCCCAAAGGAAACCCCATTTGACAATGTCTCCTTCCTATACTTCCTAACAGGGACTCAGTGGGGGATGACCAACGGTGGAAAAATTTCACTAATGTACCAAGAAAAGAATTATGATTATTTGCTGGGCTTCCATCCACCATGGGGAATTCTGGCTCGTGACATCACTCCATTGTTCCTGCTGGTGCCAAAAACACGCTGGGATTCCGTCTCCGCAATGGTTAAAGTGCTTTCCTGTTTTCTTGATCCTGGTTTCCAACCAGTATGTTTCATCAATGCTGCATGGGATGTCTCTTTTCTTGAGCTGCAATGTCCCTTTCGTCATCTCTGCCTGGAATTCTTTACAGTGAAGTGAACAATGTATTCCTACAGTCAGAAACAAAAGGGAAAAAATAACTGCGGGAGGCAAAGCCCATCTTTGGCATCTAGGACCCCGTGTACGCCTTTGTTCCTTCTTTGGAAGCCTTGTTTGTGCAGCACGGACCCGTCCCTCTGCTGGAGCCTGTTGTTTTTCTTAGAGATTTCAGTGTGGTGATAGTGCCAGGAGTGCTGGATGCAGGAAGCAGTGTCCCCCGCTCCTTATCAGGGGAACAGCAGGAGCAATGCAGCGTCTCTGTGTCCAGGAGGTCGCTGCTTTCAGTCCAAGCACAACCTCCCAGCCCATAGTACGAAGGGGAATTGAACACTTGGGCTAAAATGAATAGCTGCTATTGGAATAGCAATGGTTGCAAGCCAGAGCAATAATGTGTAGGGATGCTTGATGCTGAAACAGCTGTTTCCCTATGTCTGAAAGTTCCTCTCTGCAAGCCCACAGGCAAATTGCTTCACAACAAGCCATTGGTTTTTAACACAGAAATTCTTCAGCCCTGGGCAAAGTTTTGGGAGCTCTGTTCCAGTCCTGGTCAATGCAATCTCAATCCCACCTCATCTCCACAGGGCTCCCACAACTCTGCCACAAGTGGAAACCTTTACCCGCAGCCCCACATCCTCTCAGACCTTTGAAGCGCTGGTGCCAAACATCCACACACATGCTGGTCAGGTTTGTGCCTGCTCAACGCAGTAGGGTATTTCCTGGAGAAAAAAAAAAAAAAAAAAGAGTTCAAACTCCATTCAATAGGCATATATGAACAAGAGGGTGTAACATTTGCTCCATTTTCTCCAACAGCGTAAATCACTCTTGGGATTGATTAGAAATGAACAAAACAAGTGAGAGATCTTGGATGAAAGGTCTGGTTTGTAAAGATATTTTTGCAGCTGGCATTGAAGGTAGATACCCAGCAGATAACCCAGCACTTGTCTTCTTCTAGCAGTAACTACAAGACCTTAACAGATATTTACATGTTGCTTCAGGTGCTTTTTGGAAGTGTCAGCTAATTGAGTAAGCTGTGGCCACAACAGGAGGCTGGTAAGGGAAACAGCTTGAACCCAGATCTCCAAACCCACAGGTTAACTTGAGACTGTTCTCCATTTCCAGAGGCATGAGAGATCTTCACAGTTCTCTGCTTGATCCGTTCAGTAAACGTATCCTTGAAAGTCACAGGACCACCTCACACTTCATGCAAATGGCTTAACACCCTTTCTAAGAAAGTGCCCCCTTTTCAGGAATAAATGAATAAATGATGTCATTCATTCCTCTGCCTTTCCTCTGTGTGCACAACTGCTGCTGCGTTACCTTCTCCACGTCGAAAATATCTTCTTTCATCCTGCAGTGGCCAGAATGTGGATGGCAGAAATTGGAGCCAGGAGAGTTCTATTATATCACTGAATTGGCATCTGGAATGACATGTAGTATCTCAGCTCAGACATAAGTCTGTAACTTGGCACAGCTGGAGCATGGGCTGTAACAGGTAATGCTGCTATTGTATTTCCCTATTGTCTTTAGAATGATTGCTGCATTGGTACAGAGGTCAAAAACTTCCCTCCTTTTGCTTCTCCTTGTTTGCTGCTTGCACAGAAGAGTTATTTTATCACAATTACAACACTGTTTTCTTTGTACTTTTTAAAATAGTTTTCACTATTTCTGATTTTCTCTGCCTAGCATAACCTACACCCTGCTATTGTAGCTGCAGCTCCAGCTGTATTTTTCATCCTCCCTGTCTTCCTGTCCCCTCTTCATTCCCACCCAGTAAACAGAGCTCTCTGCATTACCTGTGCTCTCATGTTCCATCACAGCCACAGCAGTTTGGTGAACAGAGAAACAACTTCCCCAGATCCTATTATTTCAGTCCCACCATGGGATTCCCCCCGCACACAACCACTGCTTGAACACAGATTGGGATTCACCCTGCTGCTTGGTCAGTGTGGATGTTAAAACCTCTCATTATTGCTTGCAGGAATGCAATCCCAGCCCATTTTCCTTCCACGAGATGCAGCCAGCAGAAGTTATTGCTCAGATAAAATCAGTTTTCCTCACTCTGGCTCACTGCATTTTTCTTGTTTCTCTTTCCACTCCTCCACTGCGTGCTACACTTTGTATTATAGACCTCATACCAAAACACAGTAACACACATCACCTTGCATCCTTTCTCGATAATAAACCCTTTCCTGAGCAATAAAAACACTATAAAATAGCTCATCGTAAACAGATGAAAGCACACTCCCTTTCCTAAGAAGCCATGGGAAAGTCAAGTGCAGAAGTTTGTGTGTGTGTGTGTGTGGGGGGGGGGGGGGGGTCT
>VXAB01013370.1:131514-156762 GCA_013399175.1 Odontophorus gujanensis
TCTCTTTTAACCTGCTTTTGCTCTCAGATGTCTAACAGTCCCATGCAGCACCAGGGGTCCGTTCAGTCAGGAGCTGCCTCTGTCCCACGCGATGCCCACGGGGGCTCCTCCGAGGGCACTTTCCCAGTTGTTCTGCTATTATTTGGGGGGCTATTTTAATTTGTCATCCCCGAAGGGCTGCGGCAGACCGGGGTCCCTCTATGGGTAAGTTGCGGGGCCCGTGGGCAGCCCCACGCACGGAGCGGGCGGGCATCGCTCCCGCTCCATCTGCCGGCAGCGCTTGGAAACTGCTGCTGCCTCCACCTGCAGCGCGCGTGGGAGCCACCCCCACTCGGGACTCACCACCCCACCCCACTCGAAGCAAACGCAGTTGTGCATACGCACAGCAGAGCCTCACGCTCCGTGCAGCCCCGGCGTGGGAATGTCTTCCCGCACCAACCCTGTGCGGGACGGGAGTCCCACGCGTGTCCGCAGCGTGGGGCCGGAGCTGTGCTGGAAGAGGGTGCACCCCCGCAGGGGGGCGGACCCACGGGATGCCGCCTCCCCCCCCCCCCCCNGGGGGCGCCCCCCCCCCCCCCCCCCCCCCCGCGTGTCCGCGCCCCGATGTTTCCCCCGCGGGCGCTCCACGCGGGGGGGCGGAGCGTGGCCGTGACGCGGCGGTGCGGGGCTATAAAGCACCTGCCAGGGGCCCGCTGCCTCCAGATCATCGCTGCGGCTCCGGCAGAAGCGGCGCTCGGAGAAGAGAGGAAGGAAAAAAAAATATATATAAAAAGAAGGGAAAATATTTATAAGAAAAGAAGAAAACCCCAAAGCTGCATCCTCCGGCTCCGCGGCCATGCCCAGCCATCCTGCCGGTGCTGCGCTGCTGGCGCTCGCCCTCTGTGTCCTCCTGCAAGACGGTGAGCCCCGGGGCTTTGGGGGTCCCGGGGGGAAGGAGGGTCCTCGGGATGGGGGCACTGCGGGGCAGTTTCTGCCCGCTTGTGCCTGGCTGCACCTCCTGCACCGCTCTGTGCTCTGGAATCGCCATAGCGTTTGCCGGAGGTGTGACTGTGGAGGTGTGAGACAGCCGGTGCTCTGAGCCCAACGTGCAACTCATCCCTTCTTCTTCTGCTGTAGGTATGGGGCAGCCCCTCCTGCAGTCCCATCTCGGGGCGGCCGCGCACCTGAGAACCAAGCGGTGCTCCTGCAACAGCTGGCTGGATAAGGAGTGCATCTACTTCTGTCACCTGGATATCATCTGGGTCAACACACCTGGGTGAGCTGGAGTGTGGGGTTTTTTTTGGGGGGGGAAGGCTTTCTTGGTGAGTTGTTCCCTGTCCTTCCTTATCTAGGATTGGGGGCAGTTAGAGGGAGGTGAGAAAGGATCCTGGTCCTGCGAGGTTCGTGCAGCACCTGCACCACATTGCACTGAGAGTTCAGCCCTTTGCAGCTGCTAGAAAGGGACAGGCTGTGCTGTGCTTGGGGGTTCCAGCATAACCCAAAGGGAGGGGGATGAAGGCTCAGGGTGCTGCTTCCCCACAGTCTATCTTCGTTTGAGATTTGTACCTCTGCGAAACAAAAGCAATAGCAAGATGTTATAGCTGCAAGCCAGATAAGTTACATTACCCTCTTGCAAACTGTAACTCTGCCTGCTGGCTGCCAGCATTGTTAATGAGGCAGTGGTGGGTTGGCACTAACGTCCCGTGGCTGCCAAGTCCTGCCCTCAAGAATGCTAAAGCTGCTCTCTTTGCAGTTTCAGACCAATGGCCATCACTCTGTAGCAAAACACATGTACTCAGGTGTGGTTAAAATCATGCTCACTAACGTGCAATTACAACTTGCTGCTTGCTCGGAGCATAGTTTCAATCACTGCCAATCCTAAACCCTCTGGGAGGAGAGATTGTGATCAGAGATGGAACAGGAATGTGCACACACTAAGAGCCTGGGAAGCATGCTGCGATCAGGAGGACCTGTTATGGCCCTGAGACATCTTTATTCGTACTATGTCCCATGCATTACAGTGACTGGGATTTGTCCTATGTCCTGTGCATTGCACACTTCATGTGCTGGTGGCTGGCGTGCCCAGCCTGTTCGGCAGCCCTTGCACGGGTGCAAGGAGAGAAAATGCCACTGGTAGGGCTGGCACAGCCATCTCCCTGGGAGGGGCAGGGTAAACAGTAGATGGGAGAGGAGCTGGAGTTTAAAGGCTTGGAATTATCGGTGGCCTTTTCACCTTATGTCTATAGATGAGTCTTTTATTATCATGGTGCTGGCTTGGCTGCCTCCCAGGGCTGTGTTATAAACCTGCTGGCTGATAACAAGCGAGCAGCAGTGCTGATTGCTCCTCTTTCCAACAGGCACACTGCTCCCTATGGCCTGGGCAGCCCGCCACGGCGGCGCAAGAGATCGCCTGGCAGGTGTGAGTGCTCACGCTCTGGAGACAGCACCTGCACCAGCTTCTGCCAGGAGGAGCCCAGGTGAGCTGGAGGGGCTGGGGATGCTCCCCGGGGTGCTCCTGGGAGAGGGGAGTGGAGGCGGTGGGGTTGCTTTGGGGTGCTGGTATCTCCCATAGGCTGGGAGCTTGTTGTTTCTATGGGGCATAGTCTCCGTTCTCTCCCTTTAGCCAAAAGTATAGTGGACTGTGTGCATTGTGGGGAGGTGAGGAGCGAAGTTATTGTACAGATGTCATTAGTTTCTTATCGAAGTAATAGTCAAAACATCCCGTCATTAAAACTGACTATAAATTGTGCAAGGCAAGAGGACATCAGTAGAAGTTAGGCATAGATAACTCTCAAATAGTTGCATTTAACTCTTCAGATTGTGCACTGAACTTAGTCTACCACCGGTGATGTTAGAGCAGTGTTCCCCTGGTACCTGCATGTGGGTGGCTCATGCACCTCTCCTTGCTCATTAGGTACCTCCAGAGCCTGAGGCTCCCAAAGAGCTCTGGAGCATTGACAAAGGCTCTGCATAGCCGTGATGTGAAGCCTTCCCAACACAGGCTGCTGAGAGACCTCAGGTGAGCATGCCACTGAAACCTACTCTGAACATGGGGGTTGGACTTGATGGTCTCCAGAGGCCCCTTCCGAACCCTACAATTTTGTGATTTGGTGTGAACTTTCCTCATAAACATTAAAAAATGTGGGACTGTGACATTAAAAAATGTGTTGCTGCTTGGGTTGGACTGGCTTCTGCCTCATCCCCCTTATAATAACTCAGCGGGGCAACCTCTGCTGTGCAGAACTGAAAGCTAACAGCTGAGGGAACCAGGGTTTTTCCAGCACTTGAGTAACATTACATGGTGTAATTTTTGGTGGGGATGTTCCTCTGTTATGGGATGGGCAAAAGGATGATGTGTAAGAAAGAGACATCATCCCACAGGAAAAGGATGGATTGGGCAGCAGCTTTGGATCAAAAGAGATATGCCTTCTAACATCCCACCACTGAACTGTGGAACTCAGTGCTGGAAGAGCTTCCAGAAGTCCGAACAAGTCAAAGGGTACCCACTATTTCTGGGAGAGCTGGTCCATTGGTGGCAATTAAATCAGACACAGGGGGAACAATTTATGGAAGACAGATGTGGGGAAGCATCGGTTGGATCATCCCGACTAGGTGGATCAGTGCTGTGACTTATCACAGCTGCAGCTAGGAATTTCTACTTTTCCATCCCCTTTTTCTGACTCAAAAAAAAAAAAAAAAAATACAATAAAATAAAAACCACTAACCCAAAAGTCAACAACCAAACCCAAGAGGAAAAAAACAAAAAACACCAAAGATAATGATAATAACAACAAACAACCCAACAACAAAACAAGACCCAAACTGCTGACTGGTTGGTAAATGCTAGTAGGGGGATGGCATACTATGGGCTATTGCTGAGTAGGAAAATGGGCTGATGAGTGAACGTTTTGTCTGTCCTGGTTGCAGGGACCTTGCTGCCTCCCGCCTGCGGTTCAGCAAGCAGCAGCACCGTGCTCAGCGGAGTGCTCCACCAGCAGTTTTGCCTTGGAAGAAGAACATTTGGAAGAAGAAGAGATAAGGAGCAGGTGCAAACCAAGTTCACCAGAAGAATCTGGAGTTCTGTGGGTGCCGCTAACTCCGCTGTCGGTAGTTAGAGCTGAAGGAAAGGCCATGAGTGGAGGGGGGAAGAAATGGAAATCTCCACGCTCCCATTGTGTGAACGAGTACTGCATGCACTCCAGAGACTGTTATAAAGGGAAATCAGTGTCTCTCTATACAGTCATAGACATGTCGTGGAGCTGAATTGTGCCTTTTTGGATCAGGCAAGGGTCTTGCTGGTAGAGCACTTGCTTCACTCTGCACTGGAGCCCAAGGCAGATGCTCAGCCTCTGCAGGTTGTTGAATCACCAACAAAACCCAAACAGCCACATGCTGTCCAGACCTGGCAGCATCGAGTGCCCACATCACTGGTCTGCTCTGCCCTCGGACCATGTCAGAGTGTGGTTCCACTCGGACCCCTCAGACATGGTCTGGCTGCTGTAGATGGGGATAAGCTGCCTCTGGGCCCAGCTTTGCACTTTTTTCTCTTACCAGGCAGTGCACTGTGCATATGAATGAGGCTCCCATGGTCAAACAGCAGTCTATATATGTATATATATATATATATATCATCTTGAAGCCTGAGAGCCATCTGAATGGTCAGTGGCATTCTTTGGCTGAGAAAATCACTGGAGGGCTGTGTGGGTCTTGTTTAGGTGGATGGTAGCACTCTTTAAACCCAAGCATGGCTTCTGCCACCATGCAGAGCAGGGTGGGATGCTCACATGCAGCTGTAACTCTGCAGCAGTTTCTGGCCCTGCCAGGCTGCAGCCCCATGCATGAAGCCCCATCATGAAGCCTGAGAAGGGTCCAAGCAGAGCGAAGCCACTGGTCTGGATGGAGTCAGTGCTGGGAACTTGGCTTGTTCCCTGGGACACACTCCCAGAGCTGGGTTTGCCAGCTCTTTGCCCTGTATCCCAGCTTGCCCTCAGCTTTGCCTGAAAGGAAGGGTTAGGGTCAGAGAAGATGGGTGGTGGGAGAATGACACACAAAGCCTTGCTTGTTGCTTCACTTAGATCAGATTTCTGAGTTGGACCCTATATACTAAATAAGAAGTGTATGGATAGAATGTCATTCTAAGTGTAACCAGAATAGGGAATGCGTTAGGCAAGGGGCAGCCAGGTGGGATTAACATGCAGGAAAGGACCAGTAGGAAGAGAGCACAGCACTATCTGCACAGCTTTAGGAGAAAAGGTTGGATTTAAACCCACACAAATGGTGGATGCATCCCCAGGGGCAGCACACTGCTGCTGGCTCGGAGGAGGGGAGGAATAATTTGGGGAAAAACAGAGCCCGGGAGCTGGAAACACGTCTTGTAGGCAAACAGTCTCAAGGCTCTGGAGCTGTGTTGTAAATGCACTTTTGCTTGTCTGGGCAGATTGACTTCTGTTATAAATCGTGGCTGTGGCTGTTGTCTGGTTAGTGCAGATGAATAACTGCTGTCATAGAACCGCTGTCGTGTCCCCCTTGCTGCCCGGTCCGGTATTACACATCAGCATTGAAGAAGATTGCTCGAGAAGGGTGGTGGACCAAAAGCTGTGGTTGTCCCAAGTGTAGTCCCATCGGACATACAAAATACTTCCTTGATTTTGATTTAAGCAAGATGAGACTGATTGATTGCATTGTGGATGAAATATCTGACTGATCATTTTGGTCCCCAAAGCTGCAGAGAAACTTTTTTTTTCTATTTGACCTTCTGAAGGTTTGAGTCATTTGGGAAAAAGAAAATAATAACAAATAAGTAAATCCTGGAAGGGTTTGTTCCAAAGGAAACTTTGCACATGGTTTAATGTGAGCCTCGTAATTTAAAATAAAACTACTGCTGTAAAATACTATGTATATCTCCTTGTGTGTGTGATGTCTCATCTTCAGCATGACCGACTGCACACACGACGTATGTAGCATTCTGACATCCGTATATTTATTTAAATCTATTGATTTTTTTAGATGGCAATTTGCAGAAATCTAATTTGTAATAAATAATGGCAAAAGTCGATATCCTTTTTTTCTTCCTTATTTGCTGGGGTGGTGGTGGGTGGAGAAGAGCAAGAACGTAGGGGACAAAAGCCTTGTGGCTCTGAGTGGGACAGCAGAGCTGGGTAGGAATGGGGATGCCGTGCTGAGCACAGCTGGAATCCCTACGCTATGTGTCCTGATAATGTTCTCTCATGGATGAGCACTTTGTCACAAATCATCTCAGCGCCTGTTAGCACTGCAGGGACAAAGCAATCACACCCCCTCTGCAGCCCCATCGACTTTTAGTTCTGAGTTAGGGTTTTTTTTTTTTTTCCCCTCAATCCTTTGTTTTTTCAGATTTCTTCCCAAGTATGGTTAAAAGGCCCTCGTCCCATTAAAGCTGTGCCTGAAGACCACACCATAGATTATTCTGGTGTAGTTAACTCAGTGAATTTCATGGTGCAGCTGTGAGAAGGAAATAAAAAAGAAACATTATCATAACAGCCAGCAGTGTGCTTGCTGCACACCCAGTATCTATACAGTTTGTTG
Source organism: Odontophorus gujanensis (assembly GCA_013399175.1). NCBI lineage: Eukaryota > Metazoa > Chordata > Aves > Galliformes > Odontophoridae > Odontophorus > Odontophorus gujanensis. The sequence goes on from VXAB01013370.1 coordinate 138,058, forward strand.
AGGGTTTCTATGGCTTTCTGGGACCAGAAGCCTGGAGAGTGGCAGTCCTGTGCTTTCCTACGGACCAAAATCCTTAGCTGAGCTACAACCAAATCTCAACCCTATGACCTGGTGTTAGGATGTGCAAAAATTGGATTATTTCAGATGTTTTTATCATTATATAACAAAAAATGGAAGAAAAGGAGCCCAGCAACTGGCCTCAATTCCCTATATATAAAATCTAAGGTGCGTGTTTGGAGTAATTTCCAGACCTGCTTGGGCTGAGTCCAGGTGGTATGAATGAGGAAGCTGAGGGCTGCTGGACACTCATTCATTTCCCAGGAAAGGTTTCCTCATCATCTGGAATGTCTAATGAGCCAGCCTTGGGTCCAACCTTTTATTTGTCCTTCTTTAAGTCACAGAAGAAATATGACCTTAGTCAGCCTGGCAGCAGTCGCCTTTCCCTGCTCATGGAGGATTAAACCATCCCAGCTGCCCAGGAAACAGTGTTCAGGGAGCATTGCCTTTGCTGGTGGGGATACTCTCTGTAGCCCTGATGCAGGATGTGGGCTAGAAGACATCCAAACAAGGAGTGAGAAATTTTGGATGAATCTATTTGAGGTTATTTTTCCTGATCAATGAACAGAGAAAAAAAAATAATCCATGCAGGGCTGAATGATGGAGAACAGGTGAGTTTTAAGGAAGGAAAAAAACAGGGCAAAGCCACCATGGGCCAAGCATCCACAGGAGTACCTTAATTCCCTGTTCACAAAACCTCAGCAGAGCTCCTCACTTGGATCCTACATGAGCCTCTCATGCATCCCACCAAGTGCCAAGGGACCACTGGAGCCTGGCAGCAACCCCATGGCATTGTCTATACCAATGCCAACATCTGTACAGAACCCTGTCCTTCGGGTATGGTTTTAATTACAAGAGCTAATTAAGCATCATCCAAGGGCCAGAGGGAAGGGACACATCTGAGAGCATCTTAATTAGGATATAAAGGGAAAAGAGAGGACTGTTTATTCTGAGCTTATTGAATTCAGTGATGAAGATCAGCTGAAGTGGATTGAAGGAGACAGATTTCATCAGTTTTCATACATAACAGACAATAAATAACGAGACAACAAAACAAAGAAGAAAATCCAGGAAAGTAGGCAACTTCCAAAGCCAGTTCTACACGTAAGGGGCAGGGCATCTTTCCTACAAAACCACTTTTCAGTTCAGCAGTTCTTCATTTATTTGACAATTCCCATAAAAAAGGAACCCTTGTGCTCTGCATGGACCTCGTTTTTTCTCTGCTGATGGAGTTCCTGAAGAAGAGCACTTTCACAACCATTTTCGGGCAGCAAGTGTTCCTTTTGCACTGCAGAACTGTTCTGTCCTCATCAGGTTAGGAGGTACTTTTTTCAAATTTGCTTGCAGCTCAACATTTGTTGAACCATTCAGCTTTGCTCAGGAGAAGATGTGTTGACACAAGACTGGAAAGATGCTTTGAGTGAAGAGTATTTTATGAAGCGTATTTTGATGGGTGCCTGTTCCAGGTCTTGAATAATGAGTGGTGGTTGACTCTTTCCTATGCGTCAGCAGCTAGTCCCATGTGTTTGGTTTCATAACATCTGGTTTTTTGGGGACTGCAATATGGCACAGCAGTACAGACCTCCCAGCAGCTGGGTTTCCATCTATATCATTTGATCTGCTATAGAAATCAGTCACTCCCATATGTGACTAAAGGCAAGGCTGCAATGAACCACGGTGGGTATTCTGCAGGAGGTCTTCTGCCTTGAAACCTATTTACTTTGTAATGACAAGCGCAGGGTGATTTAGTTAAATGAAATGGGAGCTCCTCTGCATCCTCCTCCACTGAGAGCAGCATTCAGGCTTTACAGTTGGCTTGGCCATGGCCATGGTACATCCCTGTGGTGTGGCTCACACTCTTCAGGCTGAGATAGAACACGACACATCGCTGGGCAGTTCTAGCTCACCGCTGTGTTTGAAGCTCCCAATCCTTTCTCTCACGTCAGTATCCTTGAGTGTGAAGGCTGTTGACTGACAGCTGTTCTTGAGTAGACTGGAGTGAAGAACAGGCAGATGAATGGTGGGTGCCAGCTCCATGCCTTCTGCCTCAGGGCAGCTCTGTGTTCAGCTGCAACCAGCACCTTTCTGGGGGTCGGTTCAGGCTCAGGGCTGAAAGGAATCCCTTCAAGCTCTTGCCTTTTCACTCCTTTCGCCCTGACACTCTGGACTCTTCCTCCAGCTCTCTCCATTGCCCTGTCTGATCTGATCCAGGAAGCAGAGATGATCCAAAGTTTAAGTCTTCCTCACAAACTGTAGGAGGGAATTGGTTGGGAAGCAGGGGGCAGAGAGGCACAAAACAGTTGTGTTAAGCACATTCCCATCTGCTGCACGTTCTTCTGACACTCAGCAGGAGCATTTTGCTGTCTCATCCTTTTTGAAATCCTTTCCTCAGCCTCACACCCGCTCACTAGTGAGTAATTGGGTGCCTCTCCCCACATAACTTCTGTTAAGACCTTTGAGGCAACCTTAGAGCCGCTCCCTTACCAAAGGAAACAGCGTGCTCCTCTGCACAGCACTGCTCCTCCAGCTAGTCCTGCAAAGGAGAGAGGGTTTCACTGAGCTCCCCACGATTGAGGGGCTTCCTGAGGCCACCAGGTCAACCTAACAACCTGCAACAGCAGCCCTCAGTCCTCAACCCACATTGACTGGCTCTTGTGCTAAACCTTGGTGGGCACACTGAGCTGGTAGAAATCCACCTTAGGAGAAGACAAGGAAGATATTTCTCAGGCTTGGTGACCTTAGTTGGGTCATACAAGGCTGGAGCTGAAAGATGAAGCTCCGTGAGCTGCTGAACTTCTGATCGAGGTTGAAATGTGGGAGGCTGCCAGGTCCAACGAGGTGGAGTTTGCTGAAGATATGACTTCTGGTGGTTTTAGTTTCTGATTTCAGGTGAGACCTGGAGTCTTGGGAGAAGGAAGAGGCTGAAGAAGAAAATGAAATTGGACACATCAGATTAAGTAATCACATAGTTTAAAGCTGCAGTTGATACCCGTGCTGGGTAACCAAGACAGGCTCATGCCTGTGTTTGCAAGAGGTGAGAAGCATTCCATCATCTCTGCTGAAGTGTCTCTGTTGGAGGTTGTCATTCCTGTAGTGCACCTGGAGCACGTTGAAAGGAGAGCACGTTGAAAGGAGAGCTCACTGTGTAGCTGGTGTGGTATCGGAGACAGGATATGAACACCTTGCTGAGCTGCCTTTGTGAATCAATGGGAAAACACCAGAAGTGCTGCATTCCAAAGGAAAGAATGACAAGGCTGATCAAAAGGTCTCTTAGGAATTCCAGGATCTCTCATCTTTGCCAGGGTTTCCTGGAGATTTACCTCGGAGCTGTAGGCTAGATATCATATTGCCTTCCCTCCCAAAGACAGAGTTCCCTTCAGCATATCCATGCATTTATTTTTTATGACCCTAATACAACATTATTTGTGATAAGTGTTAACCAGTTCAATCAGTCACCCTGATGACTTTTCTTTTTTTTTAGATTGCAATACATGCCGTGAAAATCTCCAAGACTTCATTTCAGCAGCAAGACCATAACAGTTTAGACAAGATCTTAAATGGTGAATAACCCTCTCCCTGGAGATTTGATGGCAAATACGAGTATGCCTCTGTGACTTTATTATTAAAACAGAATGATCTCCCTCCAGCTCTGTTGAGGGGGAGGAGGAAAGAGCACACATGGAGCAATTAAGAAAAATGTCTTTGACCTTCAGCAACTTAATCAGCTGCCAGTGTGCTTCCTAATAGTGTGCTAATGGTTAAGTTCTTCTGGATGCCATAAAAAGTGCTATAACTGGAGGCTACAATAAAGTGCTGATCAACCCATCAAGTGAGTCAATCCAAAAGTAATATCTGTCTTCATAATGACTATAATAAAAACGATGTCAGAGCCAGGAGATGACGTGAATAAGAATGCTGCTTAATTATGCTGGGCTGCAGTGCTGGGTGAATTTGTCACACTTCTTCAAACTTGCTTTTGGGTCTCATTCCCACCCCTGCCTACAAAAGCCAAACTTCATAGTTGTGTGGCCAAGGACACAGGAGGATTGGGAGGGTGAAAGCTCCCTTCAAGCCAACCAGAGCTCTGGTGCAGGGGAGGCTGCTGAATTTTGGGGAAGGCTGTTTATTCCTGCAGTAACTGCACTGACAAAAAGCAGGTTGGAAGCACGACTGTGCTTATGTTTTTGAAAGGTTGGGACTGGGAAGCAGAGAAAATGTGTTCATAGATTTTATGTATTGCAGTGTTAAAGACTGACTGCTATTTTTTGTCATGGTATTGAAGCAGAGCGAAGGTTCATTGGAGTCTCAAGTGTTGATGGGAGCAACGTGAGACAAGACAGTTGAGTCCTGTGCTAAAAAGTCACAGATGTAAAACAGTAGAAGTCACCCTGGAAGTCCTGGATAAATCACAGAGACATTCCCTAGCAATGGGAATGTAGCTGAGGAGCTGACAGTGATTGAATGCTATCCTTGAGGATTTAGGATCATTGAACTGTAGAATCATAGAATCGTAGAACAGTAAAATCACAGGATTTTGGAAAGGACCTTAAAAACTGAAGAACTGTAGAATAGGCTTGGGTTTGGTTGGAAGGGTTTTACAAGATCACAGAACCACAGAATGGTTGGGTTGGAAGGAATCTCAAAGCCCCCCAAGCCTGACCCCCTGATGGGGGTTGGGTGCCCCTCACTAGGTTGGGCTGCCCAGGGCCCATCCATGGCCGAGGGCACTTCCAGAGATGGGGCACCCACACCTCTGGGCAGCAGTACCAGGGCCTCATGGTGAAGAATTTCATCCTCACATCCAACCTAAATCTCCCCTCTTTTAGTTTAAAGCCATTAACCAAATTTAGCTTTAAACCTCTTTCCATTTAAATTCTTTACCATGAAAAAGGCAATAAACAAGTGCCCTTCAAAGGCACCTGTTGGGATAAAGGGAGCAGAAAGACTGGAAGGTCCTGCCCTGCATGGTGCTTAAGGAATTGTCCACTGATCCACAGTTTCCAGCGGAATCAGACGGAGCAAGAAGGACCAGCAGGTGCCAAGAGCACCTGCTGATGTCCATGGAGCAGAGGCTCTTTTCCTGCAAAACAAAGCTGGTGTTTTTTTGGGATCCCTGTGAGCACAAAGCCACTCTCCAGGATGCTAAGAAGCAGGGATGAATTCACAAGCGCAGCATGGAGCTGGTGGAAAACATGCTGCAGCCTTTCAAGGAATCGCAGAGCGGATTCCTCCCCCATCTGTAAAGAAAACAGGATGCAGGCCACATTCCTGGCCACATAGACAAGGCNCCCTCTTTTAGTTTAAAGCCATTAACCAAATTTAGCTTTAAACCTCTTTCCATTTAAATTCTTTACCATGAAAAAGGCAATAAACAAGTGCCCTTCAAAGGCACCTGTTGGGATAAAGGGAGCAGAAAGACTGGAAGGTCCTGCCCTGCATGGTGCTTAAGGAATTGTCCACTGATCCACAGTTTCCAGCGGAATCAGACGGAGCAAGAAGGACCAGCAGGTGCCAAGAGCACCTGCTGATGTCCATGGAGCAGAGGCTCTTTTCCTGCAAAACAAAGCTGGTGTTTTTTTGGGATCCCTGTGAGCACAAAGCCACTCTCCAGGATGCTAAGAAGCAGGGATGAATTCACAAGCGCAGCATGGAGCTGGTGGAAAACATGCTGCAGCCTTTCAAGGAATCGCAGAGCGGATTCCTCCCCCATCTGTAAAGAAAACAGGATGCAGGCCACATTCCTGGCCACATAGACAAGGCTCTCCACACCAGCACAAACACATTTTCTCAGTTCCAATTAAACCCTGGCTTTATATCACCTTGCTGCTGATAAGGGTCTGATTAATGGAAGAATTGTCTTTTTTTTTTTTTTTTTTAATAAAGTCCCTGCTACTAATTGTTTTTTCCCTCTCCCATTTCTTGTTTTAAAGGCTCTTTCGAGGAGGGCTGCTGATTGTGCTCAGAGTTGTATGGGAACACTTAGTCTCTTCCTGGTTTTGTTTTTGGGGCTAACTGCTGCCACCGAGCCTCACTGGTCCAATAGACAAATCACCTCTGCAGACAACCGGCAAAATCCTGCCCTTGTGCCTCCCGATAAACAAGTGCAGATTCATGTGTTTGTTCATGACACAGAAAGCAGCCAGGACAATGATGTGGTGACTTTTTGCCAGTGTTGTTTCCTCCGGAGAGCTGACTTCCCTTGCGGAGCCTCAGGTGCATAGCAACAACTCAGCAAAACAAAAGCCAACCACTGCAAGGCATTAGAAAAATATTATCCCGGTCCGAAGGGTGGGGCCCATCTTCCCATCGGCACCCTGGTGCTGGGACCAGCCCTGGCTCCAAACATTCCCACGAAGCCGCTGCGTGCATGCCAGGCTAATTAGCCAAGTGCTCTACTCTCAGGTGACGCTGCCTGAGTGGCGAGAGGTGAGTTCTGCTCCAAGTGGAACTGAGAGAGATGAAGAGTGTGTCATAGAGCATGTGTGTCATAGAGCCACAGAATCATTAAGGTTGGAAAGGACCACTAAGATCTGCAAGTCCAACTGTTTACCCATCACCACAGTGCCCTTTAAGCAATGTCCCTAATGGATAGGCTAGAGGCTTATTTTAAAAGTGTTATTTCTTTGGCCATCAAAGAACCTTCATTCTCTGCCCACCATGAGTTAATATCAGGTGGGAATGGTTCTACCACCTCTAAGCTATGGGATGTTGAACAGAGATGTACTGCAGCTCATGCCTCAGCCCTGCTCCTATGGACCTACCAATAAAATCTAACTGCTCAGGGAGTGGTGGAGTCAATGTCCACGGAGGTGTTCAAGAAAGGTTTAGATGTCATACTAAGGGTATGGTTTAGTGGGGAAATATTGGTGGTAGGCAGATGGTTGGGCTGGATGATCTTGGAGAATTTTTCCAATCTTGGTGATTCTATGATTCTATGACACGTGATACTCAACTCAAAGCGTCCTTGAACATCTCTCTTGCTTGATCCTGAGCAGTTCAACTCTATTACTGCATCCCTAGGGAAGCTTGCTGGGAGAGAGTGTTGAAACGACTGAAAGACCAGAGACCTCACACTCCTGACATGTCAGTAGAGGGGAAGCTTGGCCAATATGTTGGAAGAAACAGGATGCAAAGGAGACCAGCAAAATCACTGACTGATAAAAGCAAATAGAAACAGAGCACAGATGGGATCAGCCAGTCTGGGTCAGTGGGGCTGAAGAGTCTGAGTGAGCAAGGGAAATGCTCTGCCAGGCTGCTTTCACCTGTAGGAAAGTTTCAGATCTCACTGTTCTGCACATCTGTGCACATCTTTGCCTGCCTCCATCCCACCACTGTCCTGCTCTGCTTCTCCTTCCCCTTCTGCATCCTCCAGCTTTCTACCTTGATTCCACGTTTAATTCCACCCTCTCTCTGTTGCTCTTTTTATTCTTCTATTTTGGCTTAGTGGACAAACTTTTAGACTGAAGACTGAAAGGATACATCAGGTCAAAAAAGGAGATGGGTGAAAGATGTGAAAAGGAGAAACAGAACAATAATGGTAAGAGAAGCAGTATGAGAGGGCAGCTCAATGTCAGCTCATGTATATGGGGTACACAATTAAATGGACGTATTACCATGGCCGTATTGCTCAGGACACCCACCCCATAGGCAGATTCTCACCCCATGGCCCAGCAGGCCACTGTCCCACATGCTCCACAACTCAGTGGAGTCCTCAGTGTGGTTGTCCTCAGAGATTTTCTGAAATGCTGTTATTTTTGCAGTGATTTCTCAGATCACAATGGTGGTTTGGGTCACAGCAGGAGGTTTCCGCAGCACAGTGCTGAAGACATGAGCTGTGTGTTTTAGAACCCAGCAGGAGGGCTTGTAGGCACCCAGTCTGCTGGGATGGATTTGAATGGAGCCCAGCTCCATCCATGTTGCATGTTAGAGCCCTTGTTGAAGCAAAACTGGCCCCAAAGCCACTGTGGCTGCAGGAGGGGATTTTGAGGAACAGCTGCAGAGTCTGGCCTGTCACCATGCAAATGTCTCCCAGTTTCTTGGGAAAAGTGACTAAAAAACAGCCCTTGAGAGACTTAAAGCTTGAGGGTGGGTATGGATTTATCACTGCATCCCCAATGCTGTCATTGTTTTCCTCATGCTGTTGGAGCTGCAGGCAAGAAACAGACCCCTTTCCCCCATGGACACTTTCAATGGGCAGATGATGCTTCACCCTGTGTGAATGGTTTGTTTGGAGAAGAGGTTTTCATTTTCCCCAACTACTAAAGCAACACTTAGGGGACTCAGGCCTTGTGTGAAGATGACTGTAGGTTGGGCTGTTGGCTCACTCCTGGAGCTGCCACCATGTGTAGGACGCAGGAATATTTGAACACACTTGACCAAGGAGTTGGATCCAGAGATGTAAAAATCCACAGAGCTAAGCTCTGAACACTACTTCCTCATCTCCACCAATGCACTCAAAACAAAAATACACAAACTTGAATTGCAACATATTCAGAGCAAAACATTTTCTCTGAAAGAGTGGTCAGATGCTGGAATGGCCTGCCTAGGGAAGTGGTGGAGTCACCATCCCTAGAGCTGTTCAAGAAGTGTCTGGATGGGGTGCTAAGGGATATGATTCAGTAGCTTAGTGGGTAGGGATGGTGATAGGAGGATGGTTGGGCTAGATGATCTTGTAGGTCTTTTCCAACCTAGTGTTTCTATCTGACCACATCCACTCCTAGCAGAGAAAATTATTTTATGTGCTTGTTTACCAGTTCCAAATGCTCAGAAAGATGCACAAATGGCCCTTCAGGTCCAGCCAGAGGTCTCCTTCATTTGTTCTCTTACCATTAGCTAATACAAGGGTGCAGGAGTTTACCAACAGAACAGCATAAAAAAAAAAACAACAAAAGTTTGGTGGAGATGTGCCCTTCACTGGGTGTTTGCATGGAGCTGTGCAAAGTCCCTTGTACAGAGGAATAGGGGCATCTAAAGTGGCAGTTCAAATGCACCTTGAAGGTGAATCTCAGGGGTGGGCTGGGGACCTCCCACCCCTGTGGGAAGCAGGAGTCACCCTGGGTCCCTGCAGCACAGAGACCTGTAGAAGGCTCTCACCACCCCTCAGAGATGTGATGGAGCTGGCACTCCAGCTCCTCTCCAGTTCAGCATGCTGCTGCTCCATTCCATCTGTCTTTCATTCTTTCTACCCAAATGACCTCAGGATTGCATTCCTGTTGCTTCTGTGTGGTTGGATACTGTTGTTAAACCTGTAAACAGAGGTGTTGCAGCTGCTCATCTTGCAAGACTGCCGTCAAGTGATGAGCATCCAGAATGTGATGGTGCATGCTCAGGGATGGGTGTGACGGGTGCTTCAGAAATCCCTTGGATAGAGGGGCATGCTTTACTAATGAATGGCTGCACGCTCAGATTCTTCCCCTTGAGGGCTTGCTTCCTCCCAGCATGTTGTGTAGTGTGTAAAAACCTGAAGTAAGAGTTGTGAGGCAATCCCTAGCAAACACCCATCTCTGAAATACAGAGAGGAAATATCCATGTTTATCACAGTGGGAGTGTGTCTCTCTCTTAGGCCTGGCATGGCAGGATGTGTGGGGCTGAGCACCACCTGCAATACATGCAGAGGTGTGCTGCACCTCTACATCAGATATGTGCACCAAGTGCACTTTGCTTTGCTGCTGGTGATTACACTTGTTCTGATCATGCTATTTCATTGTAAAGTGGGGCCAAGCAGGTGACTAGGGCTGCTGCTCCTTTGCACCATCCTCTGTTCTCCTCTCCCTTTTAAAGACACCTGCAGCTGCTCTTGCAGACTTGCATCATTTTGGCTTCTGTGAGATGAGCTGGAAGGTTGCAGTGGGGGCAGCTGGGATTATGACTGCATCATACATAGGCATAAAACCTGAGGAAAGGTATGGAAATTGGAAATAAAAGATAAGAAACACTGTAATTTGGATAAAGAACAATGCAAAAGAAGCACACATTTCAGCTACTGTTTTATTGGTTATATCCCCAGAGGAGTGAGTAGAATATTTTCCACTAAGTTTAAAAACAGATCACAAATCTGTACGAAAATTACTTCAGTATAACACTGACTTAAATATCTGGCTGTATAGAATAATGTCACTGTGGGTCTTTTTTAATTGCTTTTTTGATGTGGAGCCAGCAAATGTCATGTCTGAAGCGGGCTTTCAAGCAGAGCAGCTAGGAGAATACTTTAATCTTTGTGCAAATAACTGAGTCTCACATCACACCAGGACTCTAGGAGCTGGGGATTTAAGGAAGATGTCAAATACAAGTTGTAACACTGGTTTCTACATCCTGATGTTGGGAAGGGTTTCCTCTTTGCAGTTAGAAACCTCAAGCCTTAGCCCAGTTTTCAAACTGCAACCCTATATGCAGCTTGGGAACAGAAACAATCTTTTCTTCCTTGTGGAGACCTTTGAACTTCAGTGCATGTTTTCACACAGTAGAAGATCAGTACCCCACTGTCCAAACTACAACAGATCTGCCATCTCAAGATTAGGGGTAGCGGAGAGTGGGAGAGTGTGGGTAAGTTGGGATGAAACCCCCATGTCTGATGCTTTCTTCAAGGGGATTCTGGTGGAGCTTGTAGTATAGATAGGGTGAATTACCCATTTTGTTGATGGGTTGTGTCACTGGTTCAGCAGAATACATCAGGAATTGTGAAGTTCAGTGCTGCAATGCTTAAACTCAGGTGAAAATCCCAATCTCACTGCTCCATTTGGCACCATGGTTCCCAAACCAGCGAAGGGAAGAGAGGTTCATTGGATGGGATTTATGACACCCAGCACCCACATCAAACCTGTAGGAGATGTTCAAGCAGGTCAGAGCTGCACTCAGATACTGCAGTGTCTGTCTGTGCTTCTTCACCTCACTTATGAATTTCTCTGCCTACAATGGCTGCTACATGAATCTCTTCCAGTAGCATGAGACCTTAGTTAGATCACCAACTGGAGGAGATGGGTGCCCTGATATTCAGGCACTAATCCACTTGGAGAGGTTTGAACTTGCCTCTCCAAATTGTTTGAACATCACCTTGGGATGTTTTCTGGTTATAAAGGTTTTCCACCTCTTTTTCTAACCTTCTACCCCACTTCCACCGTGAGTGCTCTAACAACTTCCAACCGCTATAAGTTGGAGAACCAGGGACTTGGTTTTACACCCCAAACAGCCTTGATTTACAAAGACACAGGAATGCTGCTGATCACAGGCAGGAGGTGCCCTGAGAGTTTTCTGCATGAAACCTTTGTCCTCTTATCTTACAGACCTAAGATTAGGCATAGCTTTCCCAGATGTTGCATTGCAATTTTCTCTTGCCACCTGGGAGGTCCTGTGGTTGGCTGTTGTCGACTTCTGCATTACATTCTGGATTTCACTTTCTATCTTTAGAATCATAGAGTCATGAAGGCTGGAAAAGGCCCCTGAGATCACCATGTCCAACCCACCATCCCACCCCCACCATGCCCACTGACCACATCCCTCAGTGCCACATCTCCACAGCTCTGGAACGCCTCCAGAGATGGTGATCTCACCACTCCCTGGGCTGCCTGTGCCAATGAATATTACTCTAATATCCAACCTGACCCTCTCCTGGCACAAGTTACCTAGGAGACAGAGGCTGTTAAAAGCCTGGCTGGACCTACTTCATCAGCCTTAAATCAGCATCACGGACAGATGCGTCAATCAGCAGCTGAAGACAACCCCCTGTTTTTGTGCTCATGTTCCTTTCTTGTCCATCTCCTCAGAGGCAGCAGAGGGATGCTGCTGCTGGCAGCCCCAGGAAGCATTGTGTTGGAGCACTGGAGGCAATTCCACAGCTGATAGGATGCAGTTTGAAACCTTGTTCTACTTTTGGACTGTAATCATCCAGGAATGAAGTGATAGTCAGCAGTTTATCCTTCTGTTGACCTACCAAGGATACTGATATTGAAAACTGGTATTTAAAGAAGTAAGGGATGGTGTTTCAAGGAAATTATTGGTAGCTGAGTACTGTAACTCTTGTCCTGATTTAAGCTTGTGAATGATTAACCTGATTTGTCTTGCTGTAGCATGAACAACTTTTATGCATTTTTTTTAACTACATTTATTACTTAGTACATACCTACTTCTTAGAGTGTAACCGATTGCTTTTGCTGACAGCTGGCTTTATTGGACCTTTAACTCAAGCCTTGGCTTACTGGCTTTTGCATTTATTGCAGCAGATCTGTGTTAGAACATTTTCAAGCCATTGTGAACAAGGCATGGTAAAAAGGAGAACTAAGACACCGTCAAGTCCCATTCACTGACATACTGCACATGTCTTTGTGGGATCCTGAACTTTAATCCAGTCTTATAGCCAGCGTGGAAATGTGTCAGTCACCAAATGAAGAGCAAAACAAGATTCTGGAGAGGCTGCTGTGGTAGTATGTTATTTTAATGTTATTTTAACCAGACAGCTCATCAAAACCTGCTGAAGTCTGAGAGGTAAGGAGCAGTCTATGCAGTGCTGAGGTTGCTGCCCAAGGCCAGCAAGGTGCTTTGAGGTGAACTGGAAATACAGCTATAGTTTTGGAGAGTACCCACTTGAATGGCAGTAGTTTGTGTGAGGAAGGAAATGGGCCTGGCTTTGGGAAAAGGAACTTTCTCTTTGATAATCCAAGAACTGAAGAGTTGACTTGGTGCCATCAGTAGGTATTTGGAGGCAAAGGAAGGTTTGATAAGAGCAGCTTTTCACCCTTGTTGACAAAACATTTTGGCATTCTGTCTTTGCTTTGCATGCTTTAAGACAGGGTGGAGAAACACAGTGCTCCTGGAGGAAACCAAGCTCCTTGCTGTCTCTCTGGTAAAGTGGTAGTGCTGATCTAACCGCACGCATCCGTAATTTGATTTTGGCCTGTGAGTTACAGATCCTATTTTAGCCCCTCTAAAGTAACACAGATATGAAATGGATTTGTAGGAAAATGGGACAGACTGTCCAGCACCTCCTCACATGCAGGCTCCACCTTAGCACCAGCTAAGGGGTAAAAAAGCTCTCCTAAGTTCACATTGTCAGGTTCAGAGCTTTCTTTCACTAACCTGAAACATAATGGGTCACATCACTTCTGGCATCATCTGTCACCCAAGCAACGTTCTGCATCTACCCAAGCACTGGAATCTCCTGTTCCTTCGTCCTTTCAGTCTTCCCTGGGTGAGACAGTAGGGACATGCTCAGCACAGATACATTCTTCAGGTTTGCTAGGTGCTCTTAGGAAGTGTTGATTTAACCCTCTCAGGAATTAGCATTACTCAGGGCAGAGCTGCTTTGAAGTGGTTACCAGGCTCATTAGAACTAAGTGCTGGGTGTGGTATGTATCTGCAAGGCAAGAGTGTCATTCTGTTTCCTGGGGACTGAACCTGTAATAAAGGGAGTTTCCCTTGTTGGTGGGGGCACGTGTGAGGCAGCTGCTGGTTTGGGCAGCCAAGTGAGATGTATAGAGAACATGGAACTTGCTGTTAAGGCCACTTCACATTTACCTAACAGCATTAAGCTATAAATGGGTCTACTAGGATCCTGCAACATTAACTGAACACTTCGACTCTGATGCTTAAACACAGACCAATGACTCACAGTAGTGATATGCTTTATTCCATGAAGCAACGTTTGCACTGGTAGTGTGCAAATGCCCTTGATTCTCTTTTCAGCCTTGCCCCAGCAGTACCGTTTTTGGTAAGACTTCTGCCACCACAGGCAGAGCACCAGCTCATCCCTGCTGCAACATACCACGCTGATGATATCTGAGAGATGCTCTCAGACTGTTTCAGAGGCGTGCTTACTCATATTCTTGAGTGTAAGTTTGGTCCCTGGGCATTGGCGTTGGCATAGCAGTGTTGTAACACCTTGCCTTTTGGCATTGGTTATGTAAAAATCCAAATATGTTGGAGTGACTCACCACGCGGTCTGAGCAGAGCTGTTCAAACAAGAATAATGCAGTGAGTTACCACAACGATGTCTGCAGAAGGAGCCCAGCTCCCCTCCAGTGGCTGCATCTGCTGAAGACCCATTTACTCCGTGTGGGACTTGTTTCTCCTTTCCCTTCTCACAGCTATTTGCCAACGAAGGTTAGTCTTCCTCAGTTTATATCACACGTTACTGACTCTTGTAACAGGGTGAGTCTCCACTAGGAGGACATCCCAATACCTCTTGTCTGTAGGAATACTACATCCCTTCTCCCTTTGGATGACTTGTTCCTTTCCACTTTTCTGCTACCTTTCTATGGAAATTTTCAGTACAGAAACTCATGCTCTCAGGAGATCAAGGCTGAATGCCATTATTTTCCTTCATTTTTGCATGCAAAATCTCTTACTATAGCCACATGTGGACACCATGCTGCTTTGCTCTTCTGTCCTGCCCCAGCCAGCTGAGTCCTTTCCTGATCTGTCAGAGAGCCTTGCGTCTCACTACAAAGGAGTTTCAGTATCTCATATCCTTTTTCTTATTTTCCTCATGTTCTTCCTCTGCCCATATCACAAAGAACCATCACATCCAAAGTAGGTTTCTACCAAAGAGGCAGATTTGAATTTCCTGTAATATTCATGGACAATAGCTCTTTCTCATTAGGTAACTGCTTGAGCTTTGTACAACTCCACAAAAAAGGGCATCTTTTTATTCTGAAAATGAAAGCTTATAACGATATCAATATTGTATTTACCACAAAGTTTGGAAAAGAACTGTAAGACCATCAAGCCAACCATCAACCCACCCACACCATACCCACTGGCCATGTCCCTCAGTGCCACATTTCCACAGTTCTGGGATACCTGCAGGGATGTTGACTCCACCACTTCCCTGGACAAAACCTCACAAAAGATCTCACATCCAATGCTGTGAGGTGGAAATGATTCCATTGAAGTGAGCAAGGAACTACAGATCAGAAACTTCAGCTCCAGAGGGACCTCCAAACTGTAAGTACCATGGAGGCAAATAACCATACTGAAAAGGAGGTAATCATTTGCCCACATTCTTGCAATTCCCTCGTGACTGCTTTCATAACACAAGGACATCCCCATCCCAGTTCTCCAGTATCTGTTCTCCTCCAACATGCCTCTGATAGTGGTCCCCAACACAGCATGGGAATTTCCAATCCTGGAGGCAACATCTGCTTCTCAGTGATCTCCAAATCTCTTCTGTCTGTGAAGTAGATACAGAATTGCTGCTGTATAGCAGAATTCCAATAGAGATTTTAGCCAGCATACTGAAAGCAAATCCATGTTAGAAGCTAAGTTGTGGAGTGCAGAGTATCACACTCAACTGGACAGTGTCACTAAAGCTACGGTGCAGGTGGTTTGCACTGGAGCCCAAATATCCCAGGCTTCCAGTGGGTAATGAGTGCCTACAAACTTTAGCTTTTTTTTTTTTTTGAAAGCTTTAGCTTTCAAAATGCTGAACTGAGCAGTATCAAAATACCTTGAAAATTGGTCTGGGAACTAGTTTACATCGAAAGCAAGAACTGGCCACACTGTAGAGGCATGGGTTACTCTCAAAGAAAATATAAACGCTCAAACCAATCACTCGACTGAAGTAATGGTTACAGATTAAAGAGGGAGGGAAGGAGATCAGAGGAAAGGTCAGGTGCCATGGAGGGAAAAACAAAGCAAAACAAAACATCAACAACCAAAAAACCCTACAAAACAAAACATCTGAGACAAAAACTTGGAAACTTTCCTGAGTGGAGACACTTGAATTACCTCAGAACAAAGGCTGCTGACTTTCCTTATAAGGAGGGAATGTCTTGCTTTTAAAACCTAAACATTGGTCAATAACTGTTTTCTTTATTAATTGTTCTGCTGGAGATTTTAGAAATCTATAAGAGATACGCTGGAGAGAACCAAAGATTCAATTCTGGCAAAATGAATAGGTAAACCTTCCAGTTATTTCAACTATTTTGAAGTATGTTGATTCCTCCTTAAATTGCTGCATTACTTTAAATGAAAGACAACAGAATCTACATTTGAAATTAGAGTAATGTAGTACTCCTTCCTTCCTTCCTTCCTTATTTCAGACATTTCTCTCCTTAGTTCTGTGTAAACAGTTTCTGAGGTAAGGATGAAAACATGGTTGCCTCCCAGCGAGCTGGGTCACCAGGCTTATGCTTACCCAGTGATGTAACTGCTCGTCCTGGCACTGAAGTAATTGTGTGTTTTCACAGGAGCAAGTGTACTTGCTCCTGTGCAGGACATAAAAGTAGAGTATCTAAACAGTCCTTCTGGAATTAAAAACTGCCTTCACGAGTTGATCTCACAAACTTAACTCTAACGTGCATATAAAGGAGGGGTTTGAACAATTATTCAAGTCATAAGTAATAGTTTGAAACTACCGTGGGTTGGTGCAAAGGATTCTCAGAGTTCTTGCACGGGGATCATTGAGAAGAAAGACAGATTTATATGATATCTTATGGAAGGGATGGCAGAGGGGCTAACCCTACTGCCATGCATCCAAAGGGAAGAAGCTTTCTGAATCCTATGGGTTGAAAGGGAACTTAGCGTTACAGAGATGCAAAGGTCTCTGTCTTGGCTCCCAGCATCAATCCACTACCCTTTAATGCATCCCAAGAGAGGAAATGAAAAACAGTAAGTAAAGAAACAGGTGAGGAAGGAGTTCCTACATTATCCCACTCTGAAACAGTCCCACAGAATGCCATGCACATAGATAGCTGCTGCTAGCTCTTGAGCACTTTTGTCAATGGGATCTGTCTCTAACCTTAGCTTATTATGAAACTTTCACATCCTTGGTGCCCTCCTGCACTCACATCCTCTCTGTCACTTTTGTATTTGCTGTACATGAATCTTCAGATGGAGTGGCCAAGCAGAAGTGCTACTTGATGACCTCCTTGTTGACAGCTCCTCTTACTGACCTGGGTGCCTCTTGCTAGGGCTCAGGGTACGGCTGATCACTGAGCTCACAGCACAGCTGCCTCGACAGCAGCAGCACTGCAATTAGAGCTGCTGTGTAACCCTGAAGCATCCGAGAGGGCACCACAGCCTTTCCTGGAGGTTCTGGAGCCTCAATGAGCACAAATACCCCATGTACAATAATTTTCTCTGTGCAAGATGTGCCCTAGACCAATGAGACTTACGTGAGTCAGTCTGCCTCAGTCTCACCCTGCTGTCCACTCACGCTGTGCTGGGCTGTCATTGCCCTGGAACCTACCCTGGGTGATTGGAGATTATTCCTCTGTGTTTCATCTGCCACTTTCTAGAAACTCTCTAGTCGTTGTCATGATGTATTACTGCTAAATTTATCTCAAATTCACAAGATTTAACGTCTCCAAATTTGTGTGGGTGTACCTTTGTAAGTTTGCAATGTTGATATAAAGTGCTGCTTTCCTTTTACTGTCACCATTTTCCCAAGGAAGCTCCCTAGGGTAGGGAAAATGGTTCAGTGGTATGGGAGGTAGCAAGGACATCCTTTGAATGCATTGATTTTGACCTTCCATGGCACTTTGTCATCCCTGTCTCGATCTATGCAACACTACTAATGTGTTAATGCAACTCCTTTATATGCTGATCTTCCACACTCAGGGAAAAAAGTAAACCATTAACCAAAAGACCCCTAACATAACTGATAAAATAAAGGATGGCTGTTATATTATTCAAGCACATGCTTTTATTTGTAAGCTTCCTATGCTGGCTCTGTGTGTGGCTATAATTCATGTTTTGGGTGAATGCCATTTTGCATTTAGCTCACGAATCCGACACCGTCCCAGGCGGCACTGTGTATGATCTTGAAAAGAAAGTGAACAATGTAAGATTTTCAGATCACTCAAAACTATTGAGGTCAGTCAGGACCTCAGAAGAATGGGGAAAAAAATCCAGGTGTACCTGCCAACGTCTGGTGAATGAGTAGATTGCTGTCGGATGGAAAGCAAGATGAATAACTACCAGATTTGGAGGAAGAACCAGAGCTTTCTGCATATGGCTGGGCAAGGAAAAGCCACGTGTGGTCAGTAAGTGGTGATGAGCTGTATAAAGAATGAGGCAGAAAAATGATACTGAAAATATGCTAATGTTGTTAGATAAATCACTGCTGCTCTCTGGCTGCCAATACACAGTGCAGTTCGTCACCTTATTTAAGGAGGGGGGAAAAAAGAAGTGATTTCTGAGACAAGCAATGAAGATAAGTGGCCTGAAGAGATTTCTATAAGAGATGCTGAAAAGCCCCTTCCCTACCTCATTCAAGCCACAATCTCCATTTATCTTTTTTTCTTTTCTTTCCTGCAAGTCATTTTATTCTCCTGCTTTCAATTACTTTGATGAAGTACCTTTGGGGGCTGTGATGTATGAAAGATGCCATGTGAAGTGCACTGGACCAGCGTTACCCCTTTGGTTCCTGCACTGCCTTAATTGTACTCTCAGCACTTTGTTTGCTTCTCCACTTATTTCATTTGTCAGGATGTTGGAAAGTGGCCTTTTCTTTGAATTTTTTTTTTTCCAGCTAATTTTAGTTTGTTTTATTACATGCACATTGTCCAAGAAAGTGATTAATAATGCTGTGCTCCCTTCATGGCTTGCTGAAATTCTTTGGCTGAAACTATTTTTTTACTAAGTAACTGGTTTTTGAGTATGCAAAACCTTTCCCAGAAGTGGTAGCTTGCTTTAAAACCCCTATTTATTTTTTCA
>VXAB01013379.1:0-16677 GCA_013399175.1 Odontophorus gujanensis
TCTCCTCTCCTCTCCTCTCGTCGCTCAGTGCCTCCCAGCTGGGACAACCCCATTAGGATTTAGCCACCCGACTTCTCCTGACCTTAATAACCAGTGCTGACATAGCTGGGAGCCTGGTGGCTAAATCCCGCGCGAGGCTGGGAGTGTAGGAGTCGGTGTCACAAGTAATTTATCCCACACATCTCAGCCTCCTAAACTTGGGGAAGGAAGTTCTTAGAGGAGATCCCAGTGCTGCTGCTGCCCTCACTGGGACAGAGCTTTTCGCCCGTGGGCTGGGACCCACAGGCCAGGCGTTCTCTGCAGCATCAGCCGGGCCTGTTGCTGATGGCAGGCACTGTGCAGGAGTTCTCGGACTGTGGGGTTTGGGGCTGGGGGAGGCAAGGCAGCTGGGACAGAGCTCTGCGGCTGCAGGGTTCAGGCTGGGTGACCACTGCTGCTGCATTCTGAGCATCATATTCGTATTTCAGTCGCATATTTTTTGGCATCTTTCCCCTCTTTGGACATGGCTGAGCTCCAGGAGGGGACAGCGAGGACACAAATGGGCTCCACTTGCCTTCTCTCAGCCGCTTTGACTGTTCTGGGTGAGCTTGCCATTGTCCTGAGTGATACCAGAGCAGAGCCCACAGCCTGGGCTGGTGACCGGGCACCTCCTGGTTCTCCCTGCACTCAAAGGTGCCCATCCCCCTTAGGCTATGCAGCCACCACCATGGAAAGCCCCTACTCTGTTGGGCTCTGCTGGTAAATTAAAGCCTCCCGAAGGCAGGAGGTCCTGGAGGAGCACTGTGTGCAGCACCAGGTGCTGAGCAGGTCGCACTGGGCCGCACTGGGCTGCGGGCTGTCCTTCCCACGCAGCTCAGAGCACTGGCACAAGGGAACAAAGAGAGGAGGGAACCCATCCATAGGTAAAACCTAGAACCACCAGTTCCAGCCTGGGGTGGAAGCCCAGAGCCACCTGTCCATCTCCAGGCTGCTGGGCTCCGTGCTGTCCCATTTTCCCATGTCTGGCATGTGTTTAGTGGCATTGCTGGTCTGCACACATCAGTGCTTTTGGGGGCTGATGGCTCACCTGGGTGCAGGCAGGGAGGCTTCAAGGAAGCAGACGATACATGGCAAAATTATACCTGGGAGGTGAGAAGAAGCAGAGTTTTGTCATTTGGGAGAAGCCAAGGAGGAGTAAACCGCTTCGGCTTAATCCAAAAGGAACTGTTCTGAATCCTCTTTCCGAAACTAAAATGGGTTTGTACAGAAGAAGGCATTGGTTTCTTCCACTACCAACATGAGCTACATCTCTAGTGAAAATCTGCAAAGTTCCTCTAAACCCACAAAAGTAAGAAAGAAACAGTTTGCTAATTCCACAGTAAGCCCTGCCCTGCGTCGCTTCCAGCAGAACCGTGCCCGTGGGTCTGCTCCTGAGGGTCCTGCTGTGGGGAGGGGGTTGCTGGGGGCACGCTGGGGTGCTGCTGCTCTGCCTTTTGCTGCGCTTCCCCAGCGCCGGTTACGCAAGTGTCTTGGGAAGCCGCACAAATTGCAGCAGGAAGAAATCATCGCGCGGCTCTGGTGGGAAAAGCTGTTATCGGCGCTGCTGGCCGCGGCAGGTAGGGCCGGAGTAGAGCCGTGCTGCAGGATGCGCGCTGATAAGATGCCGGGTCCTGCTCCCACGGCCTCGGGAGACGGAAGCGCTGCGCCGTGAAGCTATGGAAACGGCGCGGCTCCGTGCGAGCGGTAATTGGGCCACTTCTGCTCGCGACACAGAGCGCAGGCAGGTACGCCTCGCTCTTTTGTGTGCGCGGGGGCACGGCGGCATCGAGCTGCTCTGTTGGAAGCACGGCAGCCCCCGCAGCCCCCGCCTGCTGCCCTCCCAGTGGGGCACGGCGGCTGCGCCCGGCCCATGCGAAGGTCACACTGCCGTGGCCGATCTGCCCTTTGTTGGGGAGCGGGCGGCGATGAGACCCCAAAGCCGCCTTCCAGGGAGGGGCTCGCTGCGCCCTTTATTGTTTGCTAAGAAACGCCCGCCCCGAGGGCTGTGAAATTGTCAGGATGTGTGAAATGAGGCAGTGGGGGGCAGCTCTCGCGCATGGCCCCGTTAAATATTTAATGTGTTGGTTATAGGGGATTTGGACCCACGGCGTGGACCTGCAGCCCAGCTCAGCCCCAGTGCAGTGGGGCCGGGGGCTGCGCGGGGCACCCAGCAGCCGGCAGCTCCTGCAAGTGACAAATGCACTCGGGAGCAGGAATTCATTCCTGTAAATATGTTTGCATTATTTATTTTAAGCATTTTTATAAATCATAATAGGAGAGACATCTGCTGTTAAAACTGCAAACTGCATTCATGCCTAGGGCAAGATGGGAAGAGGCTGTTCCCCAGGAAAGCTCGGCAAACTTTGGGAACGGTGGCAGTGGGGGGCTGCGTGGGGGGCAATACTTGGGGCTGCAGCAGGGCACACTGACAGCAGCTGCTCGCTCCTCCCCGGGCTCTATTTAATCGCCTGCAGCACTCCTGCAGCCCTCCTGCTTTTGACACCTCTTTATATGCAGCTTTATCATGGGGATGGCATCTTGTGCTTGCTCTCCAGACGGCCAAAGGAGAAACCAGGACGAGAGCTCCCTGCTGACATCCATTGCTGTGCCCGTGCTGGTGTGCCTTCTCCCCTTGCTCTCTGCTGAGGTGTCTGGGGGAGCTGGCCCCCCTCTGCAGGGAAGGCAGTCCCCCAGCCTGTGGCATTTCCAAGCCTGGAGCCGGAGGCGGCAGTGGCTCTGGGTGCGGGTAGGAAGCTCCGGGTGACTGTGACTCACTGCGGCACAAGATTAATTGCCAGGCGTTGCAGAAGGTTTATCACTGCCACCATCAGCTCGCTGGATCGCACCTCTCGCTGCTGCTCTGTGTGCCCAGGGAGCAGCAGGGGTGGTGGGCAGGGAACACTGTCCCCATCGGTCACCTTGTGTCCAGGGTGCTGCCATCCCCCAGGTCACATTGTCCTTTGAAGCGGGGTCATGAGGGTCCTTGCTCCTTTCTTGAGCTGTGCTGCATCACCTTGCAGCAGGGCCCGGCGTGGGAAGCACTCCCCAGGGCTCATCCCTGCGTGATTGGGGACTCTGCGTCCACATATCCGAAGCTGTGAGGTCCCTCAGCACCACTGAGTTCTGCAGCTGTGAGGAACTGAATCTTCTGCATAATCAATAATTAATGTCTGGGGTTTCCAAGCAGATAATTAATCTCTCGGTGAAGGGAAAACAATTTTTAGAATAAGACTGTGTGTTTCTCAGCCAGGTGAGCAGAGGCTCACCCTCCATCCAGGCTCTTCTTCCATCCCTTGTCCTCTCCAACCATCCCTGGAGAGCTCCTTGCTACAAGTGATGCTATTCATTGCCAGGGAGTGGACCATATTGATCATAAATATTTGCCTAATGAGATCATATCTGCTTTCCAGTGTGTGCGGTGAGTGACCTGGCGAGGCCCGTGTCCTTTGCAGAGCCTGCTGAGCACTGCATTGTCTGGCAGCTTGCTCAGTGCTAGCGGTGAGCCCTGCAGTGCTGTCCCCAGATCAGTCTGTGTTCCCTTCCAATCACTGGAGGGGAGCAGATACTTTCAGAGTGGGGTCCCTTTGTGACACACAAATGTCAGCACTTCGGAGACCAATCTGTCCTTGGAACACCTGCTCTCCCCATGACTTGCAGTGGCCGTGTGACTCTCCCCAGCTACAGACCTGTGAGTTCTGGCAGACAGATCACAATAAATGCACCACTGGGGCTGCTCAGTAGTGAAGGACAAGGCTCTGTGGGCCTCCGCTCAGCACAGTATTCTGCTGTGCCTCCATGCTGGGTGTTGCTGAATCCAGGCTTGCCGTGGTCCATTTCTGTGCTAGCAGGCGATGAATGTGCTCTCCCCAGCACCGGCTCCTCAGCTTGTCCCAGAATAGCCAAGTCACTGACTCTTGGCTCATGCTGAACAATTGCCAAGCAGCTGCAGCTGTCCTTGACTTTATCTCTGCTCCAGTGTGGCTATGCCCAGCTCCACAAGTTCACACTAGGAGACTCCACTCCCCCTTCCCAGAATAGAAGATATCCTCGGCCCAGCGTCAGCCAATTCAGCAGCTGTGGGAAGTGTCCTCCAAGCCATCAATAATTAGTCTGGTGGAAAGGCCGGTCCATTGGCTTATGAGTAGCTCAGCATGAGACCCGAGGTCTTCTCGCCCTCTTGAAATCTTGCTGGTGACTTCCAGCAACTTGGCTCACTCCCACCCTCACCCCAGCTCACAACCATCCTCTCACTGGAGCTGGCCAGCTCCAGTAGACACAAAACTCATGGTCCTTGCCCCATCAGCTCTGGCTCTCTCCTACTCCTGCCCATGCTGCTCTCAGTGACCCATTTCAATCACACTGCAGAACCACAGCATGGCTGTATGTGGAAGGGAGCACAGCACAGATAACTGGGCCAGAGGAACAGGCTGGGTGGGCAGCACTGTCCTTTCCTTGCAGATGAATACTGCATTAATTCCCTCATTCCTGCAGGAGCAGCATGGAAAATGAAGGCACAGTGCGATTAGCATATTTACCTGAGACCCATCAAGTCTTGCTGGCCATTGTTTTAACTATTATGTGCCTCTGTTTCCCCAGAGGAAATAGATTTCCTACAGAAAGTGGCTTTCTTTTCCTTCAGAGTTACTACAGGCAGGACCGTTAATTGCCCCATGGTGTTGTGTTGGCTGAAGGGTGGGTACATCTCAGACCGAGGTAGTTCCATTGCTTTGCCATTGCCCATTCTTAGAGCAGCCCCAAGCGTGGTGGAGCTGCCACCTACACAATTGCCTTCATGTTTAGTGGGGTTGTGGTGAGAAGAACACGTGAGCTTGGGATGAAGACAGGCACCAGCAGACAGCCCAGAGAGGCTGTGCAGTCTCCATCCTCTGGGGTTTTCCAGCCCCCAATGGGACAATGGGATCTTATCTTGTAGCTGACCTTACTTTGAGCAGAGGTTGGGCTGGAGACCTCCTGAGGTCCCTTCCAGTCTGAGGTATTCTGTGGCACTGTGATGAGGATGAGATGTGAAGCTGATAGGAAGGGCAATGCACCTTGCAGGACCACCTCCAGCCAGCAGCTCTTCCTGCTCCTGAGGACAGGAGCTGGGTAGCTGAGCCTTGCCTAAGGCTGCGGATCACAAGGCACTGGCTCTTTTGTTCTCGTGCTTTTTGGACACGAGCTCAGATGGAGGTCTGACAACTTGCAGCCCACCTCTGTGCCCCCTGCTCACATCTCCCCAAGAACCAAGGGAAGCAGGAGGTGACCACAAGGCCCAGCAGTGACCTGAGCAATGGCCCAGGATCCCTGATGCCCTGCAGCACTGACTCAGTGTCTCCATGAGCTCCTGGCCCTGGTGGCTGGCTGGGTGGGGATGGATTCACCAGGCAGTGGTGATCCCTCCCTTTCTGTTTCCTGTGACCTCTCTGCCAGGCAGGTTTTTAGGTCCATATCCTCCCTGAGGGCCACATCCCAGCAGGATTTTCTCCTGGATCCCAAGCCTGAGATTCCTGCTGCAAGGCTCCTTCCCACTCCGTGCAGGGCTGCCAGGACCTCAGCAGCATGCAGCCCTCCATGGCCCAGGAGCAGCACCGCAGCTGTCTGGTGGCTGGGAGCAAAGAGTCTGGCTTTGAATTTTTAGGGGCAGTGGCATACAGGGTGGGGGCTGGGAGTGGCAGCTGGGGGGATGCAGCAGGGAAGCCCCTCACCTGGCCCTGGTCGTGCCTGGCCCAGCAGCAGTGATGCTATGTATGGGAAGCAGTGATAGAAGGGGTCCAGCACTGCAGAGACCTGCTCCAGGACTTCCTGCTCTGTGCAATTTGGAGAAGTCCCTATACAGAAACCTGTGGCCTGTCACACCATGTGGGTTGGGAGTCACCCCTGGCTGACAGCAGGGTTGAAGGCCATCAGCACCATGACTCCCAGCTGGGTCACAGAAGTGGCATCAGTCACACCTATGGCTCTTGGACTAAGAGAGCTTACCACAAGGGATGCACAACGATGGTTCCAGCAGGGCTGGACCAGCAGTACCCCAGAGCCTGGGAAGACCGCAAGGGAAGGGTGTGGAAGGGAACAGGGCATCCTGTCAGGGTGTGCTGGAGTTAGTCCCTCTCCATCTGCCTGAGGAGAAGTATCACCCAGCAGGTCCCCAGGTCACCCCTCACACAGCTGCGCAGGACTGTTCTCACTGAAACCCACTGATTGGAGTCAGAATCAGCTTCTGGGCTACCCCACCTCTGCTGCCAACAATTCTAGTGCCTACAGATCCTGAAGGAGTTGTGGAGGGCAGCAGTGGGCCTGCCATGCCAGCACATGAGGAACCCTGGCTGACAAACATTAGCCTGGGGAGTAGGGCTGGCAGAGGGGTTTACAGCTCCTGGGGGGCTTGGGGCAGCCCCAACCCTCCTGGTTGCTGCCTGGATCTGTGACACTGTGTGACAGGGATGCAGCGAGCTCCTGGTTGCAGGGACAGGGCACATCCCAGCTGTGTCCCCACATGTCCCCAACTCTGTGGTAGTGGAGGCAGCATGGGGCTCGGGCTGACTTCAGACCCACACCGGGAGGCACAGCAGCCTCCCTCCCACCAGAACACCAGTCTGTAACTTTTACAGGAGCCAAGAATGACCCAACCTGAGTGCTCCAGAGTGGGTAGCACCACTGTACAGAAATCTGTGCCCAAATGCTCCATAGCATACCGTACTGCACAGGTCTAGAGACAGGTCAACAAATTCAGACCTGAAGATGTGTCTCATTGCCG
This sequence comes from Odontophorus gujanensis, assembly GCA_013399175.1. Lineage (NCBI taxonomy): Eukaryota > Metazoa > Chordata > Aves > Galliformes > Odontophoridae > Odontophorus > Odontophorus gujanensis. The sequence goes on from VXAB01013379.1 coordinate 6,773, forward strand.
GGCAGGACTTGGAGGCTGGAGGAACTTCAAAGAGAATCCAACTGGTATTCCTTGACAGCAGTGTGCTGGTGCTCCACACTCAGGGAGACAAACCCAACCCTTGCGTGTTGCTGAGTCCTAGCAGCAGTTCAATGTGGCGTGCTGCAGAGCCTGCTCCGGCTGAGAAACTTGCAGCACTCAAATATTTGTTGGCTTGCCTCAGAAACAAAGCTAGCTGGGTTTAGCATGGTACGCAGTATTCCCACACAGCTCTTTTTCTCTCCTCACACTATTTCTGCAGCTCAGCACATTGCCTAGGAACTGCCCTGCCAAAGTGGAAAATGCCGTTACCAGCACTGGAGCTCACTCTGGTCACCAACACGGCTGCGGCACCGTTTCCCCTCCCCACGCAGCACCGGGTGGGCCCCACGCTCCCCTCCCGCTCATAGAGACCAGGTGAAAACAGCGGTCTGAGGATCTGTGCTGGCAGAGAGGAGTGAGCAGATGGTGCCCTAAAATCACCGTGCCCCGACAAGTGAGCTAGTGATCGTTTCCGAAGCTCTCGAGATATTTTTTCCAGCTCCTGCTGAGCCTGGCGAGCGCTGTAATTGCAGCCTGGACTGGCTGCAGAGGGCAATACCCGGATGGGCTCCCTGCCTTCCCCGCTGTAATTGGGCCCTGGTGATACAAAGCACAAAGCTCCTTCCTTCCTGTTTGCTGCACTCCCTCTGTGAAACCTTCCCCTGCCCGTGCTGTGCATGCTGGAAAATATGTAAATACCAGGGCACAGGAGAATGACTCCCTCGTGCCTGCGCCGTGTCTGAAATCCCCATTAAAAATATATGTTCCAAAAAGAGCACCTCTGCACCAAAGCACAAGCTCTCCTGGCAATGAGGGGCTGTTTGAAGGGAGCGGGAGGAGCGGATCAAAGGGTTCAGCTGCACGCCTTGCCAGGAAGAAGGGACGGCACGCGGTCCCGGCTAAATTAGCCACAGGAAGGGGCTTTGGAGGCTGCACAGAATCAATAGAACTACCTGGAAATGCCTGCCACTCACACAGGAGGCTGTGACATGGCGCTGGGGACGGCAGTGTTGGGTTTAGCCATGCCAAGGCTGGGAGGGAGCAGCCCTAGGACATGGTTGCAGCCCATGGGGCAGTGGGGCCGGGTCCTTGTCTCACACTCATGGGGCCTCGTCATATCTGGGGGTATGGGCTGGTGATGCTGGGTTGTTCTAAAGCCGCCAAAGTGAAATGGGAGTGCAATTTGGCTTTTATGAGGCCTGGAAGGGTGTGGGAGGAGGAGGCTGGTGATGGCCAGCCCCATCTCCTCCAAAGCACCTTTGGGGATGTGGCAGCTCATGGCTGCGGGCTGGGCTGGCGTCCCTGGCAGTTCCAGCCAGTGAGAAAGGGCAACCCACAGAGAGGTGTTCTGCTCTTCAAAGGAATTTGGTGTTCGGCAGGAGCTTTCAAAGGAGATTTAAAAAGAGAAGATAAAAAAGAAAGTTAAAAGCTGCCCAGTGAGGGGCGAAAAGGGAAACGTGGGGGGAGATGAGAGGCAGACCGGCAGCAAGGAACACAGGGCCAAGGGGACACGACAGCCATCCTCACCTGGCAGCATGGCCAGTGCATCCCTCCCTTGCCAGCATCCCGTGTGGGGACACAGAGGGGACACCGGGAGGGAACATGTTAACTGACGCTGGTGCCTCCCTGAGACAAGCCAAATGTAAATGAGATAATTAAGCTATTATTTAAAGCCGGGAGACGGTGGGGACAGGCCGGGGTGGCCGGACTGCATGTTAATCAGCTGCCTGGCGGGGTTGCCTCATGCGTGTGCCCACCGCTGTCCCCTTGCTGCGACGTGCCCAGTGCGGGTTTGGCTCCGGCACTGCTGCTGCTGCAGGAGCGATCGGCTCAGTGCTGGCATCCAGCAACCAGGACAGGAGGGGTGGTGTGATGAGGACAAATCCACCTGAGGAAAAGCAGAATGCTCCAGCAGCGTTGGCTGGAACGAGTCCTTTGTTGCCCCATGGTGTGGAGTTGCAGGGGACCAAGGGAATGCAATAGCTCTGCGGCTCAGCTCCCCACCCCGGGAAGCAGTGCTGGTGCTGCAGAGCTGCCCTGGGTGCACTGGGAGCTCCAAGGTCACTGTGAGCCAGGGGAGGTGGCAGGGTGGGATGTCCTTCCTGCCTGTCTCTATTTTGGCCAGGAATAGAAAATTAAACCCTGTTCGAAACCATTCCCAGCAAGAACTGATGGTATGCCCTGTCACCAGGACTGTCCTTCCCACTGGGGACCCAGTGGCTGAAGGCAGGGAGAGGCTGCATGGCTGTTCTCTGTGTGTCCTCAGGTAGCAGCCAGGTATGGGGCAGATGGAATGTTCTGGGGCCAGGCTCGAGGGACACCTGATGAGATGCCCATTCTGTGAAGCATCCTTATGGGCTAAAGGGCCTTGTTGCTTTCCAGATTAGGAGATGGGTTTGAGCTGTTGTCCTTTCCCTTTCTTTTCCACCCAGAACTCAGGGCCCTAGAATGAAGAAAGCAGAACCCGTGCAATTCACAAAGCTGACCCCACGGGAACCAAATGGTGATGCTCAGGATGTACACACAGGGCATAGATGCCCAAGCAAAGCTGTTTCCTCAAGGGTTTGTTCCACAGTGAAGCTCTCTTTCTTCCAGGAGGGAAAGGAGAGAAAAAATCCACAAACAGCACTGGATGGAAGGGGCGAGCACTGGGTCCCATGTGGTGGTACTAATTTTCCAGCACAGTGGTTGAGGTGAGGCACTTGGTCAGGAGTGAATTCTGCTTTTTTTCCCCTTCCTCTCTACCTTGGGAGACCAATGTTGGACGGAAGCCCGGGAGAGGCAAGATAAAGGTCTTCTCTATTGGACAGCTGTAGAGAGATCACAAATAAAGAGGCAGGCGTCGCTTGGAAACCATTTGGGGCAGCAAATGGAAAGGGAATACTGAAGGACAGGTTGTGTTTGTCACCATGAGTGGCCCTTGGAGCTGCCTCCTCTCCCAGACAGGTAATACTCTTCTCTCCGGGCAGGGGTGGGCAAGCTGCTCTGAGCTATGGGCTGCCTGCAGAGTGGTGTTCGCCCTGCTGAGGACACACTGCACCTGGTTGGGGTCACCACCCCAGGGTCACCTCAGACCCCTCCCCTCCGAAGCAGAAGCCCCATCTTCAGCTCTGCAGCACCTCATGGGGCAAAGGCATGGTTGGAGGTAGCAGCAAGGCAGTCACCAGTGCAGGCAGACGCTATGGGTCTGCCTGCACTGGTGACTGAGCCTGGCGAGCACCCACCAGCAGTGAGAGGAGGAGGAGGTGCCCCGGGCAGCCCACTGCCCCCACTGTGCCAGAGCCCCCGGCAGCGCTGGACACGCACACAGGGCTGGCCGTCACGTCCTCGCCACGCTGCGGTGTGTCACAAACCTAATCAGATCTCACGCTCTGGGGAGCAATTCGCTTCCCCATGGGAAAGCGTGAGATGCTTGTGCCTGGCCGTGCACGTGGCCTCCCGCCTCCGGCACGGGGCCCTGTGGGGCATGGGGCAGAGCAATGGGGCCAGCGGGGACTGCTGGGGCTGCTGGGTGCACGCTTTGCCCCAAGACAAAGGCTGCCTGGGCCACCCTGTGTGCCATGGGGAGCAGGCTCCAAGGGGTTTCCTGATCCTCTCATCCCTGCCCCATTCCTCCTGTCCACGTGATTTCACTTCATGTCTCCCCTCTGTCTTATCCTCTCCTCTTCCCACCCTTTTGTTTGGTACCATCCTTTGTTTTACCCACCTCATCTCAGTTCCGTCCCATCCCCTCTGCTGCATCCCATCCCCTCTGCTTTATCCCATTCCCTCCTATCCCATCTCATCCCATCCCATTCCCTCTGCTTTATCCCATCCCATCCATCTTAGTCTGTCCTACCCATCCCACCATTCCTGTCTCATCCTGTCCAGTCCCAGTGCCCCTTTTCCATAGCACCTTCTCTGTTGCACTCCATCCTCTCCTGGCCATCTGATCACATCCTTTCCTCTCTCCCATCCTGTCCCATCCTATCCTATCCTCACTCTAACAACATCCATGTCTCTGTCTACACCTCCTGCACACCACTGTGACGGAAGTGTCTGCTCCTTGCAGATCCCACACTGTACTCTTCCTATCTCAGCCCTTTCCCAACTAGAGGTTGGGAATTCCTCCTTGGGAATTCCATCTGCATCCAGCCAGGAGTCATGGGCAAACATCAGGCGGGGGCCGATCTACACCAAATGAAGGGATGGGGTCTGACTCTGCAGCAGGCAGACTGGCTTGGCTGTGTCCTGGACCTGGGGAAGGCAGGATGGGAGGATCAGCACTGCTCTCACCACGTTGGGGTGCAGCTGCTGTTGTGATTGTGCCATTACTGAGGCAAGTGATACAGACGTGTCCTTGACTCAGCCATTTTATAGCAGCTCTTGAGCTCAGTGGAGCTGGCGTTAAACCTTGCTCGCTTTGATCATGACAAATAGGAGCCGGGAAACCAAATTCAGTGCAAAGCCACCAGCTGCCTGTGAAGCTGCTGCTTTTCCAGGGCTTGGATACCTATGCGGTCCTGTGCTGCATGCAGTGCGGGGGCAGCCGGGGCAGACAGCATGCTGCAGCCAGGGCTGCTGGTGGGACGTGCTGCCCACCTCTGCTCTCCCTCCCGAAGCAGGAGGAGCTCAAATAGAAGCTTTGCTGAGGTCACAGCTGTGCCTTTGGCTCATGCATCATGTTGCTGGTGAGGGGTGGAGGTTGTCCAGAGGGGGAAACTGGGGGTTGTAGGGCTGCTGTCCAGGTTTGCGGTACGGAGGTGAGCACTCCATGAGGATGTTGGTGGTCTCCCAGCTCTGGCTTTGTGACGTGGTTTGTGGCAGGGGCACAGCACAGGTTCCTTGGGATCTTGGAGCAGGGCATGAGTGGGCCACGCTCATGGTGCCAGGACAGCACTGGCACAGATAGCCCTGGGCACAACCCCTCGTGGGGCAGCAGCTCCACTGAGCTGGGCGCAGCGTGGGCATCCCTCTGTTCCTGCACACATAGGGCCGTGTGTCAGGAGCAGGCGGTGGGATGCGAGGGAGGGAGGGGAGAGGCAGCCGCCCCCGCTCCCGCTGTGCCTCGCTCTACTTGCTGCGGTCCCCAAGCTCCCTTTCCTCCCCTTCCCCTCCGCTGCCTTTTATGCCGCTCGCCCAAGGCTCCGGGGCCTGGGGATCTTTCCAGGCTTCCCCAGCTGGGGTTTGGCAGCTCTAATTTTAGGCACTTCGCAGTTTTGCTTTCTCGCTGCTCAGCTGAGGAGCAGCGCCTGTAGGGGAGGCGATCCGGGCCCTTCCCCACTGCCGCGGCTTTGTCTTTGTCTCGCTTTGGTGCCTCGGTGCTGCTGCACGCTGCGGCCAAGCCCTTCCGGAGCTGGGGCCGGCGCGCGGTGCGGTGCGGGACGGTGCGGGGCTGCCCGCAGCTTCTGCTGCCCCGCAGAGGGGTCCGAGCCCCATCCCGGGACCTCACGGTGGGCTCCAGGCAAAGCCGCGCGCTGCCTGTCCTCTGTAAGCGATGGGTTTTCGTCTTCCAGCGGGGAGAGGCCGGGGCTATCTAACCGCATCGCGAGCCGCCTGCTCCTCAAAGGGCTCGGCATCCCATTATCCAGAAACCCGTTCATGGCACTCGGCTAATTCAGGCAATTTGCGACACGTTTACGCTGTCGATATAATAACCGATCCGCCGGCCCCAGCCGGGCCGGAGCGCCGTGTCGTGAACAGCGATGTGCAAATCAGGCTCCTCATGTGGGTGCTGCCGTCCCCACGGCCGGGGGCACCCGAGGTGGGACGCGGTGGGGTCGGAGCAGGGACACGGGGACGTGTGCGGGGCCCCCGGCACCTCCTGCCGTGTGCGGGGGATGCACTGCGCGGCCCGGGGTGACGGATGCGCTGCCGCCGGTGCTCCGCAGCGCTCTCGTCGCAGCCTCACAGGGCCCAGATCCGCGTTATCAGAGGGCACAGCTGCTGCGCTCCTCTCTCCCCATCGTTCACGCGAAGCAGTGGGTGGACGCGGCTCTGGCTCGCGTCGCGTTATTTCTGGGCACTGCTACAGACGGACGCGGCAGGCAGCGGGGCGGGCTGGGGGCACAGCGGTGCCGTCAGTGGGGGGGCACTGNTGCTCTCTTTGGGGTGGACGAGGAGCTGTTGAGAGGCGCTGCCTCGGTGCCCGGGCTGCACGCTGCATGGGGGCACGGGCTGTTCTGGAAAGGGAAGGAGTACGAGTTTGCCTTGGGGAGAGCTGCTTACACAGAGCTTGTCCTCCCCGCAGCCCCCTCACTGCGTTCCCAACACATCTCCTGAGCTGGAGTACGGTGGGGGGAGCATCCCCTATGCGGGAGCATCCCTCATATAGGAGCAGTCTGGGTGGGAGCTGCACCCCAGCTGTGAGCATCCTCCAGATGAAAGCATCCCCGCATATGGGAGCATCCCCTCAGATGGGAGCATCCCCTCGGATAGGAGCATCTCCCAGACAGGAGCAGCCTAGGTGGGAGCTTTACCCCTGCTGGGAACATCCTCCCCAGATGAGAGCTTCTCCCAAATGGGAATATCCCCGTGGATAGGAGCATCCCCCCAATGGAAACACTCCCCCCAGTATGACAGCATCTCCCCGAATTGGATCATCCCCCAAAATGGAGCACTCTCTCAGATTGCAGCATCCCCCACATGGGATCGTTCCCCACATGGGAGCAGCCCAATGCTCAAAGCCCCCCCAGGAGAGCTCTGAGAGCTCAGCCACCAGCTGGGCTGTCCCTGGGCTTTGCATGCAACGCTGTGCTGAGCTCTGACACACACACACACACACACACACACACACACACACACACACACACAGCTGCATTAAATCCCATCAGGACTCCACGGAGCTGGGGCTGATTTCCATGAACCAGGATCTGATGTCACCCTGAGCGGACTGGCACAGGAGCTCATGCAGGCTGTGCTGCTCTGCAGGGCCACGTTCCCCATCCAACCAAGGGCAGTGCTGCAGGGGAGGGGTGGGAGGGAATGGCTCAGAGGCACTCAGAGTCCCCACGAGACCTCCAAGCTAAACCAAGCCAAGTCCCTGAGGACACATGTGGGGGTCGCGTGGCCCCTGCGAGGACGTGGCATGTTTTGCCACACGTATGTGCAGCAGGATGCGGAGGGCAGGGCAGTTTCGAGCAGTCAATTTCCATTGCTGAAAGCTGACAAGTTTAAAACAGCTAATGTGCCCTGCAAGATGAGGCCTTCCGAGATTTACAGCTCTCCTCGGCTGACTGCTCCCATACGGTGTGCGTGTCAGCCAGGGAGCCTTTTAGAGAACCAAGATAAAGCTGCAGCGTGGCCGCATCGCCCACCAAATGGATGGCAGGAGGAGGCAGGAAGCAAAGTGGCTGCCACGGGGTTTTTCCCACCAGACAGGCTGCTGAGCTCATGTCCCACTGCAGCCACCACCCAGCGCTACTTCAGGTCAAGGTCAGTGGGAGGAGGGTGTGTGTGTGGGGGGGACAGCAGATAGAATACCCCTCTCTGGGGTGGGTGGGATGGCAGAATAGAGGCTCCTGGTAGGACATGCAGGTCTCATCCAGCACCCAGCTGCGGTGTCTGCCAGTCAGCGAGACATGGGCTGCCACACACAGCCGTCCCTGCCACGTGCTGCCGCATGCCCGAGCACCCTATGACCGGCACTGCACTGGCCACGGCCCTGTGGCACATGGAATGTCATGGGGCCTGCCCACCCCCATCCTTGTGGTGTCTGTGGCATGGAAGCTGTCGACATCATCCTGCACAGCCCAGCAGAGGTGTGGTCAGTAGGCATTTTCCCTTCCCTGAAGTTCCCAGGAGAAATGGGTGAAGTTCACCCTGTGAATTGACCAGTGTCCAGAAAGACCTTTTGTGCTCCCGTATGCCCTTCCACCAGCCAGGAGCTCCCAGGGCCTGGAATATCTCCACCCTCATTCAAAGCCCAGGAGGGGCTGAGCTCCCTGCAGGCAGGGAGCCAGTGGGGGCTGTGGGGAGGAGGTTTTAGGATGGCTTTTCTGCATTGTCACCCCCTCGGAGACAGAGTTTGACTCCCTGCTTTCCCTGGGGCTGCAGACAAAGGCCCCACCTGAACCTGCGGTGGGCTGGAGCTGGGGCCATGGGGACTGTGGACTGCAGGAGACTTCTCTCCTTGCTGACCACCTTGTCCCACAGCTGGGACACAGCGCTGTGTCTGGAGATGCTCTCCATCATTTCTGCCACCCCAGAGGCCAGGAGACCCCAGTTCCTCCATCTAACCAGGGTCAGGGGCGGTGTCCCAGCACTGCAGGCTGTGCCCTGGGTGCTGTGCAGTCCCTCTGGGATGCACGAGGAGCCAGAGATGAGTTCGGCATGCCTCTGACTTCTGCAGTTCTTGGTGCAGAGAAGTGAGACAGGGGACATCGAGCACCATGGTACTGCTTTGCACCCAGGGCAGCTGCCAGCCCTACCACCACTGCCCCAGGTGCTCTGCTGGAGCCCCACGCAGGAGGGCCCCGCTGGCCAGGTGCTGTGCTGGGTGCTGTATATCTCAGGCCCAGACTCCCCGCTCCCTTATCTCTGCTCCCTTTGTGCACACAGCCGAGCCTCCCGGAGCTGCCGGCTGATGCCGCCATCCGGAAAGCCGCAGAGGTAGGGATGTTGCCCAGCTTCTGTCTCCTTCCCAGCAGGTGTGGCTGGCCCTGCCAGGCAGATGGCTCAGCGCCTGGCGGAGACGAGCGCCGGCGCCAGGAGCAGCTGCCTCCATCCCTACCCGGGCCAAGAGCAGAAATGCTGAGCAGCGCAGGGAGCTCGTGGCAGGCATGTGGGGCGGTGACCCCCCCGCCAGGCTCCGGCTGTGCCGTGCGCACCTTTTCTCCCGTGCAAAGCTTGCAGTGTGCAGACCACGATGACAGCAGTGGGGGACCAGGAGGGTGGCTGCGCTCCGTCAGCCATGCTGCCAAGCACGACGTGTGGCAACCTCACACCGCTCCCTGCACAGCCTCATTTTCTGCAGTTATTAATACATGCGGTCATCTGGCTCCAAGAGGAGGCAGAGAGCAGAAGCAAATGAAGAGCACCAGCACAGGCATCCTGAGTGCTCAGTGCACCCCTCTGAGCTCCACATAGGTGTCTTGGAGGAGCTGTGCCGAGGGGCAGAGGGGGACCAGAGTGACAGAGGGGGCTGCTCCGGCCTCGTCCTGCAGCCGGTGCTGGAAGTGGAAGTTTTGAAGTCATGCATGGAGCTGTTTGCTTGGTATTTCCTGCCCCTGAGAACAGGAAGCAGCAGCAGAGCTCAGGAGGGAGCTGCTCTTGGGAGGTTTCCAGCCTGACACATTTCGATCTCTGCCCGCGGGAAAGGGGGTGAGCTCCGCACTCCTTCCCCAGCTCTGCCAGTGCCAGTGGGACTTGGTGGGGACGGGCAGTGCCCGGTGCCGGCCGGGGGCTCGGTGTGTCCGGAGCTGCTCGCTGGCAGCACGCAGCAGGCTGCGAGGGACGTGAGCAGCGCGCTATTAAGCGGCTTCGAAAGCGCTGCCGGCGTGCCCCCGGCCCCTGCTTGTTTCTGCGTGCGGACGGTCTGACGGCAAATGCCGCATTCATAAGTGATGCTATCTCTGCTCGAGGTGGTCTATTGCTCACCCCCATCAGCTCCTGCGATAGGCAATTATTCCTCTGGGCAAGGACACAGCCCTACAGAAGGAGGGGTTTGTTCTCCTTTTACATCATTCCTGCCCTTCTTTTTCTTCTTGCAGGGGCTGTGCTTGTGCAAAGCAGATGTTGGTCTGATGTTGCCCAGGCTGGGACATGTTGCACTCTCCTCCCAAAGTGGTGAGGGAGAGGATGTATGGGCTGTTTCTGTGGATGATGCCCTGTGCAACCCCCAGGGTAGAGAACGAAGGCGGGGGGGG
>VXAB01013400.1:0-17598 GCA_013399175.1 Odontophorus gujanensis
CCGCCGTCGCCGCCGCCATCTTGGATCCACGTGTCGGCGCTGACGTCAGCGGAAGCGGCGCGCGGTTGGCTGCGGCGCCCGTCGCCATGGAGACAGCGGCCTCGGCCCCCCGGCGGCGGACTGCGCTCGGCCGGGCCCGGAGCCGCCTCCAACGGCAGCGCGGAGCCCCGGCCCAGCGGTGATGCCGGCGGGGCGGAGCGGGGAAAGCGAGGAAGGCCGTAGCGGCTTCCGCGGGCCCGGCGTGGCGCTGGGGATGAGGGCGAGCCGAGCCGCCATCTTTACTGAGGGCAGCGGCCTTCGCGCTGAGGACGGGCGCGACGCCGCGGGCGCCATCTTGTGTGCGGGCGCTGACGCCGCCGCCTCTCCCCGGTGCGGCCCGGCCCGGCCCGTGCCCCGGCAGCGCGGGAGGAGCGAGCTGCCGCTCCGGGCGGGTGGCACAGAGGCGGGGCGGTTCTCCCCGGCAGCCTGCCGTGGTGCTGGGGGGGCTGCAGCCGTGGGGCGGTGTATGTATTTTATTGACTGTGATGCCGAGAAATCCGACAAAGTAACTTGACGCACCAATGCAATATGTCAAGCAGGTGTTCCCTTTATTACAGCGCTGGGTGCATGGGGATCTCTCCGCCAAACGTGCACACCAAAGAGAGAAACGAAGACATATTTAAAGGTACAGCACGTGCGCGTTCATCACGTTCCAAACTCTGGTTATTGAGGGGATTAAACCTAAGGGTCAATTTTGCTGTAAATTTTCAGACCTTGAAGGGAGAGAGCTCCTCACCATTCCTGTGGGTGTTTTGTTTAAGAGAGACATCTGTCTGGTTATCTTGTTGGGACAACAGGATGTCCGTTCTGCTTTCTTATCTACAAGTTTAGCTGCCTTAGTTTGATTTATGCCCACCCTCATTCCTAAGTTTTGTTCTCTGTTTGTGTAACACATCTGGCCCAGCAGATAAATCAGCAGGGAGCAGCACCTTTGTTGCCATGCACAAGTACTATTGTTCTTCGTGGTGATCACATTCTCCAAGCTGTACCCCAAAAAAGACTCCTTGCCCCTATTTCCGCTTATCTTTACAAACATCAACAGAGACATTGTTGTGACAACCATCTAGATGATTTGCAGTTGTCTTTACTAGAGAGAAGCTGTTCTCATGATTCAGTGTGTTCCTCACACTCAGCAGATGAAGTGCCACGAGGAGTGCTTGGGATACCCAAAGGGAGCTGTGGTTCTGTGGCTCCTCCTCAGGGCCCCGTGGCAGTGATGAGCCCATAGTGCTGCAGTGCTGTACTCGGAGCAGATCCATCAGCATTTCAGCAGCACATCGACTTCAGCAGTGTCCAGGTGCTGGCTGCTGCACAGCACACGTGGAGCCCACTTGTGCCCGGCCAGGCCATGTCTGGAAGTCATCATTTTCTGTGCTGGGCTGCCAGATGAGAAAGGCATTCACAGAACACCAAGAGCAGGATGGGGAAGAGCACAGTGTGTGTGGTGCTGCTGAGACGGGCGTGCACAGTGCAGCTCTCCACAGCCTTCACCACGCCTCCTGCACTATGCCTGCTGCTGGTACTGGCCCTCTGTCGCAGTAAAGAAATCCTCCAAAATGCTCTGCATGTACTCAAAGGTGGGACGGTCCTCTGGTTTGGTCTTCCAGCATCTCATCATGACGTCGTAGAGCTCCTCAGGACAGCTCTCCGTGCGGGGCATGCGGTAGCCGTGCTCCAGGGCCCTGATCACCTCTGCACTCGACATCCCTAGAGGAGCAGGATGGAACAGGTGGATGTTTCAGCAGCTGTTGCTGACTTCTTTAAAAGGCAGCAAATGAACAAAACCTGACCCCCCACCGCCATGCACCATCACTGTGGAGGGAAAGGACAGGTCGGAGGAGCAAGGGAAGGGGAGATCCCACTCCTCTTGAGGGAAGTGTGATATGAGCTTTTCTGCAGGAAGCAGAATAACATGGGCAAGCATTGTGAACACGAATAGTTGTGACCCTGAGGTCTCTGAGAAATGTTTCCAGTGTGAGGTTCGAATTTCTTGCCATTGCCTCTGTTTTCAGTGACTGACTTCACAGAGAAGTAAATCCCATAGATGGGGCCTGGGACATGGAGCACATCTTTTGGATTAGAGTGAGGGTTAGAGCAAGCATTTCACCTCTGTACCTGGGTATGGGATGCGCCCGTAGGTAATGATCTCAGTCAGGAGGATCCCGAAGGACCAGACATCAGATTTTATCGTGAAAGATCCATAGTTGATTGCTTCTGGTGCAGTCCACTTAATGGGGAACTTGGCACCTGGAGCAAGAGATCCAGTGAGAAACACGAGCTAAAACCCACATGCTGAGAATTTGGTAGTGAAATGTGGGGAACAAGAAACAAGCAGAACAGGAAGATGTGGAGCGATGCAAATGAGAGGGGCTTCCACTCATCTGTTCACTGCAGTACATCCCTCCCTTGGTCCTTGCAGCTGAGTTTGCACATTGATGAGGGGCTCTAAGGGAATCCCACAGTCCCTCACCATCCTGGGAAGGGGCCAGACTCCCACAGCAGCTCTCGTACCTTCCCGGGCTACGTACTCATTGTCTTCAATGATCCTGGCCAGCCCAAAGTCTGCAATCTTGCACACCAGTATCGCTGACACGAGAATGTTGGCAGCTCTCAAGTCTCTGTGAATGTAGTTCCTCTTCTCAATAAAAGCCATTCCTTCCGCAATCTGCAAAAAAACAGAAAGACAAAGGGACACCTATGGTGGAAATGTGTTCGAGGGCTGCGTGGGGAGCGCTCCCAGTGCAGGGTTGTGAAGGAGGTTGGGGTAACCCAGCACTTATGGCCGTGTGAGAAAAGCAGCAAGAGCTGGTGTCCGGGGAGCTGGCATGCTCAGGAGCAAATGTCTGGGGATGCTGATGGGCCAAACTGTGGCAGCTGCATCTGTAGCCGGGCAAATGTGCTGAGTAGATCATTCTCCATTATGAGCAGACATGACAACAGCCTCCAAATGCGTGAACAGCTGCTGGAGAGAAGCAGGGAGCTTCTCTCTGCTAAGGGGGCACCAAATGGAGAGGGCCTCTCTAGGGAGAATAAAAAGCCCTGAGATGGGTCTCCAGAGAGGGCCGTGAAATCAGCCTGGAGGCAGGATGGCACTGCTGACCCCAAAGATGCTCCCAGCTCCATCTTCTGAGCTCTCTATGCTCAGTGACTGTGCAGCTGTTGGCTCCTGAGCAGCACGGAGATGCACTGCTGAGTGCACAACCCAAACCCCACTTTGTGCTGAATTAGCCCTAGCTGGGATGCTAGCAGCACCTGGGAGGCAAAGGGGCCGGGGCAGCTGGGGGGGGAAACACTCCCCTCCCCATTACACCAGGGTAAGGTGCACAGAATGCAGAAGTAAACAGGCACTGCAAGAGCGGAAGGGTTATCTGCAGGGCCCCGTGTGGCTTTGCTGGCTGTGACTCAGCAGCGTTCCCAACCAGGAGCCCAGCTACTGCCTGCACAGAGCGGGACAGGCTCACAGGGATGTGCTGCAGAGCCAGCGACCTGCTCTGCACCTCCGAAGACTGGGATCCCATCCGGACTTTGCCGTTGCTCAGATTCGAGGCACCAAACTTGGCTTCCCGGGGTTGGCTGTTGGCCAGCAGCTGCGAGCACTGCGGGAGCAGCAGTACCTGGATGGTGTCTGCACAAATGGTGGCACACGCAAAGCTAGGTGGGCAAGAGCACACCCAGCTGTACTCAAAAGCCTGAAAATGTCCCTGAGCCTGTTTTCACTGAGTCCCCCTTCTCCCCAGCTGCCTTCTCACAGCCCATGGCAAATCTTTCGTCTGGAAGAAGAAGGCAAGAATGACTCCTACCATAAACCTGCTGTAGGCACTGCTGCTCCATGGGGAGCTGTGTGCTCACAGCTGAGGCCATGCCACTCGGAGCCAGCACACCCTGAAGAAAGGTCTGTGCAAAAATGAGCAAGAGAGTGCCAGTTCCAGCTCTTCACCCCTACAAAGCAGAGCTGCAACATGGGCCCCCCAGGGCTGCAAACCCTTGGGGCAAAACTCAGGGCCATAACACGCAGGCTTTGCAGCACTGGCAGTGCCTCAGCTTGCTGCAGTTAGTGGGTTAATGGGGAGGAAGCGACTGCTTCTCCTTTTGTGCACACCTGCTCCTGCAGCCTGAAGCACAGCAAACCTCACTGCCCCACTCCTGCATCCCCTGTCCTGTTAGTCCTTGCTACACACGGAGGTTCTGCAGTATTTCCCAGCATTCAGCCCTGGGCACCAAGCCTTGTGCTCTGCTTTACAGCTCCTTGGCAGGGAGGAAGGATAGGTCCCCGAAACCCATGAGCTCTCAGGGGATTTAAGCTGCTCGAGCTCAGTTTTGCATTGCTAGCACCGGGAGCTGGAATAGGAAGCTGGGAAAGATCTGTGCCCTGCTCACCTGCGCAGAAAAGTCGATCAGCTTTGGCAGTGGCTGCTTGTTGCCTTCCTCACTCTTCAGGAAGTCCAGCAGGCTCCCTGAAGACAGAGCATGGCACTCAGCCTGGCTGCAGCCCCACAGCTCCCACACTCACCAACCAGTGGTACAGGTCCCCTCCTGTCCCTCTCTGTCCCTCTACCAGGGCTGTTCCCCCATCCCCCCAGTCCCCACCTCCTGCACCCCCACGTCCCACACCACGCAGGCCAGCAGCACCTTTCTCCATGAACTCAGTGATGATGTATATGGGCTCCTCCCTGGTGACCACGGCGTGCAGCCTCACCAGCTTGTCATGCTGCAGGCTCTTCATGAGGTTTGCCTCCTCCAGGAAGGCGCTCACAGACATGCTGCCAGGCTTCATTGTCTTCACTGCCACCTTGGTGTGCTTGTTGTAGGTTGCTGCCGGGACACCAGCCTCGCTCATCCCACCACCCTTCCACCACCTCTCCCATCCCTCACTCTTCTTCCTTCACCTTCCTCCCTTTGTTGCCCTTGCTCTCACCCATCCACACTTCTCCAAACTGCCCAGCTCCCAGCTTCTTCTCCAGCTTCAGTGATTCCCGAGGAATTTCCCAGGCATCTTTCTCCCAGGGTTTCTTGGGTCTGGGCACACTGCAGGGGTAGGTGAGCCTTCGGCACAGCCCATCACTCTGCCCTGCCAGAGAGCAGCAAGCCCAGTGAGCCAGGCTCCTTGCTCCATGGTTGTGGGGCCTTCACTGGTGTCAAACACCAGCACCACAGCATGGCATAGCCAGGGCACTGGTGTGGGGATAGGCATTTCCCAGTCCCCATAAACAATTGGTGCCACTGAGACCCCTATCAGGCTCTGTGGGGGGACACTGAGTGGCCATGGTCCCAGCAGGAGCAATGTGCCAGGGCTCACCCTTGTAGTGCTCCACCAGCTCCTGCAGCGTGCTGAAGCAGCTGCGTGACGTGATGTAGAAGCCTCCACTATCCAGTGTCCGGATCCTGTAGTGCTTGATGCTGCTTCCCTGCAGTTCATCCCCGTCCCGCACTGACAAGGAGTAGCAACCTGCTCGGGGATGGATGAGCTGTGCCATGGGGCAGCATCTCCTCTGCTCTTGGCTGAGCCACCAGCATGGCATTATGCCTGCCTGGCCCCAGCACAGCCCCAGGCAGCAACGGCTGCCCCAGGGGGGCACATTCCCTGTCCCCCCATGGGGCTCAGGACAGCATCATGGGCTCTTGCTGGGATGCTGACAGCGGGAAGATGGACCCCAGCAGAGCCCCCAGGGCGTATTGAGCCCCTCTCCTGGTCAGATGTGCAGAAGGAAGGACCTTCTGGGGCTGCCTCACTCCCTGATACCTTTGGTTGTCTCACTGTCCCGAATCATGAAGGATCCCAACATGTTCCCAGGGCTGAGCAGCTGCCGCTCCGCATCCTTCCGGCTGATGTCCTTGAAGAACCATCTGTAGCAGGAACAGAGCAAGCAACAACTGCTGCTGGGAGCCAGGAAACCAAGGCTGTCACAGGCTGGGGCTGGGGATATTAGCCCTGGCATGGTGGGGATGTGGGGTACGGCTGGAGAGGACTGCAGTGGGAGTGCATGGGACACTCACTCTTCTGTCTCCAGTGAGTTAGCTCGGGCGACAAAGTTGCTGGGGATGAAACCCTTGCACCCTGTCACGAGTGACCGTGCCTGCCACCACTCTCCCAGCCTGAGGACACAGACAGCCACGGGTCAGCACGAGGCACTGCCAGCACCCAGGGCAGAGCCCCGCGAGCCATAGGGAAAGCCCAGGGTGGGGGACACGTACTGCTCCAGGACCTGCAGCCTCTCCCCCTTCTGGAAGCTCAGATCTCCAGAGTGCATCGCCTCGTAGTCATACAGTGCCAGGACCACACTGTCCCCAGAGTCTGCAGCGAGAGGAACTCCTGGGTGCCTGTCCCCACGTTGGGACCACTCACTGGGCACCCATGTGTCCCTGCTGCCAGGAAGCACAGAACTCCCACCCCACTGGGCTTGATCCCACTGAGGACCCCACTGTTTCCCCCCTCTGCCCCAGCACTGCATGTACGCACCATCCGCCGGCAGGGGCACGGACACTCTGCATTCATCATGCTGCAAATGGAATGGCAAACAGGGGGGTGTCATGGGGGCATAGAATGGGACCTGTGAGGGTCTTGGACACTTGTCCAGCTCCAACCTGCTTAGCACTGGCAGAGTGTCTCCTTCTTCAACACCTTCCTTTCTTCTGACTGTTCATAATTCCTCCATTCCCACCAGTGTGAACTGGGACAGACCTTGCACTCCCATCTCAGTGCCCACCCCAGCCCTGTGCTCGCTGCCACCCACATGGCTCTGTGCTCCCTGTGTCCCCCAGGGCACTGCAGCTCCCACTTACTTGCTTGGTGCCAAATGTGAGGTCCTTCTCATCATGGCCTGTCTGTGTCTTCTCTTGGATGCTGGCTGCCTTTGACTTCATGCAACCCATCCTGTGGGCGGAGGGGGAAGAGGGGCCGTTGCAACAGCACCGAAAGCCTCACAGCCCACACCTCCCACCCCAGCACTGCTGGCTGCCCACAGCCCTGCTCCCACCAGCAGACAGGGCTCCACAAACGCAAAAGCCTGACTCTCCCCCAAAGAAATGTCAGTAGGAAAATGTGCTGCTAGCAGCATCAGTGCAGGGAAAACCCCCAAAAGGCACTTCCCTCTGTCTGGCAGAGACCTCAGCCCAGGGGAGAGGAGAAGGGTGCAGTGAAGGAGGAAGCAAAGGGCTGTGGCACTGTGGGGGACATGCACGGCATCACCTCGGCCCCATGGCCCTCAAGAGACCATCGCTGCCACCTCCCAGCTGTGCCACCCTCACTCCTGGTCCTTTGCAAGGTCCCGCAGCCTTTGCCCACCATGCTCTCCAGTACTAAGCAGATGTGGCTGCACACCTCACAGCCACCGACTCCTCACATCTTGAGTCACTGTCTCATGCAGCTACCTGGTGGCAATGGCTATCCTCGGGTGCAATCCATATTCTGCAGCTCCTGTGGCTGACCCCAGGTGTGGAGACAGGATGGGACACCACGGTATCACCTCCTTCCCTTCCAGCACCCTGGAATTGACTTCATTCCATTGCCCCTCCTTCTACCCCCAGACTTCGGTCCCCTTTCTGGGGCCACCACACCAAGCAAGAACAGGACAGGGGCCAGATCCAGCACAGGGCAGCACTGCAGCAGCACTGCTGTTTCAGGCAGGGATGATGCAGAGCAGCCCTTTACCGGGGGCTCTGGGTCCCACCTGACTCCTCTGCCCTCGAGGCTCTTCTCTCACCTTGACTGCTGTCACGGGTCCCAGTTCTCATCCGTGTCCCAAAGCCAAGGCCACCGCTGCTGCCACCGCATTGAGCTCGGTGTAAACTGCTCCCTTGTCCCGGTATGGCCCCGCCCCTCCTGGTATGGCCCCGCCCCTGCCCGGTACGACACTCCCTGTCCCATCTCACAGTGACATCCCTGTCCGCAGCCCTGAGCAGCCCTGGTGGCCGTACAGCCATCCCCTCACCCACTGTGGGACGAGGGCAGCAGAGATGGGGTGCAGGATGGGGCCAGAGCATCATCACTTCCCGATTCTGTGTCCCCAGGAGGAGCAAAGAGAAAACCCGAGTGCCTCACTTGCGTAAGGATTTGCATACATCATTTTTAGGGAAATAACAATGCGGGCAGCCCTCACACTGCCTGCCCAGCTGCTGCTCCCTGCTCGGGGCTGCGGGGCTCCTGGGGGCTTTGCTCGGCCCAGGAACAGCCACTCCCACCCCTCCCCGTCCTGTAGGAAGGCCAATACTTCTCTGCAGTGCACCCAAGGCCCCGGCACAGGGCAGGCTGTGGCTGCCACCCTCCCATCCTAGCACAGCTGCTCTGACCCTGCTTTGCTCTGAGAGCCCCACCCTGCTCCAGCCCAGCTTGAGGTGGATGGGTGCCCCAGCTGTGAGGTGTCCCTGTGCCCTAGCTCACCCCCTGCCCAACGCGTGCCTTAGCACCAGGTAAGAACCTGCTCCAATTCCATCTCATTCCTTTAATTGCAATCTGCAAAAAATGACAGCACTTGGCACTGCTGGCAGGGGCTCCCTCGGACCCACACTGCCCCGAAATGCCATGAGCGCAACCAAGAGCAGAGCCCAGACCCCTCCGTGGTGACCTGTGCCTCCTTCACAGGTAGTTGTCCTCCTCCTCCTCCTCCTCCTCCTCCTCGTCCCGCGCCAGTGCCTCGATGTCATGCGTGATGTTGGTGATCATGCGGTTGAAGGACTCGGACTCGGAGCGCAGGGACCAGCTGTCGTAGCTGCGCACGGCTGAGGCCGACGTGTTGCTCATGCTGCGCTTGATGCGGCCGAAGCTGTCGGTGAGGATGCCGCCCTCCCGGATGCCAATGCTCTCCAGGAAGGTCTCAAAGTACCCGATGTCTTGATCGGGGATGAAGGGCCTCATCCCTGTGACGGGTGCCACGAGGCTCTATGGGCTGACCGTGCCAACCCCATCCCAGGGGGGCAGTGGGGTCCCACCAAGCCATCAGTGCACACCCAAGACCCCGCCCCCAAGGATGCACAGATGCTATAGCACAGTGACGGATCCATTGCTCGGGGCCAGCCCGATCCCTGGGGCACTCACCCAGCAAGAGGAACTTCCTCCTGTCCCCGTAGAGGCGCAGGAGCTCAGAGCAGTACTCCTGCACCGGCGTGCCCAGCCGGTACTCACGGAGCATCAGGGCAAACTGCTGGATCTCCTGGGGTGACAGCTTGTTGCGCAGCTGCAGGGAAACAGGAACAGTCTGGGGCTGAGGGCAGTGGTGGTAGAGATGAGAAGGATGCCTTACCTGCCCCCATCCCTCACCGTCACCATGTAGTCCTGCAGCTGCTCCAGCCCCACGCTGCTCTGATCGCTGCCACTGCAGGCGGTGGCCAGGCTGTGGTGGGACTGATGGAAGGACGGTGAGGATGTCCCGCTATAATACGCCTCGAACGTCTCGTGGGAACCGTTGCTGCTGGGGGATGAGGCAGGGACGGTCAGCGGGCGCTGGTACTGCTCGTGCACAGCACCCATGGGCAGTGGGGACGGGCACCTGCCCTGCAGCTGGGGACTCACAAGGAGCTGCAGCAGCTGTAGTCAGCATCATAGCCATACGTCCCATCCGTGCGGCAGCTCTCACCTGGGAAGGGAAAGCTGAGCTCTGAGAGCTGGGTCACAAACCCCCACGCTGTGCTCATGCCCTCCAGCCCCGTGTCACCCCACTCGAGGCTCCCACACCCCTCCTCCAGCCACTCACTCCTGCTGGAGAGCCAGGGCCGCGTGGGTGTGGAGGTGTAGTGGTACCCGGCACGGTCCACGCACTCAATGCTCTGATCGCCATAGATGATCTGGAAGACCTGGCAGATGAGCGCGCACGACTCCTCGGCCGCATCCTGCAGTGGGACGGAGGGATCGGGGCTGGGTGCGGGCCGGCAAGGGAACCGTGCACCGGGAACCCACGGGCGCTCACCCTGTTGGGCACGGCGAGGATGACGAGGTTGGAGTAGGCGTCGGGGCACGGCTCCTGGGGGTCCAGCGGGTTGCCACCGGGGTGCCGTCGCTCCCAGCTGCCGAAGCCGGTGCATCTCTCCCAGCTCCCGCCCGCCGTGCCGATCCGCCGCCGCTCCCAGCTGCCGCCGCACGGCTGCCTCCTCTCCCAGCTGCCCGACGGCCGTCCGCGCTGCCGCCGCTCCCAGCTGCCGCCCCGCCGCCGCTCCAGGCTGCCGCCCTGCCGGCCCTCCTGCCCGCCCCGCGCCGCACGCCAGTCCAGGCTGCAGATGGTGTGCCGCCTCTCCATCGCACCTCCCAACCTGCCCGGCTCCGGCCAAGCGCTCCCCGAACGCTTCTCAACCGGGGGAACCTCCGGCAGCGGGGCCGCTTCGGGGTGCCCGCCAGCGGGGACCGGGTCCACCCCCAGGCCTGGAGGCGGCGAGAAGAGGTGGGGTGTCAGAGTGGGGACCCCAGCTCCCGGACCTGCCCCATCCCTGGTTAAGGATGCACCCCGTGCCCAGGCTGGGGCTCGCTCCCCTCCCCACGAGCCCGGCTGTGGCTGGCTGCTGAGCCCGGGTCTGCTGAGCAACGGATCCCCTGTCCCCGCATCTGGGCTGGATGCGGTGGGGCGGGTAGCACTTCCCACATCCTCTCCTGCCGCAGTTAAGCGCGGCCAGGGCTGGGAGCGCAACTGCGAGCTGTCTGCGGGAGCAGCGGGCAGTGCTGCACGGGGTGATGCACTGCAAAGGGGCCAAAACACGGTGCCGGCTCCTCCCCATCGCACGAGGGTGCCGGGTGCTTGGGGCCGGCTGGATTGTGCTGGGATGCCCGCACCTGTTTTGAGGATGAGGAGGTGCAGGGCATCGTCGCGCAGGTAGGAGGCTGCAGCGATCTCGTGCGTGGGGATGCGCAGGATCAGCTCCTCGTCGTCGCGCCAGGTGAGCAGCAGGCAGCGAGCCGACAGGCTCAGGATGCTGTCCTGCTCCGGCGTCGTCTGCAGGGGCAGCTCCTTCAGCTGCTGCAGGCAGAGCACATGCAGTGGTGTGGGGGCTTAGGTGCCACTGTAGGGTAGCACGGTGGGGTGACAAATGGGGCTTTGGGGACTCCCTTACCCTGGCAGTGTCCAGCAGCTGCAGCACCTCGTCCCGGCTGGAGGGGTTCAGCGAGGCCGTCACCCAGGTCAGGTGGCCCAAAAACTGAGGGGACAGAGCCTGGGGTACTTTTGGAATGGAAAGCACCCCCTCCTGGTGCTCAGGGGGAACGCCACGCTCCCCCTGGCTCTCCCCATCTCCCCATCCCTGGGAGGAAGGAGTCCAGAAACCCTCCCAGCTCTTGCGGGTAAACCCCCCACTTTACCTTCACCTCCTTCTCCACGTAGTCGTGCAGCAGGATCTGGGGGTCGATCAGGTAGTCGGGGGGGTACAGCGGCACCGAGTGCAGCGGCCGCCGGTAGACACTGCTGCGGAGCACTGTCCTCCGCGCGGCCTTAGGGAACACCAGGCGCCGGATGGGTGACACGAAGCCCTGGGGGACACGGGGACACGTCAGCACCGCTCCTCCCTGCTGGATCCCCCCAAAAACCTGGGGGACTCCCCATCTCCCACCCCTTATCCTGGCACCCCAAACCCCACAGAGCTGTGATCCCGAAATGCACGCACCTTCTTCCCCTTCTTGGCCTCGCAGTCCATGGCGCTGCCGCCGTCCTCTCTGTCCAACGCCTTTGTTGTTTTCCTGTCGGAAACTCCACCAGAATGGCTCGGATATGAGTTCCTGCCCCTCTGTGGGTGCTGGGCTGGGCTGGGACTGGGACTGACAGTGGGACTGGAGTTTGACTGGGATGGGTCTGAGACCAGAAATGATATGGGACTGGGATTGAGCTGGGACTGGCACTGGGACTGAGACAATGACCAGAACTGGGATGGGACTGGGATGGAACTGAGACTGGGACTAGTGCAAGACAGTGGCTGTGACTGTTATGGGGCTGGGACTTGATGTGGCATTGATCTGGAACTGGGTCAGGACCAGGGCAGGAGTACCTATGCACTATGCAGCAGAGCAACCCCTTCCACTCACTGCCCCTGTCTGCTCCCATCCCGGCATGGAGGAGGGCTCCATCTCGAGACCAGACAGCAATGCCCAAAGTTTTCTGACCCCAGAGCAGCCCATGAACCCCCACTGTGGGTCTGGGGGTCAGATGGGGAGCAGGGCCCCCCCGGCATAGAGGAGGTTGGACCAGAATCACCGGCGACGGGGCTGTGTCCAGCAGTTTCCTCCCCAGCACACCACATCCTGCTCACACACCCCTTCCCTGCCAGAGGTAGCAGGGCTGGGGGCTCCAGGCAGGTAGCACACCCACAGCTGTCCCCAGATGTCCCCAGCATCCGGGGAGCCCTGCTGCAGGACTGGTGGGGACTGGGAAGAGGCAGAGGAGCCAGCAAGGAAAAGGCTGTGGCAGGCAGCGCTTATTGAAATGAATTTAATATCTCATGTTGCAGCAAAATTAAAAATATACAAAAAGTTTGTGGTATACAAAAAAGTCTCGGTCAGACCCCGGTCTCTCGCTCACCCCCTGCCCGCGCCGAGGGTCCCAGAGAAGAAGGTGGCACACAGAGTATTTACAGTACGTGACAGCCGGGCTCCCAGGTCCTGGGCACCTTGGGGGGGGGGACGTGGCTGAGACCCTCAGTCCCCACTGGGGAGAAACAGCCCCAGCCCAGAGCAGCAGGGCCTGGTCCTGGTCCGAGCTGCGTCCCCCGTTCCCTGAACTCGGGGTGGTCCCACTGTCCCCTCCAGGACTGAGGCCCTCAGAGCTGCCCCTGCCCTGTGGTGCCCATCTCAGCCCCAGCTCGAGCCCTCTTGGTGTGGTCCCAGTGAGTGCTGCTGTCCTGACACTGCTGCCATCGTCACTGCTACCAGCTGAGCTTGGCTCCCCCAGCATTGCCCACTCAGCCCGACTGGAGCAGGGCTGGGGAACCACCGGGCATGGGGGCCACACGTGCCATCCCGCACTGCCCTACACCACAGCTGCTGCCCCGATCCCAACATGGGAGCAGCCCAGGACTGAGGGTACCGTGGCATGAGTGCATAGAAAAGAGTCCCTATGTCCTGTGCCCCTGGGAAGGGTACAGGCTGCAGCTCAGCCCAGGCGGTGTGGCTCCACATGGCGATCACGGGTGGAGGGCTGTGGTGTCCAGCACCAGCATGGCACTGGTGTGGCACCAGCATGGCACCAGCATGGCACTGGCACAGCAGCTATTGAATGACCGTGGGCTTCCAGCTGCTGGCACCTGGCTGCCCCATGCCCAGCTAGCTCCCATCTTCCCATCATGCTTCCCTGAGGATAACAGCTGCCTCCTCCGCTGGGACCCCGCCGGGGCTGCCCTGGGGCTCAGTGGGGCAGAGTGGGATTTTTTGCCCATTCCTAGTGGTAGAGGAGGAGTGCGGGTCATGGAGGGGGCCCAGCCCACTGCCCAGACCCAGGTCTGCTCTGTGCCCTCCTCCAAAAGGGTTCCGAGGCGTTCAGATAGCACCAGTTAGCACCAGTGACCCCACGTGGCTCACCCCAGCCTGCGGTCATCCCTCAAGCTACAGAGAAATGGGAAACAAAACCAATGCAGCCCGATGGGCACCCCCCAGCACCGTGGGTGCACTGGGGCTGGAGGAAGGCACCAGGGCTGTGGGGGACTCTGGATGGGATTCACGCCTGGGGGGCAGCAGCTCTGCCCTGCGAACCCAGCTGCAAACACACACATACACACACACACACACACAGACGGACACACGGACACGGGGCACGAACACAGGTGGGGGTACATTCAGCACAGCCCTTAGGGCAGGGGGCACTGCGGGCTGGGACCGAGCCACGCACACATTCAAATGCAGAGGCCAGGGCAGCCGTGCTCCTCTGTGGAGGCAGTAGGGGGCTGGGGGCACCGTCCTGGCTCAGGTTCCCATCGCTGAGCTGGGGGGGGGTTGATGCTGATGGGAGGGTGGATGAAGATAGTCCCGGCTGGGGAACGGAGGGGAGAATGAATGAGGGTGAATGCGGCTTTGTGGAGCCCCCGGGCACATCACCACTGCCCCGCAGAGCCCTCCCGGTGCCAGCCAGGCCCTGCCCCACCAGCGTCAGTGGAGGTAGAAAATGTCACACAGAATGTCACCCATCTGGTGAAAACCAACACAATGCGATGAAGCGGTTCCCAGGAGGGCAGGAGGGGGGTGGCGAGGTGCTGTGCCCCTCACCACTGGCCTCAGGGTCAGGGTCTGTGCCCCATGCATGGAATGGTAGCTCCTGGAGTGGAGGCATGGCTGGAGCATGAGTGGGGGAACTGAAGCTGAGATGAAGGGGAACATGGTGGGGGGGCTGCACTGGTCCTGTGCCACACACTCCCTGGGGTTGCCAGGAACCCCCAACTCCAGTACAGCCCCACTGCAGACCCGCAGCCCCATGGCCTTCCCCCGTCACTCACATTCTCCACATCCCCCCTGTGCCATGCCCCCCAAAGCCCCCACCCTGCGCCACCAACCTGGCAGCTCAGGCACAGGTGAGGTATTTTGGCAAGGACGAGCCCCCGGCGCGCAGCCAGCCCGTGGGGGGATAGCACCAAGGGACCTCACCGGCCCCTGCCCGCGGGGCGCTCGGCGCGGCCACCCCTCGGTGCCAGCAAACCGAAAAGAAAGGCAAAACGCTGCGAAGAGATGGGACAGCCCGGCGGGGGACACCCCTGCCCTACACGGTGGTCTCATACTCCAGGAGCTCCTGGGACACTCCGGCCGTGCGGTACTGCAGGCGCGGGGTGCTGGGCGAGGCGTACTCCAGCGCCAGGATGGTCTTCCGCAGGCGTCGGTCGATGAAATGGGCATCCCAGGCCGGGTACTTCTTCCTGGGGAGGTCTATGCGGATGACGGGTCCCTCTGTCCGCGGGGTGCGGGCGGCCGGCGGCGTCGGGGCGCAGGGCCGCACCTGGAAGACGGGCACGCAGCTGTCCCGCTCCCCCGGCGCCCCTTCCCGCTCCCCCCCTGTAGTCCGCGGCAGTGAGCGCGGGGGGCTGGTGACCGCGTCCGCCGGGGAACTCGGTGCTGGGGGAGGCCGCTGCCGGAAAATGCAGCCCCCGGAGCTGGGGCCGAACATGGGGCCGTTGGGGTGCAAGAGGCAGTAGTAGATGAACATGAAGAAGATGCCGAGGGCGAAGCTGGAGCTGACCACGCAGACGAGGATTAAGGCGTTGAAGTCGGATATGGTCTTGCGGTCGTAGTAGAGGAACCAGAGGATGGTGAGGGCGGCGTTCTCCGACAGCGTGATGATGTAGTAGATGCACATGCGGTAGCGGCTCCGTCCCTCCTTGACGTTGAACCAGCAGAAGATGTAGATGATGCCCACCACCATGTTGTAGATGATCTCCTCCCACTTGGACATGCAGAAGTCCGTCTCGCCCTGGATGATCCAGAAGGTCATGATGCACCAGTGGGTGACAATGAAGATGCCGAAGTAGAGCTGGAACACGGAGGCAAAAAGGGCGAAGGCGATGGCGCGAGCGGCGATGGTGAAGAGGTGCCACAGGATCTGCACCACGGCCCCCTTGTAGGACATGGGCATCTTGTCCTCCCGCGAGTCCCGCAGCACCTTCTGGTAGGAGGCGATCATCCATGCCAGGGAGACGAGCGAGGCCGAGGCTGA
This sequence comes from Odontophorus gujanensis, assembly GCA_013399175.1. Lineage (NCBI taxonomy): Eukaryota > Metazoa > Chordata > Aves > Galliformes > Odontophoridae > Odontophorus > Odontophorus gujanensis. The sequence goes on from VXAB01013400.1 coordinate 15,636, forward strand.
GAACCCTACGGGCACAGAGGGGCTGTGAGAACGGGACGGGGATGAGGAGGGGACACGGCCGTCCCCAAGCTGCAGCCCCCCAGCCCCTCCCCACCGCCTGGGGGGTCTCTACCTTGCAGCGCCTCGATGTCGTTCTGCTGTACCATGATGCTGAGCTGCAGCACCAGCTGCGGCGCACTCTTCAGGAAGGTCTCCAGCAGCCGCAGCATGCTGATGTCCGCGTTCTCAAACATCATCCTCCAGTAGAAGTGGCGGCGGCGGTGCTCGGCCTGCCAGCGGCTCTGCAGCCCCAGGTACAGCGTGCGGAGGTACCTGTGTCAGGGGTGGGGAGCACTGAGGGTGGCCCCCACCATGCTCACATCCCACAGCTGTGCCCCGTGGCGCCGCCTTCCTGCTGCAGCATGCCACGTCCCTCCCACTTGAGGCTGTGGAAGCCCTCGTGCTGCAGGTGTGGGGCAGCACATGGTGCTCGTGCCAAGCCACTCCCACCCAGCCCTGTGTCCTCTTCTCCCCGGTGCAAGGTCTCATTCTTTCCCCCAACCATGACCCCGCTCTTCACCACCTGTACATTTCAGGTGCCCTGCTTGCAGCCCATCACTGTGCCAGGCTGCTTCTCAAAGGGGATATTTTGGTCCTGGCTGGCTCACAGCCCACGCTGCCTGCCCCGGGCAGAGGAAGGAGGGAGCAAGAGGACCAGCTGGTCTTGCGGGGTGCCCACAGGGAGCTGCCACGTCGGTGGTGCCTTGGCTCTTGGCAGAGCTGCAGGCACGGGCACGGCCATATGGTCCATGCTTGGGGTCAGCGATGCCATACGTGGCACCGACGCACGCACCACTGAGTCACCGGGAGCCCTCCCCATGGCACCAGGCCAGCAAGGCTCAGGGAAATGCCATGTCCTATGGAGGGAACACGTGTCCTTTGGAGGGGACACGGGGATAGATGCGCTCAGGCTGCTCCACACCGACTGCTCACAGATTTGGGAGGAGAGAAGGGAGACAGATGAGTATGAAAACAGAAAGATTAAGCAAAAGGAAGTCAGACCATAAAGCTCCCTCCCAACCTAGTAAAAATGTCACACAAACTGATGGCCTTTATATCAGCTCCATAAAACGCTGTCAGTCGACTCCATTAGCCCATGAGCGCTGGGAGAAGCCCTGATCCCAGCACTTTCAGCTCATCCATCAGCAGGAGAAGGCAGAAGCCGGCCCTGTTCCCTTTGTGGACACGTCCGGGGGCCTCTCACATCAGCACTCACTGCGGGGCTGGTGCAGAGTTAGGGGCTGCATGGCCTACAGATGGGGGGAGGCGTCAGCTGGTGCCACCCAGGCCCCCGAGCCACCCTGCTGCCACCACCATCTGTTCCCACAGCACACAGGAGGGAGGGCAGGGACACCAGCCCCAGGAGGCTCCTGGTGCCACTTGGCAGGGAGAGGGAACCAGGATTCTCTGAGGCACTGCCTGCAGCACCCTCCAGGGCCGCCTCCATCCCCTTCCTGCCAGCCTCCATCGCCCTTCTGCCTGGCTCCAGCATCCCCTCTCCTGGCTCACACGAAGCCGGGGCAGCCCCAGGGCCTTGCTGCGGCCGGGGCTCAGCCGGGCTGATTCCAGCTTTCCCATCTGGCTTCTCCCTCTCCACGTCTCTGCTCCGTATGGCTCCTTCTGCAGCCTCTCCTCTCTGGAGAAGAGCCCAGTGCCGGGTGGTGGCGGCCGCATCCTGCGAGGCTGAGCCATGAGCCGGTGCTGGAGGGGCTGGGGTGGCCAAAAGGAGCAGCAGGGGCAGAGGAAAACTGGGGGGGATCCATTCTGGGCTCTGCCAACCCATCCCTGAGATCCTCCCAAAGACCTTGGAGCTCTGGCAGCCAAACAAGACATCCCTGCTGGCAAATCATGCCATTCCCATCCGGCACCACAGTGGAAGCGGGGTGGGGTTGGGGATCCACGCACACCCCCACCTTCAGCACCT
>VXAB01013403.1:338-13319 GCA_013399175.1 Odontophorus gujanensis
GGCCGGGTTCAGGGAAACAGAGAAATAGCATCAGAACCCCCCTGAGGGCGGCTTTCGCCTCTCCATGCAGATGGGAAGGCCGTCCGCTGCGATGTTACATCATAAAAAGCTAACGGCTCCCTCTAAGCCCGGGTTCAAAGTCTCCCCCCTCCTCCCAGCACACCACATACCCGAGAAGAAAGCTGGAGCTGTCGCTCCTCTGCCAGCCCTCGTTGTGCCTTCCCTTTGTGCGAGCCCCCGCTAGCACAGCATGCAGCGAAGGAGGGAGGATGCAAAGGCGGCCCGGGGGGAATAAGCGCTCCCGCATGCAGCCAGGTAGAGAACAGCCTCGTCCGAGGGGGCCCGGTGGCACGGAGGCAGCTCTCACCTCCCCCCTCCCCATGTGCTCACCTTCACGGTTTCTTCCGAGCCCACCGAGATAAAGCTACAGTTTGTCACCGTCCTCGGCAGCTAAAGATCTCCGCACGCTCGTAGGTGTTCGATTAAAAGGGAAAGAAAAATAAAAATCTCTTCCCTACCCTCAAGAAATAGTAATTTGCTTCCTCAGTCTGTGCAGCTCCTCAGTCAACTGAAACCACTCGTTCAAGACAGCAACAATCCAGATATACTAGCAAGTCATAAAACTGAACAAAAGCCGACAAACCTTAGAGCACCATCGCTATATGGCCCAGACAAATTACGACCGTCTAGGTAATATTTAAATAGATTCCTAAAGTAATTGCAGGGGGTTTAGGCAACTATTCCTGTTGTAAAAGTTCTTGAAGACATAAAGTAGAACCTGAGGATAAACAGTCACAAAAAGAGGTAAAATTAAAAGGATTCATTCCACGTTTTTTATTCTTCTATGAGAACATAAACATCGTCTTTTTCACGCACAGCAGCATTACAATATTAATTTATTCCGATTTAAGGTAAGAACTAGATATAGCTAGAACTAACATTTATAATAACGATAGAATGCATTTGCTTAAAACGGTATCGGCGTTTTAATAATAATAGACATTTATACATATCTGTATTTATAGTTTTTCCCCTTCTTTCTTCTTTTTAAAATCTCTTTCTAATTATTTTTTTTTTTTCACCTATACGCTTGACCCTTTGATGCACGTAACTTCACAGTTTAAAGGAAGACGGACGAACTCTCCCTCGCTATCTCAGGCTCTGGCTCAGAAAGTCCTTTTGATGTTCAGGATGTACACTTTTCAGTGAAATTAGTGAGGAAAAAGTGACGACTTTTTTTTCTCAAGGGGGAATCTCTGTGTGCTTATCCCGTGTTACCAGCGGTAACGTTATTTATCGACAAAAAAAAAAAAATCACTAATTCCACATATTTAAGCAAAACTACGTTACGTAAATATCTACAACCAGAAAGAGAGCGAGAAATTCAGAGGTAAGTGTCATAATTTAGTCCATGAGAGAGACGAACTTTTTTATATCTTTAAAGAGAAGAGATTTCATTTTCCTGGCCAATTTCAAAGCCGTAATATTGACTTTCAAGGTAAAGAACAAAAAATCACTCTTAACACCGGTTCCCATGAAGCCCTTTTAAAGGATGCCTGCATTTCATTATTGCAAGCCCTGCTTTGGGAAGGATAAAGGGGGAGGGGGAAAACAAGGAAAACGGAGAGGGAAAAAGCTGAGCTCCCAATATATGGAAATATGGCACGGCTTAAATAATTCATTCCGAAGCTACTTACAGTTCGAGTTACACCGCCTATGTTTTAAAAGAATGCGCCTTTATCCGAGCTCGTTTGCTTTTTTCGGAGGGACACGAAGGGGGGTGGGGGTGGGGGGGGAGAGATTCACAGCTCCTGAAATCCTATTTCTGGGTTTTCAAAGCTCGAAAGAGCAAAACGGGCCCGGGGAAGGCTGCAGGAACCGAGGAGGCTCACACATGGCCCTCAGCATTAGCATGGCTTTCTTCCGCTCCCCCCGCTGCCCCGAAGCAGCTATTAAGAGTTTAAGGACATACTGAGAACGTCTAAAATCGTTTATCCATACAGGTGCGGATGACTACAGCCTAGGAAAATGATACTGGCTCTTTAAACCATAAAGATGTGTTTATAGGTTCATCAAGAGAAATTAAAGTTGGCTGTGAGCTCCCGAATCCTATTCTCTCTGTTCATTTTCTTCAGTTTCATTCTGCGGTTCTGAAACCAGATTTTAACTTGTCTGTCTGTGAGGTGGACTGTGCGGCTGATCTCTAGGCGACGCTCACGAGTCAGGTACATATTGAACAGAAACTCCTTTTCCAGCTCGAGAGTTTGATGCTTGGTATAGGGGCACCGTTTCTTTCGACCACTTTTTGCGGTTAGCCAGTTTGCTGCATTTTCTCCTTTTGAATTGCCTAGTTTTGAGAAAGTAAAAGAGGGACATTACCAGCGGGTAGGAGGCAAATAGCTGGGGAGGGAGGGTGGAAAGCGTGTGCGGGTGCGTGTGCATACAAGGGCTCGCTCCTCCAGAGCTGGGGTGTGGGGGCCTTTCGGGAGCTCCAAAGCGCTCTCCTAAAGGCCCTGGGGCTGCCCCGGGGGCAGCCTTTCCTCTGCTAGTATGCTTGGAGGGGAGTCCAGCTCTGACCCCCCGAAACGGGCTTCTCCCCTCTCCGACCCCGCTGTTCCTAGGGGGGTGGCTCGATGCGGGGCCTGGAGCCTTTCCACCCTCCCAAGACACCTGCTTCCAAAAACAAAAGCCACTCAAAACCTGCGGATCTGAACTTTACGAGCGTGCTCTGGGAACTGAAAACAAGGTGAGCTGCAGGGCCGGAGCCCCCTGTCTCCAGCCCCGAGCTACCTCACCGTGACCCTCTGCTCTCCCACGAACTGGGAGGAAAATAAAAATAAAAGAAAGGGAAAAAAAAATCACCCCTTTCAGGGTGGGAATTCCTATATCTGGAACCGTTGGGAAAGAAGTAACATCGATCCCTCGATGGCTCGGAGTGGCTCGCAGGCGTGGGGCTGACTCTCTAGGAGCTTTCATTTGCTTGCTTTTCGTTTTGATCTTTAATTATTTTTTTTTTTAATTATTCTTTTCCAACGGGGCGCCTGAAGGAATAACAGGGCTTCTGAAATGCAGCCAGAGAGGAGTGCCTGGAAAGCCTGCAGCCCACAGAAAGGGAGCTAGGCTTTCGCCATGGGGACCGGAGAGGGAAATAAATAGGCGAATGAATAAATAACAACCCTGTTATCTAGTGTAGACGCTGAAGGATATTCGCGGTGCATTCATCAGTCTAATTTGATAGCAGTTCATAGATGGCACATTTCAGCGCGGCTGTTATTCCGAAAAGCATTCTGGATCGTAAAATATAACTTACCGCGTTAATAGGTTTATTTATTGGCACTGCCTATTGCTTATTTTGGATGCCTTACAAACATCTCTGTTATCTGGTAGGCACCTTCCCATCGCAGGGGAAAGATTGATCTCGTTTCTCTATACGTTTAAGTCGCACGCAGGCGAAAGTTGCCCGGAGCGGAGGTTCTCGGGGTTTTAAACTATAGGACGGACGTTAATTTTTACGGCAAGCCCGTGCCCGAATATTACAAAGTTCAGAAGGTCACCGCGAGCAGCGCTTCTTGGCAGCCCCGCGAGGCAGCCGGGATCCTCCTTTCGCGTCGTGACGCTCCTCGACCGCGTTTCCTTTTTTTTTATTACCGTTATCACCGCTTCCTAAGCCTCACCCCACTGTGGTTCGCTTACCTACTGGCTCCTTCTCGGGAGAGGCCTTGCTGCCCTCCGACGGCGCGGGGGAGAGCTCCTCGGCGGTGGACGACGAAGCGCGGGTCTCGTCCTCCCGCTGGGAGCCGCACGCCGAGGGGCTGGGGGAGCGCTCCTCGTCCTCCCTCCTGCCCGCCTCCGGCACGGGCGGCCCCGACGGCGGCGGCTGGAAGCGGGCGGGGGGCTGCGGAGCGAAGGGGGCTGCCCCCGCCGGCCCCGCGCCGTAGCCCTTGGAGGTGCCGTAAGCCTGGGAGAGGCGGAAGTAGCCCGGGACCGGCACCCCGGTGCCGTTGGCGGAGGGGCTGACCTCGGCGTTCAGCCGCGGGAAGGGAGCGAGGTCGGCGGCGGCCGAGCCCTTGGGGCATTTCTCTGAGTCATAGAGGCAGTAGGAGCTCTCCTCCTTAATGTTTTGAGCGAAGGAGCACGAGGTGGCCTGCTGGCTCTCCGGCTCTTCCATGCGACAGGAGCGGGGCGGGTCTAGCCACACTTCCATCCCCGACACGTAGGGGTGCGAGGTGGGGACCATGCTTTGAGAAGTACCTTCATTGCGTTTGCCCAGGACGGGGAACAGTCCGCAGCCCTGCAGCCCGTAGGACAGCTCGGACGCCTGTGGCAGGTAGAGCCCGCTGCCCGGGTAGTAGCCGCCTCCTCCTCCGCCTCCGCCTCCCGCTCCCGCCGCGTCCCCTCTGCCCGCGCTGATCAACGAGTCCACCAGGAAAGAGTTTGCAGCCGGGCTCTCGGAGCATGACATTGTTGTGGAATAATTTGGCGAAGGGAGCGGATAGCCCTTCCTGGCTGACATTTCTTGTGCAAAACATGCTGAATATGATTAGAGATACCCCCGCACCGCGGCGAACGCTTGCAGCCAATGGAAGCCCGGGCCTCCCCAGCAACCCCTCCCCGTCTGGTTTCGTATGCACCGAGCTGCTCTCAGGTCGACCTCTGAATTTGGGATATGGATGGATATTAATGTGTGATATGGATTTCCAACCACACGCGCACGTGCGGAGCCGCGCGGCGGGGCAGGGCCGGAGTGGGGCAGGCGGCGGCTCCCGGCTCAATCCGCGCTGCCCCACGCACCGCTCTGCGCGGCGGTGTTTATGACACCCCGGCTGCGGCCGCGGCCAGATGAAGCTTTTATTATCGCTCCTCTCTCCCCGCGGTCGGGCTCTCCGGAAGCGATGCGTGCTCACCTCCCCGAGCAGCCCGCGTGTGACACGAAATTAATAAAACCGCGGCTCTCCCTGTGTTTTATGCTCGGTTTCTGCTCGTTTTATTTGATTGTCTCGGTTTCGTTTTTCTTTTCTTTTCTATTTTTTTTTTTAAGAGAGAGAGAGAGAAAAAAAATAAAGAAATAATAGACGTGTTACTGTTTATCACAGATCGTTGGGAACTGTAAAGGGCCCTGGTGTCTCCTGCGTTCAAGACCCGAGGAGGGAGGGAGCCCTTCCAACCCCACATCTCTCCAGCTTACATTTCGTAGAGATAAAGAGCTGGCTGGTGCGCTTAGGAATCTCGGAGGGAGCAATGCCACTCCGGGAGGATTAATTGTGCGGTTGCAGCTTCTAATGCTGTAGTTAACGCTGGATTCTTCCCGAGGTCTGATTGCCATTTAAAATCCAAAGCCAGACATATGCTACAGAAAGAATCCAGACGTGAGCAGCTCAGATGGATGCTCGCACGATGCCGCGCACCCTGTTTATTGGCGTGTTTATATTTGGGCGATCATTTTTATTCCCCCCCTCCCCCCTCCTTTTGGGTCATTCACTCTTCTCTCCAGAAGCACCGTCTCTGTCGCAAGCGCTGCACTAAATAATAGAGAGAAGGATACGCAGATGAATCCTGAGATAGGAGACAGCTCTGTCCTGCCAATTTGTAATTGTGGCGGAGGGAGCAGACAGATAGCAGACAGACAGGCACGCAGACAGAGAGACACATAGATTTTCTAATGAATCGCTTAATGATCGCTTGCTTTCACTTCCATCATCTTTCGCTTAGGCCATTTTGAAGTCGCCTGCCTGCCTGGCCCGAGGAATTAAGGCTTCTCCAGCCCGAGCGGAGCCTGGGGCTACTCGAGGTTTTCCAGCCCTCGCTGCCCACCCGAGAGCAGCAGGGCTCGCTCCTCGCCCCCGCGGGCATCTTCTCCCGGGGAAGCAGAGCCGGTGACCCCGCTCCCGGAGCCAGGGGGGATGCGGCGGCTCTGCCCGCTGCCCCCGGCCGGGGCCGGGCGGTGTGCCGTGTACTGGCCCTACCCTTGGCGTTCAGAGAGCCCCGGAGGGCCCACGGGCAGCGCTGCCCCCCGCCCCCGATTCTGACACGCCTCACGTGGTCTCCAGGGTGAGCGGTCGCCTGCGAGAGAGAAATTACTATTATTTTCTTCCTTTTTTCCCCCTCGTATATGGCCATTGCCCTGGACGGGTAGTTCTGGAGGAGGGGGACACAAGTGTGAGGTTCCGCGAGCAAGATGCACTGCTGGGGCCCTCCCGAGGCTCCGTCCTCGTCATCTGGTAGGCTGCGGCAGGGAGAGGTCGTTACAACTTCGCAGTTGCCATAAAATCTTGATGTAAAGGCACCCTATATTCCCAGCGTTCTCGAGCTTACCCTTGAGCACCGAGCGGGACCGCCTGTCGGATGGGGGACAGGAGGAGGACCGACAGCCTGCAAAAATCCTCCGAGGTTGCCCCCGCGTTTCCTCCCATAATATCGTTTGTGTTTCCCAAACGCGAGATGTGTTAACGTGTGATGGACAAACCCTTATCAGATTCCTATGAGGGCCATATCACCGCTAACAGAATTAATACCATGCAAGGAACCATTTTATTGGTTCCTATACAGGAAGGCTATTATCAATAGGCTTAGCGTTATAAATGCAGATCTAAATAAAGTGAAACGTGAGCCCCAGCTCCACGCTCCCAGTACATTTCTTTGCACAAGTCAGGTATAAAAATTACTCCGGGGAAGTCCTCTCTTGCGGTATGTTTGTTTTGCATTTGCCAAATTAAATAGGAATGGATTGCAAACCTAAAAACCGTGCGGAATCGAGGAGTAACACTTGAAATCCTTCCAAAGCTGTTTTTAAAATAAGCGGCTCCCTTTTAAAAATCGGATTAAAGCGGGGAGAGACCCATAAAAGTACACTGCAATCCTCCTGAATAATAAGGGCTCAAAATGCATCGCAGCAAACGCGAGTTGGCTGCTTCCACCTTTTCGAGAGCTAATGCAGACTGCATCAGACAAAAGACGCGGAGGACGGGGACGATTCGGAAGAAGAAAACCAGATTTTAGCCTCACTTCTCTATTTCCCCTCATCCAGGCCCCTGTGGGTTTGGCTGCGCTGGGGCCGGGGCTCGGCCCTCGGTGGCTCAGCCCGAAGGCAGCGGAGCTCCGGTCGTGCGGGATCCGCCGTCGGGGAGCCCCGGTCGGGGCCGCTCGTTTGGTCCGCAGCGCTGCGCAGGGTAGCGGTCGGGGCACTCCGCCTCGATCGTGAACTCCGCTCGAAGCCGCATTATCTCCGCTTTCTTTAATCGCTAACAAGGCCAAGGCAAATAGTAACCGGCATCGTCAAACCCACTGAAGTAAAACTAATAACGCGCGCTTGGTTCTTAACTATAAAAGATAATGGTCAATTCCGACTAAACTGAGCTAATTTGGCATGCGTTGGGTGTAGCTACCGCATTGCCAGCGCTTAACAGCGTGTCCCTTGGAGCTTAACCCCCGTTTAAAAGAAATTTTAAAGAAGATTGTGGACGCCAGGGGACGAGAAACGCTTTCTTTCTAATTCCGCTTCCGTAAGGAAAGCCGTCCCAGGGTCCATAAAACCGAGCAAATAAAATTCTGATAAATATCAAAGCCGGCGAGCGGGTGATTTCATGGAGAATCTGAATTCGCGGCGTGCGTAGACAACGCTATCAAAATAAAACTTTATTGATCTAAGAAAAATATAATAGATGCATTAATAGCGTCGTTAAGTCGTTTTATTGGTTGGCCTAAAATTAAAAACAAAAAGGGAATAAATAAAACCCGACAGCTCAGCTCCAGCGAACTCCTGACTGGAAATTTCAAAACGCGTCACGTTAAACCGTGATTTATCTTTTTTATTATTAACCCGTATAAAGCAAAAGATCAGCGCTGTTAATCCGGAGACCCATTTTGCAAGCTAATTAAAATATGTTTTTATTTGTAGACACGGGAAAAGCGCAACGTGCGGGAAGGCGGAGGGCCTCGCAGCGCTGCGGAGTGCATGCGCCTCCTGGCTGAGGAGGGAGCCGCGAGTTGCTTTCTGCGCCCTTCCCAAAATTAATCCAATCGGGCTCTAGTTCTTTAATATTGGAACTGTCAGTCGTCAGGAACGTGCGTGTGTGTGTGCGCCAGATTCCTCCTTTATTNATTAGAGTGAGATTTAATTTTATTCCTCCATCCGGGGGCTCGTTCTCCTAAATATATTTCGGAGGCTGCGTGTATCGGTTTACTCATTTGGATTAGGAACATATTTTGCGAATGAGTCTGACGAGCTCCGAATTCTGGCGTGCGGCGGAACAAAATGCGCCCCGACCGATTCATTCCTGCTCTATCCCATCGCCATTCCCCGGCCTCGCTCCGAACAAGGGGGTCCTATTGTCTGCAGAGCCCCAACATCGCGCGGAAGTAACAGCGGTATCGTGTGATGCGGGAGTCGGTAGAACCGTAAACATACAAATCTGCCTTTTTAAGTGAGCCCTTTTTATTGAGAGAGATGGGCCGCGCAGCTGCATGGGGTGTTTGAAACTGTATCTCCTCTCCCCTTTTTGTAGCTGCCTGTGAGATCTGGGTGAGCACACAAATATCTTTCTGGTTGCAGTGCAGCGCTCGCGCACACACGTTAAAGCCTGACACTTCGATTCAGAGCGTTTAATGAAAAGATTATGACACACGCATACACCAAAAAAAAAAAAAAAGAGAGAAGAAGAAGGCGACAACAAAACACAAACCCAAAGAGCTTATGAAAAAGCCTCCCAGGGGTTTGGATGTGGTATGTGTACTAAAGTCGAGTACACGATTAATTAAACACAGTGTAGACACTGAGTTGGCTTCGCCTCTTCCCTCCGAAACATGCAAACCCAAATCATGTGAAATAATAAACAGTTATTGTAAGAAACGAGCTTGTTTTTTTTAAATATTATCCTATGACCGCGGCCGTCAGTAAACAATTCGTAACCAGAGGGCGCTTTAACTGCTGCTGGGGTCCCTTTGATTTATTCAGCTGAGTATTGAATGGAGCAGGGAAACAACAAGGGGAAAAATAAATATTTGATCAAATATGCTGAGTTTAACTAGGCTGGTGTAAAATGAAACGTTGCAAAGGGACCCTCAGCGACTTCCCCGCTCCTCCTCGGGACGTGACTTCTTAGGGCCCGACGTTTCCGAGGGGAGGTCAGGAGAGATCGGGTCCCTGAGCTTTTAATGGAGCATCTTTGATGAAATCGATAGGTTCCGATAATCATCTGAGAAATGTTCTCTGCCGGCTCAACATGTGCTTTTAACTAGGCTTGCAACAGCTCCCCGGGAGCACGGTTTTAAAGGCCTCTGTCTTTATAACAGAGTCAACTTGCGTTAGTTTACATACAAAGACTCTTAGGGGAGCAAGGACAACACAATTTTATTTTATTTTTTTCCTTGGATAGATATTTAAATAGAGTATACCTCCGTTAATATACAAGTGGGTTGAAATATGTAGCCAAACCAGTATCTCCATACAATACCACATTTCCTCTCCCCCTGCCCCCCCGTCCCTTCTCAAATGGAGACATAACAAAAACATGTGAAACTTTTATGGGCGAGAAAAGTAACCTGGAGTTAGGGATACTCATAGCCGGGATAGAGTTTCAAAGCTACAACCCCGAGCAGCCCTGAGCACATGAGAATGTGAGACTGCTGGTTGTTTACGGCACATGTTCTAGCTCGGATAGATAGATAGATAGATGGATGGATAGATAGTTGGAGAGATGGATGGATGGATGGATGGATGGATGGATGGATGGATGGATGGACGGACGGACGTCCAATCTGGTCCTCCATGCATGCTGACTTAATGTGCAACCACATGCTTAGTTTTGAGCATAAGTGTGTCAAAATTTGTTTACCACAGGCTGCGTCCAGCTGCAAGGAAGCAGGCTCTCCTTTTAAGTTACCAAGCGACCCTAACTAAACTACAGTTCAAGTCCAATAAGATCGTCAGAATTGTCTGTCATTTGTAGTCTGGGTTGCCATAGATCTAGTTGATTGAAGACACCTACTGTTCCCCACATAAATGTCAAGTTTCATAATATTTCCAGCGCTACAATTTTTATAACTGGAAGAAATCTACGAGTTTCTGTGCAAAAATAAAAAAATAAAAAAAACAACAGAAATTTCCAGATACCGTGGATTTTCCACGCCGCTGGCCAAAACTTTACGAAGAGACCGAGAAAGGCCAGCAGCGGCTCAGGAAGCCCCTGCAACGTTAATTCACCGCTTTAATCACCAACTTTGGAGCGTCGCTTCCATTCCCCGGTGCTGAGGCCGGCCCTCCCCGCGCCCCGCGGTGACACCGCACCCTCCGTCGCCTCGCGGAGAGCACTTACCTCCGCGCATCGCCTACGCCGGAGCCCGACGGCCCGACCTCCGCCGGGTCCTTCGCGCTAATTGAGCGTGCGGCCGCGAAGTGAACAAAGGCCAAGATTCCGCCGGGCTGCTCCCCTCGGCCGGCGGCTTTGACATTGATCTGACGATCGCCATCTGGCGGCCGCGCATCCCCGCGCAGCCCCGGGCCCCGCCGCGGGCCGCCGGCCGCTCACCTCCCCGCTCCGCCCGGCGCAGCAGCCGCCGCCTTTATAGCGGTGCATTCCGCCTCTGCGAGCGGACAAGTCACGGACACTTTTTATGGCCGCATTGTCACAGCAGCACAGAGGATGCGATTTTATTGGGCTAGGAAATCAAACCCCGAGAGGAGAAACTCCATGGTTTAACTGTCTCTGGGATTGGCCGTGAATGCCAGTTAATTTTCAACCGGGAAAGGAAGCTTTCTCGCTAAACTTTCATTGCCCGTCAGCTCTCCATCCGTCCCTCGCTCCCTGCCTGCCGCCTTGTCCATCCGTCCGTCGCCTCTCGGCTGGCGTTTCCCGCAGACAGGCAGACGAACGAACAAACAAACAAACAAGCGCCAGAACCTCCCTTCCCTTCGCTTTTCAGCATTCCCTCTGCCGAGGCGCTGTCTGGCCGCCGGCGGTTGTCAGCGAGGCCCGCGTCAGTGGGAGTGCTTCACCTCAAGGTTATGGGTGATGTCCAAGCAATACAGAAGTTCAAAGCCAGCAAACAATGCGAAAACAGAATGTACTTTCTTCTCCCGATCAGGACTGGGGTCAACACTCAAGATTCAGCTGCTCTTCAAGAAACACGTTCCCATCCCAGCCATTGTTTTGGTTTGGTCCCCCCCCAACCTATTTTCTTCCTGGAGCCCTCCCCCCGCCCCATCCCACCCCTCCTTGCCCTGGAGATCAAGGACAATCCCAGCCGGCCCATTTCCACCGCGCTGCCAGGCGCATTTTTTTCTCGAAGGAGGCAACGGTTTTCTTAGGGTCCTCACCCCTCTCAGCACGTCCACACTGGGCTCGCCCGACCCTTCTCTTCGGGACTGGGTCTCTAAAAAGTGCCCCAAACACTCCCGGCACCGCTTACATTGCCACACGTGGCAGAGCACAATGCGGTGCCTCATCCTAGTGTGACACGGGACCTCATCCCACAGGACAAGGACACGGCCTAACGTAGAGCCTTCTCCACGTTCCTTTCCTAACCAACCCAGCCCAGGTCTGCTTGGTTAGGTCAGGGCAGAAAACTTCACAGCCGAGGTCTACGGAAGCACAATCATTTCTCCCAGAATGACCCAACAAGGTCGTGAGGAATTCTGGGTTCCAAAGCCACATCAGGCAAAGTGACATGCAGCAACGCGAAGCCAGAATGAAAAAGATAAAGTTTCCATTGTTTTTATTTTCCTTGTGCGCTGTTCCACTGTATACATGCAACCAAGTACTTTCGCATATTAAAAGAAAACGGTATATACACATAGTCGATACATACTGAAAACAGTGATGTCATATGAAGATACTGCGTTTGGTGAACTGTGACAAAGAACTTACATCCATTTGGTAAATTTATTCAGCAAAAAACTTTCTCATCACCACTTTGTTGCACATGTAAGGAAACTCCACATCCTTTAGTCCCAAAGGAGAAAAAAAAAAAAACAGCAACAGAAAAAAAAATAGAGAAAAAAAAAAAGAAAAAGAAAGTATTCGAACAAAATAGGTCATGGGTTCCTCTTTTTATTATTTACAAGTCTTGTAAAACATCGCTCCTGTATGAAATATACATTCAAATATTCTCAACAGCAAATTACCTTAACGATAGAACTTCGTAGCCTTTGTAAACTGATATAGAATTTTAAATATTTTCCTTTTTTCTCTTTTTCTTTTTAAATTGCTTTTTTTTTTTTAATTTTTTCTTTTTTTTTCTTTCACGCTTTGGTTCCTGCAGGGAAATATATATATTTATAGATACTTAAAATAACTCCGAACAACTCTCCGTTCTTTGCATATGTCGGTTGGGCGACAAAGTAGAGCTCGTGACATTTAAAGTAGACGACAACAAAATGACCGTATTTACACTGTTTGGCTTCTGATTCAGCTCCTCACTGGTCACCTTTACAAGAGCACGCGATTGAGTTATTTTAATGATCCAATGTTAGCGCATTGCACAACTCCAAGTTTCAATTAAGTGTTGTGTGGTATTCGCTAAACTGTCGTTCTCCACAGGTATTTCCTGAAGAAAGTTTGTGAGCCAGAAGCCAGAAGGTTAGTTTCCTCTCCGTATTTTTTTTCTTTTAAAACGCTGAAATTCACACTTTTTTTTTTACACTATATTTTCAGCATTTAAATATGATTTGTCTCCGAAAAGATGGCAACGCTCAGGCAATTGTCATAAATAAAATGAGAACTAGTTAAAATTTGAGAAATCTTCTCTTTTTTCTTTTTTTTTTTTCTTCTTCTTCTTCTTTTTTTTTTTTTTTAAGTGATTGTTTCTTTACAATGTATGGTAAATTTATACCTGATGTTTTTAAAGTAAATATTTAAGCCTTTCATTTATTTCTCTTCCCACCCCCTTCCCCGCTTCCTCCCGCCCCAAAGGAAACACTATTGTACCCATCGCTACATCCATGTTACAACTGCTCGTGGCTGGCCTCGTGAAGGTGTAGGCATGTCA
>VXAB01013417.1:193-28701 GCA_013399175.1 Odontophorus gujanensis
CCCCAGGCGCGGAGCCGCTCTCCCCCCGCCGCGCTCCTCTTCGGGGCCGGGCCCGCGGCGCCACCTCCCGGCGGCAGCGCCCCACGGAGCGGGGAGCGCGGCGCACCGGGGTGCGGGGCGGGCAGCATCCCGGGACCTCGTTCGGGCTGTTGGACGCAGCGAAGGAGAAAAACGCTGTCAGTAAAGAGTTGCGGAGGCGACGTTTGGGGCTGTGGACAGCGGAGCTGCGCAACAGAAAGGAAGCCCCAGCTTTTAACCCCACGGGTTGTTCTGGGCTGTTGGGGTTCATCCATTTCTTCAGTAGGAAAAAAAATAAAATAAATGAGTGCATTCAAGTAACTTTTCTGAAGCCCCCCTCCCCTCCCCATACTGTTCTGAGAAATATTTGGTGTACATTTCATCCTGGAATAAACACTGTTTATCACAAACTCTCTCTGCTGTTTTTGAGTCCGCAAACCTAAACCAGTACGTCAGCGCTGTAAAACATGATCAATTCCACAGGCAGTACCAGCGGTGGTGGGACTGCTCCCTCCGCCAGCATCGCTGCTAATTGTACTTGAATTGTTTACTGCTGGATTATTTTACACACGCCTGGAGAAGGATGCGCTGTATTCCCATCCCCAGCACCACCATCCCAGGAGCAAACACGGTACATTTTGGCAGGGGCGTGCACAGGCTGCAACTGCAGCTTGTTAGCTGAAAAAAACATGATGAAGGTGATGACGCCTCTGTAATTATAGGCGTTCCTTGGTTTAAAGTCAGAATGTTTTCCGAGCTACTGGGATGCCACACCTCTGCTGTCCCAGCAGCCAGGCCCCAAAGTCCTGGGGCCCTGCAGCATGTGACCACATGGCTGTTTCCCAGCCCCGTGCTGCTCCTGGTGGGTGTGTGGCACCGTGCTGTGGTCCTGCCTGAGCTTTAGGCATGGAAATCTGAGCTACAGGCTACATCCCTGCTCAGAAGCTGGTAGGTATATTTTAAGGAGAAACGGATTGTGTTGGTTCTCCCTTCATAGTTAGAGTCTGGATGGATCAGGTAACAGTTACCTGTAGGATAGGCAGAAGGTGCTGCTCTGCCCAGCACCAGGTATGCATACACAAGTGAAGAACACCAAGATTTCTGTTGCCCAGATAATGTTAAGGTGGGAAGGTTGACTCAACAGTTCCCATGAGAGGGCACATTTAAAAGAACATCCTGTAACAACAAGGGCCCAGGCATGCCCTCTGTCCACAAGCGCTGGCTGACCCCAGAGCTGGCAGCAGCAGCTGCACCAACTGGAGTTGCTTTCCCAGCTGGGGAAACTGGGCACAAAGATAGAGCGAAGGCGACACAGCTAAGGTCTCAGTTGGCTTGTGTGACTAAAGGAAGTTACAAATAACCCAAATGAGGACTGCAGCCAGAAATAGATAATTTTTCAATTTAACCATCATCTTACATCATCTACATGATGTACAGTCTACATGAAGCAGTGCTGCAAATGGATTCACACCCGGCTCTGCTCCACGTGCATCAGGAGCTGCCCAGAGAGAGCTCTGCAGCCCAATGCTGTGTACCCACAGCTGCCAGACAGCATGTATTGCCTTCTCCCAGGAAATGGGGGGTGGGGAGGCAGGGAGAAATAGATGGCCATAGGATTTGTGTTGGGCTATTCATCTGCCTGATGATTAGCGATTCTTCAATGAATATTCATGGAAATTAATGTCATTTAACTCCCATTGCTTCCTGAATATAACTGTGCGCTATACGTGAATTGGCAAACACCAGAAGACATCCAATCTCGCTGAGAGTCTACAGGCAATTAATCTGAACCACCACAAGCTGGACACTGGTTGTGCAGAAGGTGCACAAAGTACACCAGAAGAGGTGGGTTGGAGCTGTTGGAAGAAAACAGATCCAAGAGTGTACTTCAATGCCCAAGAAAGAGCTTGTATTGATCTACAAACAGGAACTACACGTAACTTTTACTTTCCTTGCAGAAAGAACTTCATCTTTGCACTCCCCGAACCCCAGAACAGCATCCATCAGGGTCTCCTATCCTCCTCCTGAGTCCCAGTGCCTACAGAAAGAAACACCCAAATCCAATCCTCCATCCCAAGAGTTGCCACCGTGCCAGAGCTCACACTGCTGCTCCAACAACCGGCAGCAATCAGCTCAGTGCTGATGCAGAGCAGGTTCCCAGCACAGTGCTACCAGGCCCTGCAGTAACAACAAGGGCTCTTCCCAAAATATTTGGGCTTGCCCTGTCACAGCGCGAGGCATTCGAGTTCAGCACTCTGTCAACAGTGCCAGGTGTCTCCCGACATCCCGCTCCCGCGCCAAGAAGGAGAGCTCAGCAGCACGGAGCAGTCATTATTCACATTACTAACATATAACGGAATGTCTAAACAGATAATGTAACAAAACCCTCTGCAGCAAAAGAAAAAAAATAAAGATACAGGTTCGTATCTATCCCAGCGAGATGCAAAATGAACTCCATCTCCTGGAAAGCAGAAGTGAGGCTCTTGTTTTTGGAACTGACAAGTCACCAAACAATAATTCAGCTGAGCCTGGGCTGACGTTCTCTGCAGCCCTTGATAAACCAACCAGCAAATCCAGGGGAAAAAAAAGTGACTCAAAGCCAAACCTGAGCATCAGAGGGCAAGCCTGGCAAAAGCAGAAATCCAGGCACAATTTCATTTTGAGTCCATCCAAAGATTTCATTTCAATTTTGATTTTTAGGGAAATTTAAAAAAAAAAAAAAGACTCACAACCCCCCCTCCCTCCTTGCTTGAAAATAAAATTAAAGGACATTTTGAACACAAAGTAGTTTCAAAGTGAAAAAATCAAAGTGTTTCATGTCAGAAGTGTCAAAACTAACAGCTTCAGCATTTGTCAGAGCTTTTTTTGAGTTTTTCTAAATGACAAGTTTGGCATGTGTGCACAGACCGCTTCGGTGCTGCTGAGACGGCGTTTTTGCATGCAGGAAGCAGCGGGCTGAGATTTCTGTGCACGAGCCCCCTTTGCTGATGGCTTTGTTTCGAGGTGCTCCCCCCCCAACCCCTCCCGCTGTGACCACAGCACAGCCCCAGTGACAACCAACACCTCCTCGTTGCCGTGTTAGCATCTCACCACTGGGGCTGCAGGACCACACAGGCCTGGGCTCTCTCAGCACTTACTCACTGTGAGTGGGTGAAGGCACAAAGGTTGGGACAGGCCAGCTGCACATCTCTGCTTGGCACAGTGCTGCAGGACAGCCTACCACCTACCTGTGCCAGCTAGCTCCCTATCCCGGTGCACTGCAGCCTTCTCTATAGCAAAGTTATAGGCTGAGCTCCAATCTGTCACCTTCATCCTCAAAGTGAAGGTTTTCACACAGTGCTGTCTCCTGAGAAGTCTGTAGCCAGGTTTACAACTGACCTGGTGAGGGCTAGCATCTATCCTGATAGAAAGCACCTGGGCAGACCTGAAATACGATGTTTAGTTAGAAATCTGCATTACATTAGATGCAACTGCCATAAAAAAGAAATACTAACCACCAAATCTGTGATGTGTTTGCAGTATTAGCACCTCAACTCGTTGCTGTGAAGGCAGCAGCCACGTGGATGACAGTCACACCTCTGCTCCCAGCACTGCCACCCTGCAGGTTCAGTGCCCTGTCCCCAGGGACAGCAGCAGAACACTTTGCTGTGAGCACCACGCTCACTCGTGCTGACACCTACCACCAGGCCTCTGCAGTGCTTTCTGCACCTCTGGGCGACAGCACTGCTTCTTGACAGCTAATTAAGCCAGGCTGAGCATCTTTAGAGATGCACAGCACCATCTCCTGCTGCAACTTAGAGCCTTCACTCTATAGGGGCTTCCAAGCCCCAACCACTCGTTGTCTGCATCTGCTGGAGTTTGGAGCAGCCCCTCCCCTCTGTAGTTTACAGGACCTTAGCTAGAGCTGGAGATGCAGAGCTGGTGGTTGGCAGCCCTGCCCGTGGGGTAGGGGGGGTTGGAGCTGGGTGGTCTGTCAGGGCTGTTCCAACTCATCCATTCTACAACTGAAACTGCAGCTTCTGCCATGGAGCATTTTCTGCTGATGCTGCCTCAGAATTGTGCTCCGACGGAGTATTATTTCGTCTCAACTTTTCCACTATTGTGACTTTCCTAATCCAAAGGTCCAACATCAACAAAGATTAAAGCTTCCACTCTGGTTACATATCTATGAAAGCAGCAGTCTCCTGCGTCTTGGGAGATAAACACTACCAGATGCTCTGGTAAACAGCAGACAGGGGGGGAGAGGGGAAAAAACAATGGTCAGAAGATGGAACGGGATGAGAATAAGTTAGAAACAGCCAAAGGGGAGACGAGAAGAGTAATTCCTGGTGGTTCCTGCTGCATGGCAGTGAAGAGGTTAAGCCCCAGTGCACTGCCATCTCCAGACAGAATTGGTTGTTATTGCATTGATAAAACCCCCTGGTTGTGTTTTCCTTGTCCATTTTGACCCGTTACTGACGTTAGCATTGCAAATTATGTCTGCTGCCATTCAACCAGCCGAAGTGAGCAGACAGAAACTAGACAGAGAGCTCCACAAGACGCTACTAATGGAAGGGGTGGGGAAAAGTCTGATTTGCATGTAATTAATTATTATTTATATAAAAACCATATCGCTGTGGTGGTTCTCGACATCACTTAAAGCCGCCTTTCAGAAGAGGAGTCTTTTCTGTCGGCGTGTCGATCTTTTCTGCACTGCATGAATGGAGATGGAGGTGCCCACCACGCTGAGAACCACTGCTGGGGCTGAGCAGAGCAGTGCTGCCCCCGGACCAATACCTCAGCAGCAGTGCCCCTGGAGCCATTTGACAAAGTGCTGTCAGGTCTCAGGCCGATGCTCTGCAGGAGGTGATGGAGTTATGCACAGCTGTTGTGAAGGAATTTCAGATTAAATAAATGAATTTTCTTCCGAGCCTGTAAAATGATTAACTTATTTGATTTCAACGTCTAATCGCGAGATAATTACCTCGCCCAGCCCCAAGATACCTTGGCAGAGTTTTTCGAGACACTGGCACAGACAAAAAGCTCACACAGGAAAGGATCCATCTTCCTACACCAGTGCAACCACCCTCAGAAATGAAGGGTGCAGCTCCCGCACACCCATAGCTCTCAGACACATCCCCACACATCGGCCCAACCTGCACATAGCAGCATGACCTCATTTATTGGGCTCTGCTGGACAAAATCTGCATGGTGGAAGGCTTACTGGTCACCTCTCACGGGTTCTCTCTAATTTGCCCAAACAGCTGCTGGGCAGGAAACTCACAACCTCAGTGATGGCAAGGACAGATTAAAGAGTGCTGGGCTCAAAAACAAGTAGGTCTCAAGCACCCTTCTTAATAAAGAAAAACAAACCACAGCACTAATTGGAGCAATAGGATGGAGCAGCAACTGAGGCTCAAGCCCGGGAGAGAAGGGACAGCCCAAGCTCACACGGGAGGGATGTCACACTGGGGATGCCCCAGCACAAAGCAAACCTGGGTGTTCATGTTCTCCCATCACTGCCCCCTGGCCAGCTGCTGGCAGCACCAAGTTGCAGCTCATTGCACCTGTAGGGATCAGATCACCCCCAAGAACACACAGACCAGCCCGATCTGACCATTGCCGTCCTGCTCAGTCATCATGTGTTGTGACTGGGGTGGGATGTCCATCCTGCCCTCAGCAGTGAGCACCTGGTGGGGTGAGATGGCTCATCCATCCTTGCCCAGATTGAGCAGGAGCTGATGCCAGGCAGGCACCCACCCTCCCAGGTGAAAAAAAAATAAAAATAAAAATAAAAAAAATGGTGACTTGTCTTAGTAGACCTCATCTTCCCCTTTGCATTATCTGATCAAAGGCATCAAGAGCTACTCCCACTGTCACCAGTGAGTAAACCCAGGTAACAAGCAGCACCCTTGGCAGAAGATCCCCCCCCGCTCCAGGAAGGTTGGTTCCCTTGCCAGCCGCTCCATTTCAGACTTCGATGCTTTCCATTTTGTTTCCAGTGTTTTACACTTATATCATCAACACTTTTTCCCCCGTTGTTTTATTTTTAAGACACTTGCCATAGGGCTGCTAGCTCTGCATTCCAACATTCACATTCGGCAGAACTGAGTGAGGTCAGCATGAGGACTGCTTCTCTCACTGAAATTAGCACAAGCACAGGGCAGGAGCATCATCAGAGCTACCAAAAGCTTTCTTTATCGCCTCGACCTAGAGACCAGATGTTTTGCTACAAACTCTTTGGCTCTCAGCAGTTCACAAGTGCTCTCTGCCATCTTTGCACATCAAACGTCTGCAGAGCAGAGTGTTTTGAATCTCAGCAAAATTTCAGACTTTCAGGAGGGCCATTATTTCTGAGAGAAGAAATTATTTAAATGGAATCCTCACACCCAAGAGCCTTCTGGCTGTTTCTTCCTGCTTGGGATAATTCTCTGGCGGACACATTGCAGCTTCCACCCCGATACTGAAAGGCTGAGGCACGGCTCTGCCAACCCTCGGACTGGCTTAATCACACAAAATATTTTGTTTACAAAGCTCAGCCCTACAAAGCCCAACCTGGAAGCAGGTATTCATCCTCCCAGAGACAACCACTTTTGCTGTAATTTCTTTTAAAGTCAACGCTGATCCTTATCTACAAAAGGCCGGAGCAATAAGGATTTAATGTGTTTAGAAAACATGGCTCTTTCAACACACCTGCAGCCCGGCTGCCAGCTTTCCACCATCTGTGTTCTCCACTGCTCTGGGAGCAGTGCAATAAGCAGGAGAGCTCTCCCTGCCGTCCCCTCCAGCCAGCACCTCTCCCAGATATCTGCACACACTCGCACCCCCCAAAGGGCTCCACTCTGGTCCTGCATTTCCAAGGACTCACATTTGGCAGTGGGAGCTGGTGGCACTTGGTTTGGGATTTTCCTGCTCCACTTCCTCTGTGTTGTCCTGTTCATGACTCTGCAACAGACACAGAAGAGCTCTCGCTGCTGAACAGCAGCAGGACCAGTTTCAGGAGTTGCTCTTAAGACTTCTTTCTCCCCCCTTGTTAAGATATGAATTAAATCCCCACTTTTTCAGACTTCCAGAGGTAACTTGTCTCAGCTCCCCAATTTGCTCCTGCCATTTACTCCTGTCTGACACAAGGCAGTGTTCTGTACTCCTCTCTCTTGGCACCTCCAGTGTTCATTTTGGTCCTAGCAATGCCACCGAGCAAACTTCAAAGCAAAAAGCAGCACAGAGCCAAGGAGAAGAGGCTGGGGTGGGGCAAGGGGTGAGAGCACACAGGTAACAAAGCTCCCAACACCATCATCCTGCTAACAACCTCTAAGTTGCTGTGCCTTCAAGCTCTACCATCATTTCCCAAGACCTCAGTTCATTTTGGAGAAGAAAGGAGCAGGCAAGGGTTAAAGCCCAGCCATGCACCCCACCCCCAGCCCATTCACAGCAGAAGGAAATCTGTCTCTCCCACCCCTCAGCATCCTGTCTGTGCTGCCTTGGAAAACACAGCTCCCTCCCTGCATCCGGAGGGGCAGAGACCTCAGCACAACCCCAGCCCCTGCCCTCTCACAGCAGCCCCTGGGTGCTGGCCCAGCCACTCCCATGGCCAGGTGCCCAGACCCAACCCCAGGTGAAACCCCACCCCAAGCAGCTTTCTTCCCCCTGGTGCCTTTCAGCACATCTGCCCCAATGGCTCATTTTCTCTTTTCACCCTACAGCTGATGTGAGGAGACAGAAGGGAATTGGAACTGCTCCCTTCCAGCTGCCCCATGCTCATCCCGTGGGTCTCCCAACATCCCTGCAAGACTTTCCCATCCCACTGATGTCCACTCAGTGGTTCCAAGGAGCTGAGACATACCCTCCTCACAGCAACAAGCTATTGGAGATGGGGTGCACAGAGTTTCAACGGCAAGTAAAGCCCTCACACTGGTCACACAGGTGTCACTGCTTTCCCACACATGGCCCCTGGCACTGCAGAGTACACATGCCTGGCTGAGCAGAAAGGCCACAGGTCCTTATCTATCCTCTTCCCCTCCAACAGAACCAGAAAATGCACAACTGATCCATTTGCCCCTTGACACAAAGGTGCTGCATGCCTCAGAGCACCCAGAGCCCTGAGGGCTCAACATCAGTTCAACAGCATCATCTATATGCCCACACTAAGAAATGCAATGCAACATTCAAAGCTACTTCTGGTCCACCAGCACGTGGCTGCCGGCCAGAGGGGCTCCAGTGTGCATACCCCAAATTACTCAGATAGGGACACGTCCTGAGAGCGCTCCCAAAGAGCAGGTACACAGGGAATCCATGCCACAGAAGCCAGGCACTGTGGATTCCCAGCCCCACTCCCTGTGCTGGGACTTGTTGGTGCAGACAGACGAGCCCCGCGTGGCTCCTTCCAGCACTGCTGGCCACGTGGGAGCAGAGCTGTGGCCATGCCAGAGCCAAGCACTCAAAATCGTGAGTCACAGTTTCCAAAAGTTATCTAACGGGTATAAAAAAATAAAATAAAATAAGGAATTTAGTGAATTTCTTTTTTTTTTTTTTTCATCTTTCAGATGACACCCAAAAGTTTCTCCACAGCTCTCAGTGATGGGAACTGAAGGAAAAACAAACACATGACAGAAAGCAGAAGTCAGAGATTTTCATGCATTCTCATGATCCCAGGAGCTGGAGCTTTAAGGAGAAAGAAACAACAAACAACAAAAGCGTATGATATAAGAATTATGATTTGGCTGGCAGCAGCAGGAAAGCCTCATGATTTATGTGACAAACCTCAACTGAACAACCCAGCTCAAAAACTTGGAAAAAGGTGAAACATTCCAGCATCATTCAGGCTGCCAAAATAACAGCAACCATCATGCAAAATTCCAGCACAAAATAAAATGAATGAGATTTTCTCCACTTTCATGAACTCAAAGACAAACAGATGTT
This sequence comes from Odontophorus gujanensis, assembly GCA_013399175.1. Taxonomy (NCBI): domain Eukaryota; kingdom Metazoa; phylum Chordata; class Aves; order Galliformes; family Odontophoridae; genus Odontophorus; species Odontophorus gujanensis. The sequence continues at coordinate 9,110 of VXAB01013417.1, forward strand.
GACAAGAAGATGTTGCAAACAGTTTTGCTGTTGCTGAGCCAAGCCCAGAGATAGGAGTGCATCTTTCCCTCACTGCCAGCCCCAGTGCTCTCAGTGGAGCTTGGGCAGCAGGCAGTGTCCACGTGCTGTGTGTTCTTCCATGTCTTGTTCCAACACAAGGGGTTTAATGACAGCCTCTTGTGTGCCTGTTGCAATTAGTTATTAAGCATTCATCCTGCCTTTAAACACCTGCCCTGGGTACTTCCCTAAAAGTGCACAGCCCCATGAAAAGTGCCCCAACCAACAACATCTGCACTTCTCAGTGCAATCCTACAGTCAGGACTGTGAGTCCCAAAGGGCCCAGCTGACTCCCGTGCACTCCTTTCTGTGCTCCTTTAACACTGAAGCAGCCATTAATTTTATTTAGTAGAGATTTTAGACTTGCAGGACCCAACCTAACTGATACTGAGCTCCAAGAGGCCCTCTCCTGGAAAAAGACTTCAGAAATGGATCCCATGTCCAAATGGAAGATGACGCCAGCGCCGGTTTCATTTCAAGGCCATCCAGATGTTCTGTAAAGTGATTAGGAAGTGCCATGTATCAAATATAAGATACTCTGCATTGAACTAATGCATTTATTTGCTCTGAATGGTTTTCCAGTTCAGGGCAGCACTTTGCCTGTCACAAGTAAAGTGCTTTGACAGAACACATGGACATCTCTGCTGCTTAAACTGAGCCAGGGAACAGAGTGGTCAGCAACTCTCAGATCTCAGCAAGAGCCCAGAGAAGTACCATCACTCTGATACATTTATTTCCTGGTCAACTAAAAGATGAGTTCAATTCCCATTTGTCACCATCCTGCACATTCATGGTCATTTGAAAGGAAGCAAATAAACATAATGTTATCATGGAGTCATCGAGTTTCCACTGTGTTACAGGCTAGCAAGTGTCCAGAACATCACAGAGACTGGGTAATGCAGCCCTCTGCTTTGAAGGATGAGGGCTGAGAGCTGGTTCTGGCTATTGGGGATGTCAAATCTCCACCCAGATGTGCTTGGTACCCTCCTGCACTGGACCCAAGCACATTTGGAGTGGTGAGGTGCTGGTACAGATGCTCCCTGGAGGTGTTCAAGGCCAGGCTGGATGGGGTGCTGGGCCATCAGCCCACAGCAGGTGGCCAGAACTAGGAGAACTTTAACATCCCTTCTAACCTGAGCCATGCTACAATTCTGATAACCTGGCCTCAGCTGTGTGGCTGTGACAAAGCTGATGCCATAGGGGACTGCTGGTGAGCTCCCTGCAAGGAGGAGGAATGGGGATGAGGAAAAGCAGGAGAGGTTGGATGGGTGGGTCCCCTATTTTGCTGCCATCATTGGTAACCAGAGGAGAGGTAGTCCTCTTCTTGCCCTTCCTCCTCAGTGGAGAAGCTTTCAGCAGATGTATTGACTGTCATCTCTGTCACTGATTTTTTTGAGTCATTTATGAAAATGAATCTCCAATTTGTCACCAAAAAAAACCCCACTAAATCCAGAGACACCACAGCCTATGTGAACATGGCTTCATCCCACTCAGGAGGGGCATCAGCCACACCATCCCATCCAAACACAGTATCCACTCACATGCATGGGATCTTCTGTTCTGTCAGGGACCCTTCTGACTTCAGGTCAGATCTCTGCTTCCTCACACAAGTTTCTCTTTGCACATTCTACTTGTGTACAGGGGAGGACTCACAGGCACACGGGAGGAAAAAAAAAAACAGATAAGAAAATGCAGCTGGATTGTAATTTGTAGTTTCACAGTCCTCTGTGGATAAGCCCCTACACAATACATCCATTTGCCTGCAAATTGAGAATTGTGTTAAACCCACAGTAGTTCTGATGTAACAATATCTTCATGCTGAGAAACTTGAAGACTGCTGAGAAATATGGCACTTAAGCAGAACAAAAAGCAAATTCCCAGCAGCACCTTCCACCCCCATGTTTTTATTGAGTTTTAGTAGAAAAGAATTCAAAAATACAGAGGGCCTGCCGACCAGACTAGGCATTGTCTGCATTAATTTGGGGTATACATTACTTTCAGCTGATACTCAGCTGAAGAATTAACCTAGTATTCCTCCATGCCTTGGGATTTCGCCAACAAATCTTGCAGACACATCCCCGCTCCCTGGATGCAGGGCTCTTCACTTCCACAGACACGTGGGGAAGGAGGAGCAGCTCTGGGTGGGTGTGCTAGAAGGCTGAAGTCACCCAGGTGGGACAAGGCCATGCAGAGCAGCCACAGCTCTGAGCTCAGAGCCCTTCTGAAAGCAGGGATAGCAATGGGAGTTCTCATCAGCTTCAGTGAGCACAGACTGTGGCCACCAGGTACCTAAACCTGTACTGGACAGAGAAAAGCAAGCACTGGGAATCAAATGGAGTGGCACTAAGATCTTCAGCAGTCCCTGAAGGAGCTGGAACCCATGTTCCTACCCCTCTGTTTGAGGTGGCTTTGATAATATTTATCCTAAGCTTTTTCCTTAAGCCAAAAGCCAAAGTATCCTAAGATAATGAGGTAACATGCTCCCAGTTGCTCTTACACTGCTATCACAAGACTTCTGTTCTCAGTATATGCAATTTTATAGTTGTCACTTCATTAAGTTATATAGAATGCAAAGGAAAAATTTTATCAGGGGAACCTACTGACACTTTATTTCTGGCCAGCATTTCTATCAATCGCACCTGACTGAAAATTAGTAAGATTGGAAAAGACCATCACCAAGTCCAACTCTAACCCATCCCAACTGTTTGTGCTCCTTACTGCCATATCTATGCATTCCTCCAAAGCCTCCAGGGAGGGTGACTCCACCTCCAAGCATCCAATGCCCTTCCTTTCACCAGAGTTTACACTCTTAGGCTCCAGACTTCTCCAGAAGCTCCACCACAAAGCTCACTTGAGCCCCACAGAACCCCAGGACACATAGATCACTTTCACCAAAGCTCCTTCTCCCCTGCAACACCCAAGGAGAAGAAAAGAACACCAGGACTTACCTCTCTTCCTTGCCTTCAGCCCTCCTCCTGTAGAGCCATGCTTTCTTCCTCTCAATCCACCCCAAAAGAAGGAAAGCTCAGCTTCCTCTTGGGCTCTTATAGCCCTGGAGAGCTCTGGGGAAGCATCACAGGCCCATTCCATCACCCCTTGCCCACAGGTGTAGGCAATTCCCTCTCCTGGCCATGGCTGCAGAAGCACTAGGAGCCACCCCATCCCACTAGGAGAGCTGAGCCCTAAACGCGGCCATTTCTATCGGCGTCGCTCTGTAGATGCCCATCAAAAGCGAATCATTGGGTGGGAAATGAAAATCAAGGAGGAAAAATGTATATATTTCTGATTATTCTACTCTAATGTTGTGTTCTGTCATTACGGCAGATTGCTTAATTGTGCTGCTGATTACTTTTCCTGAATTCTTCCTACAGCTGTAGTTGTTGCAGTGCCGTGGAAACACTAATTAGCGGGAGGAATGTTGCCTTAAATTTTGTCACAATATCATACACGTAAAAAACCATATATATATATATATAAAACCATGGTGTTACTTACTCAGTCCCCTCTCTTGTTGACTTAAACCATCGCACGCAGCGTCCGTCCGTCCCTCCTGAACGAGGTGCGGGTGGGAGTGCTGTGCCAGTGACTCACCCAGGCAAGTAGCATAGATCAGTCCTTTCCACCCCACAAAATTCACCTTGTAGAACAATCCAAACGTGCCCTCACCGTAGGACGGGATAGACTTTGCCTGCGTTTGCTACTACCAGGAATGATCTCTATACTTTGCAATATGCAAAATAAGCTGCTGGTACAGGAACATCTGCACGATGCTGTAATCTTACTGCACATTTAGGCTCCACGTTCTTAATGATCCATCACGGGGGATGATTTGATGTTGTTTAACTCTTGTTTCACTAAGCTGGGGTCTGCATTCCCCCTGATCGTTCTGCAATATATCCACACACTAAGGAGAAATGCTTCTTATTGTGTGAAAATGAATGCTGTGACTTTTTGGTTTTTCTGTCCCAAAGTGTTAGGTGCTGGCCCAGCCAGCCTTCCTCTTCTTCCTTTTCAATTATCCAAGCACCTTTGGCAGTGAGACATGCCCAAGTGTTGCCAGAATGGGGTTTGACCATCTGAAAATTGGGAAGGAATTTGGAAATCTGGGCACAGCCAAGGACAGATCACTGTGCCTCATCTATAAGTGAAAAGCCAACCTTGGGACTCAGTGTGAGTGCTCCAAAGCAGAGGCGATTCACTGCCACGTACTGCTCATGGGTACCACATTCATCAGCTTCTTCCTGCAAATGGTTTCCCACCAATACACTGCTCCTAAAACACTGTTCAGGCATTGAGCAGCAAGGCAGGGACACAGGAGGCACCCTGATGGACAGGGCATGCAGGCAGCAGCCAAACTCAAGACCTCCATCCCAGCACCAGGCCAGGTTCCTTGGGGCATAAGAACCTCACCGCTAACCAAATCCCACTGGTGTCACTGGACCTCTGTTCTCAATCCCCACCCAAATGGGTGAGGAGTGGGAAGCAGGCAGTAGGGATTAGTGAAAACCAGCAGCAAACACAGCAGATTGCTACAAACCAACAGCAGGCACACCTCCTCTGGGAGAAAAGCTGCTCTCTGCCTGTTCCTGGTAAGCACAGGAAGAGGTTTCGTGGTCACCATAAGTATTAGGATTGAATAATGTTTGGCTATATTAATCCAAAGTGCACAGCAGGGAATAAGGTAATTTTTCCATCCTCTTGATTATATGTAAAGATTTTATATGCACTTTTTGTGGGTTTGATTGCAGCAGCTTGGGACGCTTCCCAATTTGCTCCTCTCCCAGGACGCTCTTTCTGGATCAGCTGCGAGCGAGCCCTGGCAGAACACATGGTATATAGTATTTGTTGCTTTAACATCTTAAACAACCTAGAGAGACAAGGTCACGCTCTCCTGGCACACGGCCCACGCGCTGCGCCTTCTTGTTCTGCTTCACTCTCTGCTGCAGCTGAGCAGCCAGAGCAGCGAGCTGAGGCTGCCATCCCCATGCACACATGCAGGCACAAAGCCACGCTTCCCTTCCCTGGCACTCCTGCCTTTGCCAACAGCTTTCTGTTTGGTTACAGTGATGACATTTGACAACACCTTTCCGTCTGGTTGCAGCACTGAGGTGTTGGCTAAAAGCAGCCTCCCCCTTGCAGAGCACACAGGTCACCTTGTTACCTCTGTGTTTCTTTATTAGAGGGGATGCTGCAAAGTACTTGAAATAACGTTTGGAGCTTCGAACTGTGGTGCCCGATCAATGAGGGACACGACAGCCAATTACCCTTTCACTTTCTGATTGTCCCCAACAATCAGCCCAGATCGATGCCTTCAAACTCAATTGGCAGCACATATCAAGCCTGAAATAATACGTTTCATTGTTTTGGAAGTGCTGTGGTGTTGTGTACAGGCAGCCGTGGTGTTTATTTAGCCATTCCTTTTCTCCTGCCTGGCCTGGTCTGGCCAACCATCACACCTCCAACTGCTCGTGTATGGTTTTGTATCCATCAACCAGAGCATCACAGCATGAGGGGACCCTCACTGCAGAAAAACTCATGGAGAAAGGGGATGGGGAGCACATATTCTGCCCATGAATCTGCCTTTGTTTCAGGAGACTCAGCAAAGCTTCCAAGCACTGGAAGCAGTGCTGTGCCAGGAGCTCCTTCAGAGTTTCCTTTACAGGTGCCAGTTCACATAGGTTTTTGTAGCTGGGAAGGATCGTTTACATGCGTAATGGCCTAAACCAAAAACCAGGCTCCATGCGGGTGTGATGAGCCCCTCGCTGTGGGTCGACGTGGAGGGGCACTCCTGTCATACAATCCTAAAGCTTTGTAAGTTTGGGTTTGGTGCCCCTGAGCATCCCTGTGGCTGCAGGCTCTCTGTCAGCTTTAAAGCATAAACCCATGGTCCCATTCAGGTATGGCTGCTCCCTGTGAACCTCTGAGCATTCCTGCCCTGCTCAATCCTCCAGTAAAACCCCAGGGTGACCCCACAGGGGCTCAGCAGCCTGCTCCAGGGCATTCCCCAGCTCCTCTCCTCTCTCCTATCCTCATGCTGGACACAGTACCACCTTTAGAGGCCAAGGTAATTAAACAGATCCAGATGAGCTCACTGTGAGTCGCTTCATTGAAGAGTCAGGACACAAGAGAGGCAGGAGTGTGATGGAAAGCTAATGGGGCTGAAGCATCAGCTCTGCGATCGCAGCGTGGCGAGGAGCCAAGGCACTCCCTTTCTGTTAATCCATACTACTTGTTATAAGATTGAATATCCATTTGGGGGCAGAATTCACCCACTTTCCTTCTCCCGCTCCCCTCTGAAAGCACTGTAATGCTTTGCTTATTGGCATTTTATTTTGATGAATAGGCTGCAACAGGCACAAAAAAATATCCCGAATGGCATTAGGAGGCTCAGCCACGTGACCATTGGCCCATGTGCACTGTCAGTCAAGGTTTGTACTGCTCACAGGATGCTTCACCAGCATGTTTTCCTAGCATCACCACCGCCAGGAGCATCAGCAGGGAAAAATCCCACTGCTGGCCCCCATCACCAAACCCTCCACGTGCCATGGGGCAGGCTCCGAAATGCCACAGCCCACATGCTGGCAGAAGGAAGGCTGCAATGTGTGGGCTGTGCTGGGTCCTGCCAGGATCGCTCCTGACCTTGTCAGCTCTGCAGCAAACCGCGTGGGCACGTCCCACTCTCCTCCTGACGGCACAGAGCCATTGATGTGCCGCTGTTTGCTTTGGGAGCACAGCAGAGCCAAGGCCCTGTGTGAGCACTGCCCGTGTTGTTTCTGGGCAGGGGAAGAGGGGTAAGGCAGTGATTCAGAAAGCAAACCCTCTGCAGTATATAAAGAGGAGCTCTCCCCGGTTAAGGCTTTCTAATTACAATTAATTAGAAATCGTGTTGCTTCTCACATGGCTTTGGGCAGAACTGTTAGCAGCAGTTACATTCAAGAGCATTTTGCTCTTTTGCTGTATCAAAGACATCACCAAGCACGGCCTGGGGAGGGCTGTGCCACAGCACCAGGATGATGTACGTTCTGCAGTGGGAGCAGAGGCCTCGGGGAAAGAGCCTGCCCCCCCCAGGAGCTTCTCCCAGCACCGCAGACTGGTGTGTGCTCGGAGAGGGGGGAGCCCAGCAGTAAGAGATGCTGTGACTGCTCTTAACGTGCTGTTATACTCAGAAACACCCCCAGCAATCTAAAGCTTTCTGAATTTGCCAGCAACGGTTAAAGAAAACCCATTTCCTTACCGCTGCTCGTAATTCAGATAGCTTCCCCTCCCTCCCCCCCTTATTGCACTGTTTATACGCAAATTCCTACAGCGTTATGCGCTCTGTGTAAGCAGGAAAAGTCCGGTCCAGACACGGCAGCACCGAGGGACGGCACAGCCATCCCTCCTGCCGGCAGCTCCGGGCTGTGCCGCCCATCCCCGGTCTCGCACTGCCATCTCATGGCAGCTCCGGGCTCACACTGAGCCCATCCGTTTTCTTTCAATCCTTTGCAAGTGTTTTATTCTGTTGTTCTGCGGTGGTTTGAGACCTATACATTCAAACAGAATGCAGAGAGTAAATGAGTTTTTAATTACGGAAAGCTTGCCGTCCAAAACCTTGGAGCCTTCAAAGGCGGCTCTGGGATGGAGCACACCAGCACAGAGCTCATTTATCTCCTTGTGAGACGGCCTGTCCAGACTGCTATATAAATGTAACAGTATCCAAACATGTGTCTTCCACATTACAGACCGTCTCTAATGGCTCCTTTATTTCGGGAGAGAGGAAAAAAAAAATAATAATAAAGGAGGAGATAAAACCAGACTGGAATCTGCAAGCCGTCGTAGCCTTCAAGAAGGAAAACTATTGCAAATGTGGAACATCCATCTCCACCTCCTCATGGCCCTGAGGAGTTTCCAGCACTAAAACCTCCCGGTCACAGGGACACCATGTGCTGCACCTCTGGGTGTATGGTGAGAGCCTTTGGTCCCCTGATCGGAGGAGGAGGAGCAGCCACCCAAAAAGCTGCCAGCCCCATCCCACAGCATGCTGCTGAGCCACAGAGGTGTGCCAGGAAAGCCGTGCTGACAGAGAGCTTTCCTCCCAGGCTTCAGCTCTCCTTGTGCCTGCAGGAGGATCAGAGGAGGCCTAATCCAGGGATTAGGGGCTGGATGCAGGCGGAAGGAAGGGCTCAGCTCAGTGCTGCAGGAGCACAGTGCTGCAGGGGACAGCTGTCAGAGCAGCAAAGCCCAGCAAAACCGGATGATTTCTTTTTCCCAGCAGCTCAGGATCGTATTACAAAGGACAAAGATATGGTGTGAAATGGGATGTTAGCACAGAGTTGGGATCAGAGCACAGGACCCATCCTTGGGCACTGTGGGTGTCATCTCCTTCATGGAGCAGCACCCAGCCACTGCTATGGCATTTCACAACGTGCAGAGCAAGGAATGAGGAGCAAAGCCAGCCCAACCCACAGAGAATTCTCAGCCTGGAAGGTGGCTGGAAGCAGCCTGGCACCATGCATGTAAAGCTGGGCACAGTAGTGAAGAACTTATGTTCCTCTCATTCCACATTTCAAAGCTCTTTGTATCTCTGACCGACCCCACCTCACCGACAGATCCCTCCTTGGAAAAACCCTGGGTTTACACCATGCTGCTGCTGAACCACCCAACTCTCAGTGGCACGAGGATGCTCTGCTCACCCAGCAGCCAGGCAACACACAAGGCAGCACAGCACAGGGCTACATGCACTGCCCAGCACCTGTCAAACGCCTTGTTTTTTCCTTTGCATACTTGTATGGAAATCCAACTACAAAACATTCCTTCAAACTACTCCCTAGCACACCAATATAGCTTTAAATGACCTCTCTAGGAAAGAATCCTCACTATTTTATACAAATTGTCTTGCATGTTTATTGCTCAGAACCGTGATCCAAGAAGAAGGGGATTCATCCCATGCCTATTCATAACACTGCTCTCCCGGGCTCATTACGAGCTGAACACAGTCCAGGCCCCGCGCATGATAGATGATCCTGCTTCAGGCTCTGCTTTCAGCCTGCTCTGATTTGCTTATTTATGGAGCAGCACTAGTGGAAATCCTTCTTGCACAGTTTTACCTCTTCAGCTTCATCCCCTCCAGTCAATCCCACCATGGGAAAAAGAGCTTTGTGCCATCACCTGGCTACAGCAGGGCATTGCCTGAGCCACTCCTGCCCTGCAGAGCTTTGTGTTTCTCTTAAGTACTGAGTTTATTAATTACTACTGAGGAGACAGTGCCAACCTGCCCTGAGCCTGCCAGGCTGCAATAAAGGCACACAGAGGACCTAGCAAAACCCATAGCACAAAGTAGCTTTAGACTGAAGATATTCTGATGCATTCCTCCACAGCCAGGCAGTGTCCTGAAGGCACACTGCACAACAGAAAAAAAATAAAAATAAAAATAAAAACAGCAGCAAAACCAAGCTGCCCATCACGCATCCCTGCTGCAGTATGAAAGAACAAAACCCCATGTCCAGGAGCAACTGCTTGAATTGCTCCTGAGGCAAAGCTGCCTACCCTTGCCTGCTAACTCTTAGTTTATTTGATGAAATGTGTGGAAGACCTATGTTCAACAAACTGCTATTTAATTAGCAGAGCAGAATCCTGCTAATTAGCCAGGTCCAGAAGGCAGCCCTTCATCCCCACTAAGTGGCATTCCCAGCTAATCCCCGTGGGCACAGCTGTGCTGCAGCCCAGGAGCTGCATGGCACAGAGGTGGGCACTCACAGTGAGGGGTGGGAGGGGACTGCACACATTCTGCATGGCTTTTAAATGCAGGGCTTGCTAAATTCCAAAATGCCATTTGTCTTGCCCCTGAAAACTTGTATTGCACGTTTTGATCTGAGCTCAGTTTCAGACTGCGGCATACATGCTGAATTTCAGTCATCACTCATTAAACCAGGTATTAATTATTATCAGAGTTTTAAGCCACACAGGAACAAAAAAAGTCTACAAAACAACTAAAAACAACCCCCCAAACCCTAAATTAATTTTACATATTATGATAGGGGTACAGAATAAAGAAAAGCTGACACGTGTGCAACGTGGTCTTTGGTGGTGAATGGACAGCTCTTCTACATCATGGCTAAGATAAAATCTCAACCTATCCAATGCTTGAGCAGAGAGGTCTTTCTTAAACAAAGGGTGTGCAAGGCAGCTAGAAAAATCCTCTCCTTCAGTGAGGTGAATACGGTAATAACTAACCCATGACACTGCCAGATGTCACCAAAGCTGTGGACTAGGAATGATTCATCCCAGAAAGCAATCAGAGAAGCAAGACATTTGGTTTTCAAAAAATCTGTTTAATTAACAATGCTCACTAACTGCACACTTTTAATTCATAAATACAAAGTTGTAAAAAAAGAAAAACCAACCAAGAAACAACAACCTCTCCTATGTGCAATTTTTATTGCTACATTTGGTTCCTATGGCTGCTTCTTAATACACCAAACGTGTGGAGATCAGCGCAGTTTGACCAACTGCCAAACAAGAACTCTCACCGACAAAACCATGCTGAGCAGAGTGCATAGCCTCCTCTAACTTACAGCTTCTTCTTGCAAAAGGAGGTACATTAATCTTTGGTTGAATGGTAAAGCAAACCAATGCCTCAATTAATACAAACATTTACAGATGAACAGTTAATATTCACATTCACATAAAACAAAATCCATTTGCTTTCTGTAAGTTAAAAAAAAAAAAAAAAAGAAAGATGACCTAAGGAGCCATGAGATCTTGAAAGCACAACAGACAGAATTTCTTCCTTCACACTGAACTGAACAGCACTTCTGACCTGAGCTGCTGAAGGTGCAGTCCTACAATCACCAGAGCTATGAGGGATGGATCACACTAGTCAAATGTATTAGAAATGATTCATGACTTTTGTCATGAACATACAGAGAAATATCATACACTATAAAGATTATAACCACCGTCTCTTCTTAAATAAATAGGAGGTGGGAGGTTCACAGGGTTTCTTACTGCAAAATCTCTAAATTCTAGCCTGAACCAGGGTTCTTTGGAAATCACCACACTTTAAACATTCAACATCATCTCACCCGGGGTTAGATCCATATAAATGCATCTCTTCAGTTGCCCATTCAGTGAATACTTTGCTATTTACTTTTACAGGATGTGTGCTGTTGTCAGTGCAAGAGTAGATTACACAGTCCATTAGGATAATGCCGTGCAACTCCTTTATCTCCTGGGACAAAGACAGTGAGTATATCTTAGTATGATAAGAACATCTCAAAAAGAAAACTGAAAACACATTTCACCAAGGCAGTGTTCCTCAATATTGAGGAAGCAGCATACAAGGTTTGTGTATGTTTGCATTTAACCAAGAACAGTTCAGAAAAATCAAGTGTTCTATCTTAATAGGAATCAATACAGACTGATTGGAAAAGACAGTGGCCAAAGTAACTTTTTTAATAAAAAACCCCAAAGAATTAAAACCACAACCAAGCAAAAAGTAACAAACAGCACATTTAACAGTCAGGGCAACTGTGTTTCCTCATTTTCAGTAGCAATAGACCAATGAGAAGCATTAAATTCAAGAGGACCACTGCATGCAGTGTTTCTGCAGGGCCTCCTGCCATTGTTCTCCTCACTCAGACACATGACCACACTGCGAGCAACAAACGTAAGGCTGCACTTAATGTCTTCCACGTCGGCCTTCAAAGGCACGGTGCTCTCTGTGTGCTGGGGGAGAGAGAAGGGGAAAAAAAATGTACAAAGAACAGAATTTCTGTCGAGGAGTTGAAAAGATGAACAGAAGACAACAATGTCTATGCAGCCTAGGAAGACACAGCGTGCTGAGAAAACTTTGGGAATGCACTACTTAAATACACATTTAATAGAGTCTAAAGAAAGAGATCTCTTAAATTCCTGAAGTTACAGTTTCAGTGCAATGAGAGACACTGTGTTTCCAAATAGCTGATGAGGAACCAGAGAGGTTGCTCCCATGGAAATACCCCACCAGCACTTTGTCTGTCTAATGAAGGTGGAAATCAGTCAGTAGGAAATACTCACGTTTGTAAAACACGGCTCTAAAAGAGGTGTGTGGCAGAAGTTTGTATATCTTTTCTAAAACTTTCGCTTCACTTGCTAAGGAGGCATTCCCATTCCAGACTTGCACAACATCTTCACGGTCACGAACGCTGATGCTCACCCCTATTACTTCATCATCTGCAGAGCAGGGGAAGCATCGTTAAAAGCTACTTTAAGTGAGACATGTCTAATTCAATACTTATGTGCTGTGAAAGTGCCCAAAAGTTGAACAAACTGAAGCAATGAAAGAGCAATCCCCAACAAAGACAATACCAGTATTCAAAGCACAGAGAAAAGTTATCAGAAAGTAACAAACACTGTATTTATAGAAACTATTGTACTATGTAAAATTACCTCAGAGTGGCTTTAATGAAGTGCCATAAAGTCATTCATCTTTAATATCACTTCTATCCTTGACTAGGGGGAAATCAAGAGCCCATGAGTGCTAACAGGGGCATCTATCCAGTTTGGTTTCTTCCAACTGCGATAGTAAAAACAATGGTACAGAAACATAATCTGGCGTTCCAGAATTGTGGCACTGTAGATTTTAATACTAATCATTTAAATGCTGGCTAAGAGTTGTTTACAACCCTGATAACCTGCCAGCCTCCCAGGAATGCAGGCTGGTGAGCTGGGGACCAGAGGCAGCTCTGCACTGCAGCAGCCAGAATGCTTTGTCCTCGTCTTCCTGGTAATCCTATGGACATGAAAGGAGTGATCGCTCACACGTTACCTGCAGCACAGCAGTCTGTGAACTGCTCTCCAACAGTTGCTAACAGGAGCTCTTTCCAAACTGCTGCCTATGAAGAAGAAGGAGGAGTTATTTCTGCCTTACTATCTCGATTTAAAAGTTCTGTTTGCTGGCTCACTTTTGCGTGCATTCTCTTTATAAGGTTCTCCAGACAAAAGGGTACTTGTAGCAAGTACACACTGTTTTATATAATTTCTTCAATACAGTTGGAGGAAGAATTTAGACCTTGAAAATAAAAACTGTTAAAAATATATTTTAGGAAAAAAAAATAATTTTTAAGTATAAATTTACCTTCACTGTGTCCATGTCTCACCCTGAATACACATGAATGTAGAATTCTCTCAAGAATTTCCCATGGTAGAAGACCCTAAGGCTTTAATTGTGATCATTTGTTTCTGTGGAAAGGAATCACTGTCTGTGCCAAGAAAAGCACCAGAAAAACCCTATTGGTAAATGAAATGGGTGTATATTTAAGCATCACATCTGATTTGCCTTGCCTATGAAATAAACCTATCTTTCACCAGTTCTAATGCTCACTAGAGAGTTCAAACAGGGGGAACAGCTATCTGCCAGTTTGCTTTGGCTCTGTTAGATCAATCACACTGTTATTCCCTTTTGACATTTGTTATCACCTAAGCCAAAGCCCACACAAAACTTGGAATGCCTCTGGACCAACACATTCCGCTCCAAGGTGAGCATTTTGAGTGACAGAATATATAGGTATAAAGAATACACTAACATTTATATTTGACTGTATCACCGTAACATCTGCTGCTTTTAAAGAATGTCTTTTCTGCAGTTTGAGATTGAGTCTTAGTGCTATTAAAAAGAAACAGCAACTAAACGCATCAAGGTTAAAACAAAAAGCAAGCAGTCACAAAGATAATAAACCAATAAATGGCTCTAAGGAGTTTCCAAGCACTCCTATGACATCTTTGGGAACACAAAAGGCTGCACATTTCTGTGACTCATTATCATCTCATCCCATATAACATATGGAGGCATCCACTAGAGGTGGGACAGCATGCAAGACCATGTCAATGCCAGTGATCAGCCCAGACACGAATGTGGGATGACCATGCACTCTCATTACCAGGCACAGTGCTCACTACTGAGTTGTCCTAATGGCCTCATGGGCAGGAAGCACTTCATCCAGCAGTAAGCAGTTGCAGGATCAGGCTTATGAGGATCTAAAAAGTATTAGTTTTTGTATTAAAAACGAGCACAGAGAAGCATCACTGTACACATGCAACGTTTAAGTGTCAGTATTTCGTCAGTCAGCTTTTCACACCATCAGAAAGACTGATTTCTTTAGAAAAACTGCCTTTCCTTCCCACCCTCCCCAAGCCTTGCTCAAGCTTATCAGCTTTTCCAGTGAGGGCTGTACAAGATAGTTGGCCAAAGAGATGCCACGTGGGTGTGTGATGGTTAGATTCAAGGAGCCAAAAGAAATGGGCATGGGTTATTATTTGTGCTATTTACCAAAGTACTAAAAGTTGAGTCAGGTTCAATTTTAGTTAAACCTTTCAGAAGCAACCATGGGTATTTATCAATTGAGATATCAGAAAGTATCCTCATCTCAAGAAGTGGTGATTGCTCAGCCTATTAAACACGAAGCTTCTCTCAGCTCCCTAAACTCACCACCCAGCAAAGCAGCTCCCAAAACCATTTGTCACTTCCGACCGTCTTCACACTTCAGTTTATAAAAGAGAAAGTAACATTTCAGAGTCTTTTGGGATCACTTGGGATTAGAGAGAAGAAAGTTGCAACTCACATATGGAAGAAAGTCCACAGGCAAAACCAATCTTTCAGCATCTAATGCCTTCCTCAAGGCTGTCACATTTTTCTTACACTTCACGTTTAGTGTTTAAAAGTCTGATCCACACAAATAACACATGTGAACAGCTCAGACCTCCTCTCCATGACAGGCTGCAGGGAAAGTCACTCAGCACGCATTTGACAGGGCGCAGCACCCAGCACACAGTCACTTGTTTCAGCAGGGCTAGAACAACGACATGCCCAAACAGATCTTATCTTTCACGTTTCCAAATTTCACAAAGAAAACTAAAACACTGCAGTTTCACAAGAGGTGCACGCAGTGATCGACAGCTCACCCTTGCCAAAGGGGACAATACCACTCTTCTTCTCTCCTTTACCCCATACATTTATCAAAAAACTCCCCTGGCTACACAATCATATCACAAATAAGCAAAAAAGACTTTTTAAGACATCAAAACAGCCTGATAATCAGCAGAGCTATCGTAAGATGGATCAGGAAAAGAGACTGAGCAAGCTCCTTCCCCTCCCAGTGGGAGGGAGACATTGCATGGGACCTGCCACCCATGGAGACCACGCTTTAATCCTTGTTGGGCACAGCAAAGTACGGTGCTCCTTGCTCCCACACACTGGTGGGCACAGGCAGTGCCAAGCACAACACTCCTGTTGAGTTGGATAGTTTGGGAGCATTTGGAATTCTTGACACTTGTGCTGAACAGTGTGTGTGGAGTTTTGAAGAGCACTATTGAGGTTCTGGCTATTATCAGGAAAAGATGTTTGTATATTTTGAGTACCTGAAGGCAAACCAAATCTTGTGGACACGGTTAGAAAATACCACGTTTGCCAAATGGAATTGGAACAGAATGCTGCAGCTTTCATCTGATTTGTAATAAATCAACAAACATGACTGAAAGCAAGAAATACTGAATCATCTGAAAAGAAACTCTTGCTCAGAAAGCAAAACATCATCGACTTAAATGGTGTTCGGTTGTTACTTTGAGTAATGTCAAACCTAGAAAGTTTTACAACAGCGACTTTGCGTGGAATTTAAAGAAACCCCTTATTAAATATTTCTAAATAAAGAATCAGTTATTACGTACCGTACTTTCTTTAGCGACCTTCATTTTCCATATACCTCCCTTGGCATTGCTTTCCTCTTCCCTGGTTATGGGAAATAGATCAGTAAAACAAGCATTGAAATGCACATCTAGATAAACCTACGTCTGGGGGTTAATTTTCCCAGAAAACTCCCTTCTGAAATGCAATTACCAACTCTGGGCACCGTGACTCAAGTTATGACTTCTGACATCAGATATAATTCTTTCATTGTTCATATGAACTGGATCTCTCAACACCTAATCTCTCTCCTAAGGTTTGTGTGTTGGAAAATATATACATTTTCCCTGGCTACAGACTGGCTTTGAAGTGGCTGCACGCTGCACGGGAACAAACCACAAAGCAATTTCATGTCTTACTATGGTAACCTTTTATTTTGGAAAAACTCGGGCATATTTTCACAGAAGCAGCTCATTACTCTTCAGTTTACCTAGTTTAATAATAATAATAAAATAAAAATAATAATAAAAAAAACCATGAGCACACCACACTTCATTTCAGCTTTGTGACAACCAGAAATTAATTGCCCTATTCTTACAAAATAAAAAATAAATAAAACATAGGAAAAAAAAAACAGCATGAAGCTTGTCTGGGTTACTGAACTCCTGCAATCCCTTTCCAAAAATGCAGCACCTACATTTACTTGGATGATCTTAACACACATACAGCATCATCAGGAAAGGACCCTGGACTTCACTTGTCTAACAGGGACTTAGCAAACCAAAACTAAAACTAGAAGAAAACCAAAACAGTGTTCCCACTCACCCTCCCAAAGTTCCCTAGTACTGCACACAATGGCCCAGCTGGCTTATACAGACACCAGTATCTCCCTCTAAACCAGTTTAGCTATTCTGACCAGTCACAGTATTGCTAGAAAAGCAACACTGATCTTCACATGCATTTCCCTTTAAAGAAGTATTTACTTTTGACACAGGGTAGGCCAGAAACCTCCCAGAGTAACACAACATCCAGTTACTGAGACTATGATCTGGTTAGGAAACCTTAATCCAATCACAACCTGGTGCAAATGATGTCCAACAGATCAAGTCTCTTCAGTAAATGGCTCAGCTAATTAAGATGTGAAGGAACTGGATCAGGAAGAAGGCATGCTAAACTCAATTTCCGAAAGGAAAACATCAGTGATTCATGCATTACTTCATTACTGCCCCACAATCAGGTGGGAATTTGCTGCAATGCACCACTTCATAATGCCTGACAGTATTTTTAACCTAAGCTGGTAAGCACATCTTCATGCATACGTTACACTTTTGTGCAGGTGTAGAACAGTTAAGGATGCAGCCATTTGCATCATGATTACACCAGCAGCAGTGCAAAGAGCAAAAAAAGCAAGGTAATGGAGGATTTCCGATACAAGCAACGCTCTGTGTATTCCTGAACGGGACTTCAAAGCCACATTTCAATTTCTTAACTGTTAACTCACAATTTAATTTCCTTCTGACCCTTCTGTCCCTGTTCCAGCAGCACCACGTGGCAGCACACTTACCACAGGGGCCGCCTCTCTCCCCGCATCAGATGGTAACTGCATCGCAGGGGCAAGCTCGTCACGGGAGGGATGTTGTTGTAGACGCTCCAGAAATCCTTCATCGAGCAAACAGACAGAAATATTAACTGCACTAAGAGAATGTACTCGGTGCAAATTTCCTTCCGTGGTCATTTTCTCTAAAACTATCATGCTCCTTAGTGCTAGAGACCCATCATCACTTTACTGCTACAGGTCCATCACCTTCTGCACCACAATAAACAGCTCCAAAGTCAACTGATTGCAATTTTGCAGGGGAGATGCCAATGCTGTTTAAGGTGGAGGTGGAAAGAAAGGTACCAATGTCCTTCTAAAATCTACCAAACATTGTCACTCTGAATGACTGTGCCACAGCGTGTGGAAAATATATGCTGCAGTTATTTAAGTCATTTTGCTTCTGTATGCATTACAGTCAAAGCCTGCAGGAATAGAGAGAGAAAAAGTATTGATCAAAATCAGTTACGCTGAGGTCTATCAGAACAAACCAGTACTGAAAATGTCTTAAACATACTAAAAGTACATACTTATATTTAAAAAATCTCCACTTAGGACCCATCTAAAACAATCTCCACTTTGGATCACTTATGACCCATCTAAAATGTCACTGGGATCAGCCTGAACTGCAACAAATAAACAAAAACAAGCAATAATTCTGCTGAACTAAGCACCTAACTATAATCCTACTCTCCCCAGGTTCACAATAAAAGGTTTTGTGAGACAATGAACCTGAGATGTACGCATTAGTGTAGGAGTGGGGGAGAATGAAAGGATCCAGGATCCATCAGCTCACTTCCCAACTTTTCTGCTGGAAAAAGCAGAAGCTGAGATGTGTTTGGGTGGATAAAAGGCACTAAGAGCAGCAGTGAACAACAGGGAGGGAAGAGTAAAGGGATCCCAGTTCTCTTTCTTCTTTATCCAGCAGTTGGGATGAAGAAAGGACTTTAAAGACTTATGTTGCACCGACACGTAGAGATGTAACACCGAGCATTAGGATAACCAATTAAGTATTAGTTCATATTTAATCATTAGCACAATTTTAGAAACAAAGATTGCAACGCTATATGGTACAACTCCACAGCCCTTGGCTATTCTCTCTAGAAGTCATTACCATCCCTAATAGTGAAGGAAAAGTCACCCCATTTTCCCTCCCACACCCCCCTGCTGCCTCCCTGCACTTCTGGTCCTGAACTCCATGTCTGCAAAGAGCCTCCATGCCCCGTGCCAGCTGTGGGCAGCCTTGTCCAGACCCTACTACAGGCAGGCCTCCTCCCAGGGCTGCTGCTGGAGACAACATCACACACAGAGCAGTGCTGACAGCCATCAGTGAGAAATCCCAATGAAATATGTCCACAATTCACTGCTGTCAGCATAATTTCAGAGACTTCATGAACTGAGCAACTCAGAAGAAAATTAATCCTCTGCATTTCACACTAACTCTGGTATTATAAGAGAAAGCTGATTTACTTGCAAGAAATGCCCACTGATTGGCACCAACAGGTGGTACAGATATGCAGAATTTCTCACTGCTACAAGTACTCTGTGATGTAAGAACATTTTAATGCAAGTCAGCTTGATGGAAGTATAGGAAAATTTCATGCCCAAAGGCAGAGAGAAAAATGACCACAGGTTATAATACCAAGCCTTCGTGTCATGATTTTCTGCATTCAAACCTTTAGAAAAGGCAGAAAACACACTGGAAATCACCCAAGTGAAACAATGCAGCCCAGGCACCAGCACAAACTCTGCAAAAGGCAGAGTGGGCACATCTGATCACACCAGCATCCTTCCATCCCTTTTTCTGGTTGGCAAAGCCAAGGGCGACTCAAGCAGCGACTAAGAGACACCATGCACAGCAAAGAGGTACATTTCCCACCACAGGGAAGTAAAGCCAAGTACGTCTCACCCAGATGGGTGTTTGGGTAACTTCACACCCTGCGTTTCCTGCATGCATCCGTAGCAAAGCTGCACCTCACCTGCACCGTTTGTACTCTGTAAATCTTCTTCAGGTTTGAGGCATATTCAGCTGCCGTGGTACCAGGAAGGGACCTTGCACGAAAGAAAAACAAAGCTGTCCAAATCGAGGATCACTTCTCCCAACAAACTCCTGAGTAACTGCACTCAGCACAACCCCATCCACCTCGGACGCGCCCGTCTGCCCTCTGCCGCGGTCACGGCGCGGCGCTGCCCCCGCACGCCGCCAGGTGGCGCTGTGCCACGGCCCGCACCGCGCGCGCCGCCACGGGGCCTCAGGGGACGGCACCGGGCACAGCGATCCGGGCACAGAAAAAAAAGGAAAAA
>VXAB01013430.1:0-31230 GCA_013399175.1 Odontophorus gujanensis
CTGCAGGGACCGCCGCCCCCCCACCCCGCTCCCCTGATGGCGATCGCGGCGGCGAGCCCTGCCAGCACCCAGAATAGCCGTGCCCCCTCCCCCCGACAGCGCCCGCAGATCGGGCCCCAGCCCCGCCGCGGGTGCTTTGTTCCAAAGCCGCTTGGCATCGCCGCCGGCATCCCGCCCACCCGCTCCAGGACACGCGGCGATTGTCCCCTGCTGTCCCCTCCCCGGCCGCCTCCGGGCGTGAGGTGCTGCCGGGTGCCTCCCCCCCTTCCCGTAGGTAGCCCCCAGCCAGGGGTCCGGGCACCCCCAGCCCAGGGGTCGGGACACCTGGCTGTACCCCGCAGGAACTCCCCCATGTCCCCCAGGCCATGGCATCGCCGGACAGAGCGAGCGGCCCCGGAGAGCCGCAGCTCAGCATCACCCTGACCCTCCGCATGCTGATGCACGGCAAGGTAACCTGCCCTGGGGATGGGGGAGCGGTTCCGGGGGGGATTTCGTGCCCCTCACCCTAAGTGTGGACTGTCCTCACCCCTGGGGACACGTGGTCGGTGACACTGGGGCCACCTGCTAACGGAGCTGCCCTCTGCTCCCACAGGAGATCGGCAGCATCATCGGCAAGGTAAGATCCGGGGGGGCCTGGGCTGTGCCATGCCAGGGGGCTCCTGGCCCTGACTGCCAGCACTGTTCCTCTTCCCACAGAAAGGAGAGACGGTGAAGAGGATACGGGAGCAGGTAACGGCGCGTGGGGAGGCCACAGGGTACTCCTGTTCTGGTGGCTCCAGGTGGCTCGTGGCGGTGGGTGGGACGGGGCAAGAACCGCAGGGAGGGGGCGACACCGAGGCTGAAGCAGCGCTGAGCCCTGTGCCCCTGACGGGTTGCACTGCCGTCCCCAGAGCAGTGCGCGCATCACCATCTCAGAGGGCTCCTGCCCCGAACGGATCACCACCATCACCGGCTCCACCAACGCCGTCTTCCGCGCCGTTTCCATGATCGCCTTTAAGCTGGAGGAGGTTGGCATCCCTGCCCTATAACGGGGCGCTGCGAGCGGCCCACTCCCGGGGGAGGTCCGGCATTGGGTGTGTGTGTGTCCCTCTGCAGGACCTGGGTGACGGGACGGCCGCAGGGAGGACACCGGTGACGCTGCGTCTTGTCATCCCAGCCAGCCAATGCGGCTCGCTCATCGGCAAGGCGGGCACCAAGATCAGGGAGATTCGGGAGGTGAGGTCCCCTGGTGCGATGCAGGAGCATCCACCCACTGGTCCTACCCAGGTCCCACAGCCTCCCCTCCCCCCGTTTTCTCCCCAGAGCTCGGGGGCTCAGGTGCAGGTGGCCGGCGACCTGCTGCCCAACTCCACAGAGCGCGCCGTCACCGTCTCGGGGGTGCCAGACACCATCATCCAGTGTGTGAGGCAGATCTGTGCTGTCATCCTGGAGGTACGCAGCCGGCACACGGCGCTGCAGGGTGTGATATGGGCCGACCCCATTGCTCATTTCCTCCACCTCCTTTCCTCCCTGTGCAGTCGCCTCCAAAGGGGGCCACTATCCCTTACCACCCTGGGCTCTCCCTGGGCACCATCCTGCTCTCTGCCAACCAGGTAAGGGGCTCCAGGACAGGGGGACTCCCTGTCCACGTGGGCACGGGTCCCTGCGTGGTTTCCAGCTGATGCCCATTGTCCCCCCCAGGGTTTCTCCATGCAGGGGCAATACAGCGGGGTCTCTCCAGCAGAAGTGAGTCTCCCAGCCTGGCTCCTTGGTTCATGGGACCAGTTCTGGGGCTGTCTCCATGGCCATGGGGTCTGACAGCCTGCAGCTGGGGTGGAGTGGATTGGGATGGGATGTGGTATGATGGGGTGGGGTGGGGTAGGATGCAGTGGGATGGGATGAGATGGGGTGGAATGGAGTGTGGTAGAGTGGAATGAGGTGGGATGGAATGGGAGGGGATGAGGTAGAATGGGATAAGATGGGGTACAGTGGGATGGGGTGGGGTATGATGGAAGGAGGAGGGATGGATGGGGTGGAATGAGATGAGATATGATGAGAGGGGGTGGGTTGGCATGGGATAAAGTGGAATGGGATGGGATATGGTATGAGATAGGGTGGGTGGAATGGAATGGGGTGTGGTGAGGTGGGATGGAGTGGGATGGGTTGAGGTGGGGTGGGATGTGCACTGCGTGGATGCCAGAGTCCAGCTGGGGGCATGAGACCGTGCCATCATGCCTGCCTCTCCTCTTTCTGCATCTCCTCTTTCTCCCTGGTCAGGTCACAAAACTGCAGCAAATGTCAGGGCACACTGTCCCCTTCCCACCAATGGGCCACCCACCCTCCATGGTGCCAGGTGAGCTTCCTGTGGGGCTGGAGACCATGGCTTGTGCTCTTCTTGCTCCATGCCTGGCCCTGGCAAGGGCATGGGAGTCCATGTCCTCTCCCATCTCCAGTCCTATTTCTTTGGTGTGCCATCACACACCAGAAAGACCCTGTCTTTGATCTCCTGGTGTCCCACTGCTCCCAAGCTTTCCACCCCAGTGTCAGGAGCTCCAGTGCCCACATCCCATTTTCCCCATGGCCTTTCCTTATGGCCCCTTTGGGTTTATCTCCACGGCAGTGTCCCCCCATGTCTGAGGGGCACAGGGCTGCTGAAGACCCTCCTCACTCCACCATCTTTCCCTCCAGGGCTGGACTCAAACTCCCAAAGCAGCTCCCAGGAGTTCCTGGTGCCCAATGATGTAAGTGTGGGTCCTCACCAAGTCCCCACATCCCCCAGCATGCCCTGCCCCACTCACCTTGGTGTCCCCTCTTCCCCCCCCCAGCTGATAGGCTGCATCATTGGCCGGCACGGCAGCAAGATCAGTGAGATCCGGCAGATGTCGGGAGCCCACATCAAGATTGGGAACCAGACCGAGGGCTCCAGTGAGCGGCACATCACCATCACCGGGTCCCCCGTCAGCATCGCGCTGGCTCAGTACCTCATCACCACCTGGTAAGCACCTCAGAGAGCTGGGGTGGTATGCTGGCACTGGTGGCAGAAGGCACAGGGCAAAGGTCCACGTGCCCTACAGCAGGCAGGTGGCCCCTTTGTCACCGTGCCCCTCACCATGCTGCTTGACCCCCCAGTTTAGAGACGGCCAAATCTACCTCCCAGGTGCCACTTGGCCCTGGCTCCGTGGACCTCGGCATGGGCTTCTCGCAGCCGCTCGCTCCGGGCTCTGGCGCAGCGCTACCTGCTGTCCCTGCCGCCCCCCCAGCTCTGCTGGGCACCCCCTACGCTCTTTCTCTCTCCAACTTCATGGGCCTGAAGCCGCTCTCCTTCCTGGCACTGTCCCCGTCCTCCGTGGCAGGTGCCAATGGTGGCACTGCCACCTACACGACCAAGATCTCGGCGTCCAACGGCACCAAGAAAGCTGACCGGCAGAAGTTCTCCCCCTACTGAGCCCCTCTGTGGATGAACAAGGAAGGTCCTGGTGCTACTCGGTGCCAAGGACACCCCTTGTCCTCCACCCCTCCCCCAGTCGCCCCCCCAGCACCCCATGCCCAGGGGAGGGGGACCCAGAGGTGATGGCCTCTGGGGCAAAGAATTGCTCCAGTGCTCATCCTGGCAGCACTGTGTCCCCTCTGCCCTGCAAACTTGCTGCGGTATGGGTAAGAGGGCTGTTCCTGTCAGGGGGGGAAACCATCCTTCCATTCCCTGGTGTCCCTTGTCCCTCTCCCTGCCCACACTGCTGCCCCTCTCTTGCCATCCCTAGCCTGACGGGCTGAACCCCAGAGCTGCTGAGAGGCTGTCCAGCCTCTATGGGGTGTCCCCATCCCCTGGCTGTGTTGGGGGGACTTTCCCCTGGGCAGTCACCTCCCTCCCAGCAACTCCCCTGAGAGCCTGCTGGCTTGGAAACGCTGTATATATAAGTCTATATTTTTCCTCCTTTGTAACTTATCAATGGTTTAATAAAAAGATAAAATTTATGTGAAAAAGATAAATTTTCCACCCCCCAAGTGGAGACTCCCCCTGTTCAAGGGGGTGTGTGAGGTGACAGCAGAGGGGTGGCCCTGTGGCCAGTGATCTTCCCTGAGCATCCTCCCTGCCCTGGGCACCTTTCCCCAGCCCGTTTCTATTCTGGGGGGCTGGGGGCACAGTGTCCATCCCAGCAGCATCCTGACTTTCAGGAGGGGAGGTACTGGGCACCATGGGCAGTGGCATTATGGTGTTAGTGGTGTTATCCGGGCTGGGGAGGGCGTGGGGTTGTGCAGAGGGATGTGCCCCCAAGCTGCAACCCCTCTGCTTCCCAAGCCCCATGTGCTGCAGGAGCCGGGGTTGCTCCCACTATGCAGAATAGAAATGATAGCACCCAAAATGTGTCCGAGAGCCTTTCCCCCAGCACGCAGGCTGGGAGAGCAGGCAAAAAGTGGAGCAGGAGCAGAGGGGATGGGTCGCAGAGCTACAGTGGTGCAGAGCTCTGCTCTTGGCTGCTCTCTTCGGGAACTTGGCCAGGGATGGGGCAGCCCCCCTTGCCCTGTTCCAGCCTGTTCCTGGGGCTGATGCACCCAGCATGGGTTTCCAGTGTGCAGGTAGCTCTCTGGAGGAACTGCAGAACGTTTTCCTGTACAGAGGCCTCGGAGATGGCCAAGCACAGCTCCTGGCCCAGTGGGCGGTGGAGGAGACTGCGCCAGAGCCGGGCCAGCTCCTGGCGGATCTGCCGGTTAAGCAGCCCGTAGAAGAAGGGGTTGATGGCAAAAGAGGAGTAGGCAATCCAGGTGACCACCATCTCACCGTGCCCACCGCCCTCCACAGCTGTGCCGACAGAGGAGTGCAGGTGGAAGGCGAAGAAGGGCAACCAGCAGCACAGGAACTGTCCCACTATGAGAAGCAAGGTGAGGATGGCCTTGTTCCCTCCCAGAAAGCGCTCAGGTGCCAGCCGGGGTAGCGGCAGGTTCCGCATGGTGATGATGGTCAGTTGGCTGGCAACAGAGTCACAGCGGGGCCGTGGGGCAGCCACTGGGGCAGGCACGTGCTGTAGGGCCGCCAGCCGGGCCACCCGGTAGACACTGCAGTAGACGACGAAGATGATGATGGTGGGCAGGATGAAGCAGGCGATGCTGAAGATGATGACAAAAGCCTTCTTGTGGGCCCCAGGGCTCCAGTAGACTGTGCAGCGGCTGGCACTGGTGGCCCCATTGTCTTGGGGCCAGCCCACCAGCACCAGAATGGTGATGAGGACAGACTTGACCCAAATGAGGATGACCCCGGCTACCACCAGCCTGATGGTCATCTTGACCTCGTAGCGCAGGGGATGGACAATGTAGTAGTACCGCTCGACACTGATGATAGAGACGGTGAGGATGGAGGCACTGATGAAGCAGATGTTGAGAAATATCAAGGCCTTGCACTCAGCAATGCTGTAGATGACCCTGTCAAAGCAGGAGGAGCTGGAGATGATCCCCAGGGGCATGAGGAAGATGGCAGAGAGTAGGTCAACCACGCAGAGGTGGCAGACGAAGATGAACTTGCGGACGAGGGGGGTCTTCAGGATGACCACCATCACCACCACGTTGGCCACTAGGGCAGTGATAGTGAGCAGGACCATGCAGAGGAGGCCCAGCACTTCCTGTGCTGTGGACTGCTCTGGGATGGAGGGGTTCTCCAGGCTGGCTGTGGTGTTTGGCCCCATCCGGCTCACCATGCTCACAGGGACTAAACCAGCGGCTCCACTGCCAGTGTCACACGGACAGACTTCCTGCATCCCATGGAGGGAGAGCCCACCGCTTGCATGGCCACTGTCTTCTCATGGCCCCTTGCCTGTTGAGCAAAACCAGAACCATGGAGAAACCCAGAGGTGGTCTCCAAAACATCCCAGGGAGATGGCAGGGCAGGGATGGCACTGTGGGACCTGCTGGCACCCTAGCCAGCCTGACACCCCATCCCCTGCCCCACAGATGGACAAAGCCAACCCCACCCACCCCATCCGTGCAGCCCCTTCTCTGGCCCCCCTCCTCACTGCCACAGGTCACCAATCAGTGTGGTGGCACCAACGCACCTTGGCTCCTTGGGGATGGGTGATGCTTCCTTCCCTGGGACCGGTCCTTGTCACCAACACTGCTTGTGTCGCAGGAGTGGGGTTCCCGACAGCCGCATCCACCCTTCCCTGGCTGTCACCCATTAGTCATTGTGTTTGCCTGTCGCCGATGGCACCGGCTGTCACCCCCCGGCTCTGCCCGCCCACTGACAGCGCTGGGGACAGATGCTGGGTCCTAGCAGCCGGCAGGCGACCGGGCAGGGGAGATCAGGGGACTGCAGCCCACAGGGCCCTTCCCACACTGAAAAAAGCATGGGGGGTTGGTGCTGCGAGAATGGGGAGCAGAGAGTGTCCTCAAGGCAGGGAGATATCTCTTGGCCATCAGGGTGGCGCAGCCAAGTGTCATTGCACGGACACAAACTTGTACTCTGGGAGACACAGGGGATGGAGTGGGGCTCAGCGTGGTACCAAGGGAGCAGGCTCTGGGGACTCAGGGACAAGCTCCTCCATGCTCATCCCTTCATAGCCCCAGTGCCACAGTGGTGGGCACGAATTTGGCTACCAGTGGCCACAATGGGCTGCAGCCCACCCAGAGCCACTCACAGCAGGGGTAACCCATCGCCACAGCACCAACCAGGGCCCCTTGCTCAGCCCCTCTGTGCCGGCAGGAAAGCAGCCACACTGCTGGTGCGAGGCACAGTGGATTTATTGACTGTGGGAGAGGCTGGATGCTCCATCCCACACCCAAGTGAGTGGCCATACAGCCTGGATTCCTGCACTCCAGACTGGTGGCACTCTGCTGCCAAGAGAGGACGTGAGGAGCCTGGCACCCTCAGAAGCGGAGCTGGACGAGGTAGCGGATCCGGCACTGGCTCTCCTGGTAGATGAGGTACTCGCTTTGGAAGAAGGATGAGTCCTTGTAGGCGGGCATGGGGATAGGCTTGCCTTGGCACACCAGGACCTTCTTCCCATCCAGCAGCACCTCCTCATCTTGTGCAGGGTCTGGGTGAGAAGACCCCGCTAGTGTGAGCCCTGAGGGTCCACAGCTCGCAGCCCACACCCCACACTCACCTGGTTCCGTGCGGCCGCAGGCAAGGACGCTGTCATAGCCATCAGGGGGCTGCTGCAGTGTGGGCTCATCGTGAGTGATGCGGTATGGCTTGCCCAGGGCCACCTCCGTCAGGAACATCAGACCGACCCGTTGGGATGTGCAGTGCACTGACAGCAGGAAAGGGGAGGGAAAAGGAAGGGAAAGGGGTGATGGCACCAGAGTTCCCACACATTTGTGCCTAGATCCCCAACACAGAAGGAGCTTGGCAGAGGTGCCACAAGGAGCTGAGCTTGCACTGACTCCACAGGCACCCCAAACAGCCCGCTGCTCACCATAGCAGGCAGACTTGCTGTTCTCAGAGGCAAAGTAAATGCCCTTGCCCACACGCCCGCCTGAGTGGGGCATAATGCGCAGCCCATTCCTCAGGATGGCTGCAACCACTGCTACGTTGGTGCCATGCCACAGCAGGCGCCGGTGTTCCAGGTGGTCGTGGGCCTGGAAGAGCTCATCCTGGAGGGACACAGAGAAGAGGTCTGGCCAGGGAGGGGCACACAGGGTTGGCACAGCCCCACTGCCCAGCCATCCTGGAGACCCGTAAGTGCCCCTGAATCTGCAAAGTCCAGTCCTGGGGCCACAGCTGGGGTCTCATCAGGTTCCTTCTTCTCACCTCACCCTCTCGGGCCACCATCCAGATGTTGAGGATGTGGACTTGGCCCCCTGTCTGTGCTACATAGTTCAGGATCAGCTGCAAGGAAGGACACGGTGTCACTGCTGGCTGCCCCCAGCCATGTCTGCACAGTGTCTGCATGGCACTGGAGACCATCACACCTGATACTCCCGAGAGGTTGGCTCCAGCAGGGTGAGCTGGCAGCACAGCAGGCCATAGTCCTGGTCCAGGGGGTGGGCGACCTCCTCCTCCTCCTCCACCTTCTGTGCTTGCAGACTCTGTGCCACCTCGATGTCAGCCAGCACCTGGTGAGGACAGAACAGAGACACAGTAATTGGGGGCCAGGACAAGGCTCCCACCACCTCGCTGCCCTACAGGGACAGATGCCACCACATCTCACCAACAGCATGTCCTTCTTGGCACGCAGCAGCTCAGGGGAATTGATGGGGGGTGGCCGTGCCCGCCCAAAGTTGTGGGGCACAATGGTGTAGAAGCGGGAGGAGAGCTCCTCCAGGTGGGACATCCTGCAGGGTTGCTCCCCCAGCGCTGCCTCCAGCTCCTCCAGTGCCTCGAAGCCCCGAGCAATCTGCTGCTTGCTCAGCTTTCCCAGCGGCATCTTCTTCACGTCTGGCCAGAGTGGAGTATATGCTGTCAGCCTGTGCCCCGTGCCAGCATCCCCAGCATTGCCATGGCCGAAGGGATGCTCAGAAACCAACCAGCACCTCCACACTCATCAGGCCGCCTGGCACCTCCTACCGATATTCATGGTCTGCATGGCGTGGCGGAACATGTCGCTGCTGAAGATGAGAGCCACCAGTTTCTGCGTGGCCTCGTCCAAGGCACAGGGCAGCACACGGCGCTTGGGGACCTTCTCATCACCCACACCATCCACCTTTGGGAACAAACCCCAGCCTGTGTCATGATCAATGCCGCTACGATGTCCATGGTGCTTGGGAGGGAATGCTGAGCTTGTCCCCTCATGCACCCCACAGCCCACCCTGCTGATTCTGCTGGGTGTCCCAGTCCCACATGCTCAGCAGTGAGGCAGTGCTGCTCACCCTGAGGGCCACCTCTGCCTCCTGCCCACTGTCAGGCTGCACCTCGATCAGCGTGTACTTTCCCGGCTGGGCCACGAAGTTCTCCCGTGCTGCCCAGCTGTTCTTAGTCTTTTCCCGAAACTTCTTCTCAAAATCCTTCTTGGCATCTTCCAGAGAGGTGAAGGACTGGAGCTTGGACTGGCCCACTTCTCCCTGAAGCAGACACGGTGTCAGGGGCACTGTGCTCAAGCCACGGGCGTGATATCATGGGTGTCCTTGCGGGGGTGTCACCTCAGCATGGGGACACGTCCTTGATGCCCCCCAGGGAAGGGTTGCATCAGAGCTGCTCACTTTGTGACTGGGAACTTGGGATGGGGGGAATATGGCAGAGAGCACCGCAACCCCTCATGGTCCCCAGGGCAGGTATGGCCACAGGTGAGCTCACCACGCGTCCCCAACGGGTCCAGGTGCTGTAGGCACCATCGTGCTTGATGAGCTGGATGATGTAGAACTTGTTGTTGTTGGCTCTGATGTTGGTCTGGTTCAGGATGCAGTCATAGTCCTCATAGACCTACAGCAGGCAGTGGGTTGGGGCTGCAGCAGGGTGGCACTGGGGACAGAGGGGTGCTTCACCCATTTGGGGATGAGAGGGTCTGCATTGCGCCTCCTTTCCATCTCCTTCCATCCCCGCTGTGCCCCAGATGCCGCCTCCCCACACTCACCTGAGCATCTGTCCCCACACTCAAGGGACATTGCCCATCGATGGTGGCTGGGGGCTTCTCCTTGGGAGCTGCCTTCAGGGCAGTGAGCGCAGAGCTCCAGGCATCTTCCCCCTCCTCCTGCCCTCCCTTGGCTTTCTTGCCCACATCTACGGGCTGGGGTGCAGGGGGTGCTCTGCGCTTAGGTGCCATGGGCGAGCTGCTCCTCTGGGGCTTCAGCCTCTGAGCAGCAGGCTGTAGGAGAGAGAGATGCTGGGCTGCCCTTCCGGGAAGGTCCAGCTGGGCTGTGCCTCGGCCGCCCTACGCCTACAGCTGGGAGCAGGGCAGGAGGAGAGGAGCATGGGAATCTGTTGCGGGGGAGGCAGCTGAGCAGGGCAGGCCCTGGTGCTATGAGCAGTGGGTGCTGGGGGCGGCAAGGGGAACGAGGAGAGGGGAGAGGTGCAGGTGGCAGCCATTGCCAGAGTTTCTCCCCAAGCAAAAGCACGCAGCAGCCGGGGACAAGCTGAAATTGCAAGCAGGTACACCCCCAAGCAGCAATCCATTCAGAAAACAGCCTTCAAAGAGCTAAAACCCGCATCTGTGCTGAAGCTGCGATTTGCAGGTGGAGCCTCTCTTCTCTGCAGTACCTCTGGAGGCAAGCAGTGACCGCAGGAACAGTTTCCAGCTGCTCTCTGTCAGTCTCCAGCCTATCTCCATGAGGAACAGGCAGCAAAACAGCACCACTGCGCATGCCCAGAGAATCCCAGAGGCCCTCGGTGAGGGTTTGGAGGTTGTTCAGGGACAGCAGTAACAAGCGGCAGCCCAGCGTGCTCCCTGACAGCTGCAGGACACGGTGCTGACCCTTCTGCCGAGTTGATGGAGGGGACAGTGCTGCTGAGGTGACTGCTGAGTCCTGGGCATTGCAGAGCTGAGCTCCTTGCAGGCAAGAGGACAGCCCCACGTTCTCCCTTCAGCACTGCTTCCAAAGAGCCATGTTTTCTCATGGCCAGACCTTATCAAAGCAGATAGTCCCTCAGAACTGCAGCTCACAATAATGCTGAGAAAATGAACAAGGAGCAAAGAGCAGCAGAGGAGACCAGGAGCACTGAGTCTGCCCCCATGGGCCTCTGCTTGCCTTGCTAAAGTGACAGGGAAGGACTGAACGTGACACACTGTGGAAAGGAGGGGAGTGCAGACTGCATGGGATCAGTGGGCTCCAAAGTTGAGCCTGGGCCATGTGGAGGAAAGCTGCTTCCCTCCATGGTGGCTTTTCTCTGTCTTCTTCGTCTCTCAACAACTGAATGAGTAACAACTTGTGCAAAACAACTGTGAGATAAACTTCTGGAGCGAAGGCTGGTTGCTGCAGCTGATCCCCTGCTCTGCTTCCCCTCCATCCCAGCCCTTGAGACAAGGAGATTGCTGCTCGTACTCCATCTCTGCTCTTGTTCACTCACAGGGGACTTCTGCCCAGCACAGGTGACGGACAAGGCTGTGACAAAACACCAGCAGCCGGGTTCCAGCTTGTTTCCACTCCCCACGTGCAGGATCGGGATCTGGATTTTCCCCTTGCTTACCCCCAAGGAGTTGCTGTGAAAGGAAGGTGCCCATGTTTTCCAGCTCTGATGCCAGAGGAGCCGGCACATGGCACTGCACTGCACATATTTGGCTTCTGCAGATAAAAACTGAAGCAAGGCTACAGCAAAGAGCTGGTGATACTTGGGGTATTCACTGCACGGCTTTTCTCACCCACGCTAACAGCACGCGAGGGATCACCGAACTACAACTCCCAGCGTGCCCCGCNCTACAGGAACGACATCAACGACGAGAAAGAGAGCAAGACCATCATGTTGCGTGGGCTGCCCATCACGGTCACCGAGAACGATGTGAGTAGGCAGGAAGGGGCTTGGCTCCGCGCAGAGAGCCGCTGCCATTTTGTTGAGCGCTGCATCGCGGTCCCCCCCCTCCCCCTTCTAAGCGCTTTGGGAGTGCTTCCATTTTGAATTCAAAAGGTTTTTACTGCCTTTGTTAAGTAACAAAAGTCGTCGCAATGTTAAGCTGCTTGTTTTAAACAGAACCGAGTGTGAGCAGTCTCCCTTGCGTTTGCATGTTTCCCCGGAGATTTCTGTGGGTTTTAAACTAGGCGTAGTTTTTTGCACTTTCTGCTCGGCATATATGCACGTTATTTTTTATTGTTGTAGTCCCTCTCTAGGAATGAAGGGAGGTGGTGAGGAGCGTGAAAGGTGATTGGATTACTTTCTGGGAAGCCAGAAATGAAGGCTGGTGGGGTAGCCCAGATCCCGAGCTCCTTGTCTGAGAGCGGCCCTGCAGAATGCAGTGGTGTGGGCACAGCTGTGGCAGCCATAAAATGGCTGCTCTGGAGCTGAGGGAGGAAGTAGGAGTGAGCGCAGTACGCCATCACCTGACAGTGATAAACACCTTGCAGGGGGTGGCTTGGAGGGGTTTTTTGCCCTCTCTCTGTGAGTTGTTTGATGACTAGGACCACTAGCCTATGGCTGCTGTGTAAGTTGGAATAAGAGACGACTGTAAAAGCTGAGGTGCATCAGCTTGTTTTTAGGCAGACGCCCTTGCTGGCTCTGAGGACCAGTGGCTAACACAGAGAATCCTTTTGCACCACTTCTGCAATAGATCTCTCTGCATTTTTTTTGTTAATTCAGTTCCTTCTAAATACTGCCAGTGCTTTGTAATCACCGTGTGTAATCATATCGTAAGTGTTTGGCAAAGCATCCAACCTAGGGGATTTGTTCAGAGGTTACCTGAAATACTTTTAGCATTTTTTTCCTGACATACTAACGCTGCAGCTTTGCAGTTTTGCAAGTAACTGCAGTATAATCTGTGGGGAAGCTGAATGTAATTTTAATTCTGAACTCATCACCAGAGTTAGTTACGATTTTTGGAATGACTGTTTGCTTTCTGCTGAAGTTGGCTTTCCCTTTGTGCTGCTGACTGTAGCTACATGTTTTGACTGCTTTTCCTACTTCTCTCATGAAAAGGTATTTGCATTAAAGATGGTAGGTCAGTTCCAGCCAGCACACGAGCACCTTTAGATCACCTTTAGATCACCTTTGAGTCCTGCCTGCTGTTCTACATAATGAAGCACGAGTTTCCTGTAGGAGCTATTGAGAACCCTATTGTTCTTGGAAAGATAAAGAACTGTTTCCTTTTATATTTCCCCACAATATTTATCTTGTTTATGACACCCAGCTTAAGTAGCTTGGTTGTGGCTGAAGAACTGATGTCCCTGTAGCAAGATCTTTGACAGTATTCTTAACAAATCTCTTTATTTTCTGAAAAGCGAAAGGGAAACTGTGTTGAAGGATGACAACCATGGCTGGGGGTTTGAGGAAATGTATCACTGACCCTCCTAGTAGCATTACTGTTTTCTTCTGCTAGGATTTGGATGTTTTCAGGGATGCAGGGAGAGGGATGCTAGCAGTGTTCTTTGTAAAAACATTGAAGCAAGCATAGTATTTGCCAAATTCTGTACAAATGGCCTTGGAATGCAAGGCCATAGTGATTCAGATTCTGGATGGTTCTGCAGGCTAAGTGAGGACAGCAGTTTATGTTGCAGAGAGCTTTGTGGGTTCTGTGCTGCGTGTCAGGCTCCAGTTCACCCCAGAGACGTTCTTTTTTTCCCTGAAATTATATTTAGCATGTTCTGTTCTGTGTACACTCCTGTGCATGCTGTAGGCTGGATTGCTTCTCTGTCTGGCTGAGCTGTCTGCCAATATTTGGAAACTTAACTGCCTTATAAAATCTCACACAGATCCGGGAGCTTATTGAGTCCTTTGAAGGTCCTCAGCCTGCAGACGTGAGGCTGATGAAGAGAAAGACAGGTGAGAGCTCTTATCCAGTTTTTGCTATGGCCTTCCTCTTCCCCAGCCCAAAAGAGTATCCAGAATTATCCCCAAACTGCAAGCACGTGCAATGAATAAAAAAAAAAAGTTTGCCATGGCTAAGGAATGTGGCTTTTTGGAAGACTTGTAGATAGCTCGTCCTGTTAAAAAGAAGTCTGTCTCCAGGGGTTTTAGTTAACAGGTATTGGTAAGTAATACTAGTATAAACCTGTTTAATAGTATGTAGTCTGTTGCATGGTTACCTGTAAACGTGGATTCAAATGGAGTGAAATGTAGCAGTTAAGGGAGCTTGGTTCCTTGCCATGGCAAAATAACGAGCAGATCCCAGCAGTTGACGTCGCATTTGTAAAGCTGCTTTGTCATGAAGTAATGAAGCAGTTGGAGAGAGATTCACCTGTTTTAAAGGAACTGACTAACACAAGTATCCCGTCTATATCTGAATGCTGTCTCTAGGTGTAAGCCGTGGTTTCGCCTTCGTGGAGTTTTATCACTTTCAAGATGCTACCAGCTGGATGGAAGCCAATCAGGTTGCTTCACTCACCAAGTCTAGATATTCCTGAAAATGGAAAAAGTCTGTACAGTTTAAAAAAAAAAAAAAAAGGAAAAAAAAATGAAGGTGGAAGGAGTGGTTTGTTTCATAACAGTGATTTAAATGAATAAAAGCTTTGTATATATTAAAATTTTTAACAGTGGTACAAAATAACAGGTAACATTAGGAAAGAGAATTGGCTGTTTTGAGCACTCCCTCGTAAAATGTGCCATTGTCTTTAATCACATGGTGTCCACTTGGCTCTTCTCCATGAGTCCATGAGAGAGTCTTATTAACTTCAACCTGCTATTTCTCCTGTTGCCAGAGAAGGCATCAGATTCTGTGATATTTTTATTACAGTGGTGGTAATCTTGAGTGAAGTTTAGAAGAAGGTGTGCCAGTTGATTAGAAAGATGTCTTCCCTTAACTCAGGGAACACACCTGGCTCTTCTGGATGAGGAAATGTGTTTATTCCAAATGAATCCAATGGGAACTGAGGTCTCCTAAAAGCTGCACTGTATGTTTTGGCTTTTCTGGAATATGACTTGATAAGGAGCCAAAATGGAGAAAGTCCTTTAGTTTCTTTTCCAGTGCTGTTCTCCTGTCGCACTGTAAGCATGCTTGGATTCTCTATCGTTTTTGAATATTCATAGTCTGTTTACAACAGATCATAAATATGTTCTTGAAGCGAGCAAAGCGTATCGAGCCACTTGTGTTTTTTTAAAGCTGAGTATATGCTGTGAAGGTCTGTGGGCAGCATGAGGAACGTACTCTGCTGTGCTGGTTTATGTGCGGAAGATTGGCACTGTGATGGCCCTGTAAGCAGCTCCAGCAGAGGGAGGTAGCTGTGTGCTTTGTGCTGGAACAGACCTTCACGTGGCTCGTGCTGGGAGTCGTTTCCCAGCACATGGTTGTGTTTCATGGTGCCCTGCTCTGTAGTGTGGGTGGGTGCTGCAGACAGACCCACATCAAGACATTAATGCAAAAGTATTTTTAGCAATGAGATAGTTTTAATATATACAAAGCTGTATTGATGCATCATTTATTGAAACGCATATTCAAATTCACTCCAGTAACCCAGCCACCATAGTAGTAGGGAATACATAGAGTCTCCCCAGCAGCCCGATCGCTGACTGTTAGATGAAAGAATGATGTATTGCAACTGTGCCAGCAGCTTTGTTTCTATGTGTGCATATCCAGTGAGCGCTGGGCCCTCCAACCCTCCCTCCTGCCGGTAGGAGAAATGGCTTTGCCCTATTTAGT
Organism: Odontophorus gujanensis; assembly: GCA_013399175.1. Taxonomy (NCBI): domain Eukaryota; kingdom Metazoa; phylum Chordata; class Aves; order Galliformes; family Odontophoridae; genus Odontophorus; species Odontophorus gujanensis. The sequence continues at coordinate 15,120 of VXAB01013430.1, forward strand.
TGCACAGAATGTGAGAGCCTTATTCATGCTACGTGCTAGATGTATCTGTCAGACCCTGTTACAGAGAAGCCACTGGTCCTGGTGCTCCTGTGGTACCTCTGCAATAAGCCAACCTGACATAAAACTGGTTCTTGTATTAAAATGTCTCGGGGTTGGCCTCTAGTGCACGTTTTCTCAGATTTATTTCCTTCTGCCTGTTTGACTGAAATACTTTGTCTGTATGTTGAAAGGGCATTTTGTGTGCCCGCACTTGGCAAAGCACGAGGCTGAGAGTTGGGGCTTCTAAAAGAAACCTAAATTCCTAATTCCTGTAAAGTCAGAGTGAGCGGACATGCTGAAAGCATTATGAACTTTTCCTACCCCAGGAGAAGCTTTGCTCTAGTTAGCCATTTTGGAGAGCTCTTGCCTGAATGAAGAACACAAAGCTCTTGTGCAGGCTTCCAATTGAACTGATGCTTTAGTCAAAGGAAACCACTCTTGAGTTACGTTTTGTTGATGGCACTCGTAATTCAGCCTCCAAGAAGTCTAAACAGGGTCCCTTTGGAAGGAATTACTGTATTTACAAAGGGATGCTTCTGAAGAAATTACTTGGAAAAGTAATCCAAATGTGATTGTTAAAGGTCTGGGGAATTTGGAGTAGGGGAAGAAGTGAAGCAGTCACCTGAGGACATGTTTAAAAAGTCGCTCAATACTATACCAGAAGTGAATAGAAACGGGGCAAGGAGACTCCTAAAAATGTGTTAATCCTGAACGCAGCAAGTTAGGACTTTGTCTCCTTCGAGACACTTCCTGGTTCCATGTCAGCGTTTAGTGTTTGGCAACTTTTTCAACACTCCCTGATTCTGTTGATCTTTGCTCCACATCCCATTCTCTTACTGCCCTCGTCCTCCTCTCTGCAGGATTGGATGGGCAGGGTGTAGGTGGCGGTGGTTGTCCTCCACATCCTCCCCATATGTTGTCCATTTAATTCAGGAGCACTGATTCCTCCGAAGGGTGCTCTGCCATGGGAAAATGAACATGTGTGCCTCGATACAGGAATAATTGGAGCTACTTCTTTTGCAGAAAAAGCTGGTGATTCAGGGGAAGCAGATTGCGATGCACTACAGCAACCCCAGGCCTAAATTTGAGGACTGGCTTTGCAACAAGGTACGGTGTGTGGTTAATCAGTTTCTCTTCAGTTCTTTTCACCAGCTAAGTGGTGAGAACACAGCAGGGCATAATTCAGGCCTAGTGGTCATTATAATGATGGAGGAGTACTAAGGCACAGGAGTGGAAGGGTTTTGGAAATCTGGTGGCAGAGGCACCTGGAGCGATGGAATGGTCCACAGAGAACAGCAGCAGCTAGAAGATAAGGCTTGGGACTCACTGGTGTGCTTGCCAGCTGAGGCTGTATTCATTAGTGGACCTGTGTGTTGCTCCCACTAATGTGTGTCTGACCCAGAGCATGTCTCCCAAGAATTGCTGTTCTCAGCAGAGCTGATAGAATAGTCATCACCCGGAGGGAGTTTCTCTGTGATTCTGTCATCTCTTTTTAGAAAATCAATAATACTTTCAGCCCTGGGCTGAGCTTCAGTTTTTGCTGATGGATGCAATAGTTGTGTGCTTACTGTAGAACAGACTAGGAGGATGCTGTCCTTTTTGCTTCATACAGAACAGAGGTCAGTTAGTGAACTGCACCAGAACACGGCATCGTCGGGTGAATTCTGTATTCTTCAGGTGATGACTGATCTAGTGTCTGATCGATGGCTTACTCTGTGCTGCTGTACACTTCCTTGTGTAACCCCCTTTAAGTGCAGATGATGTAGCAAGATCAAAACCAGGCTGCTCTGTTTAATCACGTAAAGATGACTTGTATTCCAACCAGCGCTGAATGACATAGTAACACTGTTGTGTAATTCAGGATAGTTGTTCTGACTTGAACAAAGATAACTGGGATGTTCTGAAAAGCAGCTGTGATGAGGGCAAGTTTTGCTGTTCTTGATTATTCTAGTAGGTTCAGCTTTGTTGTAGTACTTAGCTCGATTGTTTTGTTTTCAGTATGGCACAGTGAATGCCACCATTGTTATGAACCATCTAAATCCTTACTAGATTGCCTTTTTTTTCTGCACAGTGCTGTCTTTACAACTTCAGAAGGAGACTAAAATGCTTCCGTTGTGGAGCGGACAAATTTGGTAAGTTACTTTCATCTCTTTGGATGTCTTTAAATTTGGAAGAGACTGGAGGTTATAGCTTACCCTGTGACATTCTGGCTTTGAGTGACAAAGCAACATTGTGATTCAAGTTTTTCCTTCCTATGAAGATTCAGAACAGGAGGTGCCACCTGGAACAGCAGAAGCCGTTCAGTCCGTGGATTATTACTGCGATAGTAAGTCATCTTGAATTTACTGTGTAAAGTGATTGGTGAGCCTGCCTGGAAGAGTCCTTGTACCTCAGAGTGCCCTTGGGAACCCACATTGAACTCTGAGGGCATGGTGCTTACCATGGTTAGGTTATTTCTGATTTGTAGACTGGTAGGTGTAAATGTTGGCAAGGGCTTCTGCTCAGGAAGTGCTTTCCTTTCATTAGAGCAGTATTGACAGCCCTCTTGTCTTCCTAGTATAGCACGTGCTTCCTGCCAGCTCCCCAAATACTGTGCTCTTGAAACAGAAACAAGCTCTTGTCCAAAACTACTGTTTCGGGTTTGGTGGTTGGTTGATTGGTGTGTTTTGGGGTTTTTTTTTTAGGGCTTTTCTAAGTACTTCAAGTTTTTATGTACATAGCTAATGTCATACTTTCTTTTTTCCTCAGCCATCATTCTCCGAAACATTGCTCCTCACACAGTAGTGGAATCCATCATGACTGCCTTGTCTCCGTATGCCTCTCTGGCAGTCAATAATATTCGTCTTATCAAAGACAAGCAGACTCAGCAAAATAGAGGCTTTGCATTTGTGCAGCTGTCTTCTGCCATGGTGAGGGCCTTATTGGTTTTGTGCTGAGATCTGCCCCAGTTCCCTGGGGGTTCATAGATCATTGAACAAATACTAAATGTGACAGAGCCTTTCATCATTAGCTGTAGCTTGGAAGGAAAGTGGGGGGCTGTTGTGAACACAGGGGAAAAATGTTCATGGCAGAGTGCAGTTCTGGATTGAAAGCTTGATCCATATGTAGGTCACAAATAATGATGTGAGGTCATTTGAGTCACGATAAAAGGCTGGGGTGTACAGTGTGAGGAAGTGTGTAGAATTGGGCTCCTTTCACCTTGAGAAGGTGCAGGAGTGGGATTGTGCTGCTCTCAGCAGCATCTGGAGTGAGGTTGTAAGGATGGCAGAGACATTCTCAAGGGGTGCTCGGTGTAGACAGCAGGCGTACTCAGACATGGGAAATGGCAGTAAGGTACAAGGAGAATGTCTTCCCTTTTGTGAGAGGTTGAATACTGGAAGAAGGCTCCCAGAGGGGTGCTGGAACCTCTGTTGTTGGACATGTTCACACTGACAATCAGTGTGGTCTGTTTGGACTTGATTTAAACAGAGTTCAACAGTTCAGCGTTGGATGAAAATGGGTGGCTGACGTCAGCCTCTGCTGGCCTGTCTTTTGGAGTAATTTGGGGAAAACATAGCTGCTTTTTTTTTTTTTTAATAAAGGTGGAAGTTGAAACATTTAATCATCAGTAACCCTGCAGTTTCTGGGAAGCACACGCTGTCTGTCAGCAGGCTGTAAGCCTGTTGTGCTCAACATGTACAGTATGGGGGATACAGTGGTGTGACTATGGCTTTAGCAGTGTATGAAAAGTTGGAGCTCTGGGAACTTCTCTGTCCTCTTCAGTAACCTGCTTTTCATAATAATGAGTGTTTCTTGTTGTAGGATGCTTCTCAACTGCTACAGATTTTACAAAGTCTTCAGCCACCATTAAAAATTGATGGCAAAACAATTGGTGTTGACTTTGCAAAGAGTGCCAGAAAGTGAGTTGCAGTGGCAGTTCATTTCCCCCCTTATCCCTTCTTTAATATAAAGATCTGTGGTTGTCATTGGGGCTTTTAAGATTACCATCACTCCAGTTTTGCTTCTTTTAATCCTTTTGTTGTGTGGCTCCTTTTCCTTACTGTGTGTGAGGAGAGTGGCAGCACTTGTTTCTTATCGTCTGCATCGCCAGTCCTCATAAGCTGCCATTATAAATGCTTGCATACACAGTACAGTTGTTTCATTGGAAGGCCTGGTGGCCAGTTATCGACTGGACAACACTGAGCCTAGTTCCTCTACCTGCCAAGCATTTGTTTGGCTCATTCGTGACAATCAGAATGTCTTAATACCTGCCAAGAAACGCATGCATGCTGGCAGACTACCTCCTTGTGTAGTGGTCACTTGAGAGAAAAGCATTGTTTACTCAGATGTGTGATTTCTGTGGTTTCAGAGACTTGCTTTTGCCAGATGGGAACAGGGTCAGCGCTTTCTCTGTGGCAAGTACAGCCATTGCTGCAGCACAGTGGTCATCCACTCAGGTATGGTTTGGAGACTTGCACAGTCCTATTTTCCATGTAAATCTAGAGGTCTGCTTTTGATGATAAGGCTAGAGCCTAACCAGCATTGAAGTTCTTAATGCAGTAATTTTTATCCTGCTTGAATTTCAGCCTCAAACTGGAGAAGGCAGCACTCTTGACTACAGCTACCTCCAGTCAGGACAGGATGGCTACACGCAGTACACTCAGGTTGGTGGTGCTGGCTCTGCTGTCGCCTGTAAGCTGTTACAGCGTGGGTATCTGCTCATCCTGTGCTTTTGTTTGTTTTCCTTTGCAGTACTCCCAGGATTATCAGCAGTACTACCAAAACCAAGGAGGTGTGTTGGACACAGATGCAGCTACCATATCAGGTGGTGTTTCCAACATGTGGGGGATGCTGTTGTTTGTGATGATAGACAGTAGTGATATTTTGCTTTAGCTTTTCTATTAATTGCTTCAGTAAAGGGGGGCTCACCAGATTTTGCTGCCAGGATGTGTGAATGGGTGTGTCTTCCTAGAGAAGCATTGCAAGTTTGTTCACGTGGGACCTGTGGCCTGTGAGATGAGTGTAGCTGCCATCTCAGAATATTGATAAAAAGCCTTGAACTCGTGAGAACTGTGTGAGCAGCTTTTTTTTTTTCTAGAGAAATCCTCAGTGCTGGCAGCTTTTGGAGGCCAGGAATCACTGGCTTTGAAAGCGAAATATTTCCTCCTGAAAAGGAAACTATTCCTTGTCTGGATAGAGAATACCCACTGTTTTTGTCTCCTTTTGAATGTTTATTGCCTTGTTTGGCTGCTGGAGCTGGAATTGGGATCTGAAACTGTAAACAGAGTAATTTTAGCCCTAGGATGAAGCACTGTTGTACAAATCATTTGGCTTATCCATTACTGCTTTGTGTTGGCAGGAGCCCCAGTCACCACCACCACGGCTGCGGTTGTGTCCCAGAGTCCTCAGCTCTATAACCAACAGACAAACTCGCCCGACTCCCCGGTAATTGTGGCACTCGTTGCTTGCAGTGCTAGGGCTATGCTTGGTGGGATATCTGGTTTAAATGTGGCTTCTCACACTCCAAAGAGAGCGTGGTACAGCAGAGCTGTGAAGTGTCACAAGTGAAGTTAGATGCTACATTGGTGTTTATAAAAAGAGTCATCTTCTATTTCTTTTCTCTGATAGTTCTGTTCTTTGTTAAAGATGAGTACTAAGTGTACTGGCAAAGAGGAGCTAGTTCTTGTATGCTTAGTGTAGGCTGCATATGCTTTGGCTCACTGTGCTTGTTTTTTTGCACCTCAGTGACAGATCTTTCTCATGAAGATTTCTTCTGTTTTCTTCTAGACACAAGCAGCACCAGCTACCAGCAGCACTCAGGCACAAACAGCTGCCCCAACTGGTGTCATCCCTGGAACCAAGTATGGTAAGCAGAGAGGGGTTGTGCTGGGATGGGTGTCTGTTCCTCTAGAAAGCAAGAAACTTTGCTTTATCTGAATGTTCCACCTCTGAAAGTCAGTGGTGCAGCTGCCCCTGGCAGTGCATTCTGCGCAGATGATATGAGTACTTTGCAGACATGTCTGCTTTTAAGGATTTCAGAATTATAGTTGAGCTGTGCGAAAGAGCCAGTGTGAATTTGTCTGGAATGACCCTGTCCCATCCTTGGACTTTTTTTGCAGCTGTCCCTGATACATCCACCTACCAGTACGATGAGTCTTCAGGATACTACTATGATCCTGTAACAGGGCTCTACTACGATCCTAACTCTCAGGTAAACACAGGTTCTTAACACCAATCTTTAACTGTGTTAATGCCACTTAGTTCTGTATCTGTTACTGTGAGTGAAACTGGAATTCTGAGAGGGACAAAATACCCATTGTAACAGGGGCTGCTATTTCACTTCTCTCTGGTTCTCACCCTTAATTTTTCCCTCAGTTTGGCGTGTGTGGGGTTACACATACATGCTTGTTCCAGGTACTGTGGGTGACCTGTTTCATTGTGAAGCATCCAGCAAAGAGCACACAGCTTTGGACTTTGCTGTATCCTCTCTTGGGAGAGGCACAAAGATTTTCATAGTGCTGTTGGGCAGAATGTGTGTCTAGGGACACAGGTTTCAGCCACTGTGTCTTTTGCCTCCTTTGTGGAGGTCTGGGTTGCTCTGAGGAGCTCCTTTCCATGTGATGCATCAGCCTGCTTCTTTGGGTTCTACCTTTTGATGCTTAGTTTATATGATGTGTGTTAACTATCTGATTCTTTTCCTCTTTTTGTCAGTATTACTACAATGCCTTAACCCAGCAATATCTGTACTGGGATGGTGAAAAAGAGACCTACATGCCTGCAGCAGAGGGTGTCACGTACCAACAAACGGCAACAGCGACCACCACAAAAGAAGTAAAGGAGAAGAAGGAGAAGCCTAAGAGTAAAACAGCTCAACAGGTAAAAGCTGAAATAGGATCCTAACTGTGCTAATGTCTTCTGTGGGTGAGGTTGTAGTTTGCCCTTTCAGTGACAAAACAATCCTAGTTGCTTGGTGGAATGTGTACCTGCACATTGCAGACGTTGTGGAGGGCTGAGGAGAGGCGGAGTTGGCAGAGACTTGTGTGCAGAAATAACTACTGCATAGGAGACATGCATACGAAATGATGCCAGGACCAGTGGGAGTACGACTGAGCTGCCACTTAGAAGAGTGGATTGATAAGAAGGGTTCATACAGTGAAACAGGCAAAATACACTTTGCACTAGTTTTGAACGCTGTATACAGGAAAGCAGCTGCAGTATAAAAAATGGTGAAGTTGCCTTTTTTCTGGAATGTTAGTACAAGTGGAATAGTTGAACTGGTGACATAGGAGACTGATATCTGTGAGGGCAGGGTTCTGAGCAAAGCACTCTGCACCCATTTTAGATTGCTAAAGACATGGAGCGCTGGGCGAAGAGTTTGAACAAGCAGAAAGAGAATTTCAAGAACAGTTTCCAGCCACTGAGCACGAGGGAGGAGGAACGGAAAGAATCGGCGGCTGCAGATGCTGGCTTTGCCCTCTTTGAGAAGAAGGTGAGGATGGTGAGACGTGTGCTGTGCAGTGTGGTATGGCGGAGCTCTGTGCTCATGGTGCTCTTGTCTTTTTTAGGGTGCTCTGTCTGAGAGGCAGCAGATCTTGCCGGAGGTGATGAAAAATGGAGAAGATGAAAATCCACTGAAGGTGAGCTTGAGATGCCTGATGGATTGCTTTGTGGTTGTAAGAGGTGGGATTCCTGGTCCTAAAGCTTACTGTCACACGTCAAACACTCTTAAGAGGAGGACTAGCAGATGCCTGCCTTCCAGCCTGGGTTTCCACAGAACCCTCTGTGTAAAGCTGTAGTGTTTACGGTGATCCTGTGTGAGTGCAGTAGGTCTGGAGGCTGAGAGGTGCAGAGGAAAATTGTCATTACCTCAAGCCTCGGAGTCTCACTTGAACTTCTGCAAATCTCAGAACCTGTATTTAAGCTACTGTTTGTCTAGCTTGAATTAAGTCTATCAGTTGTGCTGCAGCACGTGGTTCTTTTAAGCTGAATTTCACCCTTCAGCTTTGAGAGGGAACCATCTCTCTTGCACAACAAAACATGCCTACTAGCCTTTGTGGTGTTTTTCTGGACTCTGAACTGCTGCACCCCCCCCTTAACGTTGCCCTTCCTTGCAGCGTGGCCTCGTGGCTGCCTACAGCGGCGACAGTGACAATGATGAGGATTTACTGGAAAGAATGGAGAACGAGGAAGAGAAGCTGACAGACTGGAAGAAGATGGCCTGTCTGCTGTGTAGAAGGCAATTCCCAAACAAAGATGCACTGATTCGGCACCAGCAGCTGTCGGACCTGCACAAGGTGAGCGTGCTTTGTTGTCAGGAAGATGATTGGTAGTCGTGATAGTGTGTAAACTGAATTGCTGTTGGGAGTGCCTTTCCTTCTGCTGCAAAAAATAGTGGCCAGTGGATTGCTTCTTTGCCAGAAGTCAGCTGCTTACTTTCAAAGAGCTGTCGTCCATCCTGCTTGCTGCTGTGCTCTGCGTTTCACGTTAATGAAAATCTCTTCTTGTTGCAGCAAAACATGGATATCTATAGGAGATCAAAGCTTTCAGAACAGGAACTTGAAGCCTTGGAACTGCGTGAGAGAGAGGTCAGTGTTCAGATGAGCAGATAATGGATAAGGGCTAATGGAAAAGGGCTTGCACAGCTAACACTGAGCTCTCCTTATCCTGCCTTGATACTAATGAGATAAGCTGTGTAAGCCAAGTCATTCTTGGGCCAAGGTTCAGAGCTGTCCTCTTAAATGGAGAGAAGGGTCTCCTACAGCACAGCGGCTGCTTATCAGGAAAGGGATCTTCCTCCCTTGCAGCAGTACAAGAGCTCGAGGACTGGGTCCAGCGACCTTCCAGCAGCAGTCCACAACTGTTTGTGCAGGTTCTTCCTGATGTTGGGCTGTCGTACCACGCCACAGGTTCTGATCAGCTCTGGGGAATTGTTCCAGTCCTTTCTGTTGGTGTTGACCAAGCCACATGTTGGTTGGCAGGCTGTAGTGGGCAGCTTTCTGTACTAGGCTTACACAGCTCCAAGAGGAGCCGTGCATTTTTGTACCAATACTAAACGTTTACGCTGAACACTAAAGCTAAATATTTTTTATTTATATACTTACATAAAAATAGTACATAGCTTACCTTCAAACTTACCTTTACAGATGAAATACAGAGACAGAGCAGCTGAGAGGCGAGAGAAGTACGGCATCCCAGAGCCCCCGGAGCCCAAGCGCAAGAAGGTCTACGATGCTGGCACAGTGTATGTACCTGGAAGGTCCCTGGGTGATTGCTTTAGCTTCTGACAAGCAGTGTGATTAACTGACCTTTTCTTCCTGCAGTAATTATGAGCAGCCCACCAAAGATGGCCTTGACAACAGTAATATAGGCAACAAGATGCTGCAGGCCATGGGCTGGAGGGAAGGTTCAGGCTTGGGAAGAAAATGCCAGGGCATCACTGCACCTATTGAGGTAAGATGGGTGCTTCCTCCATGAGGTCTGGTGCTTTCTGATTCTGAAGCAGTTGCTGCTGAGGTCCTGTGGAGGACGCTGTGCTGCCCACTGCCTCATTATCTCATCTTGTGGTGAAAGTGTCCTGTGTGTAGGGCAAGGGGCCAGTGCCTCCTTAGGCAGCATCCTCTCTAGAGCGGTACAGGTCTCTGTACCTGCTGATCCCTCCCTGTGCTGTTACGCTGGGAGCCATCCCTGTACCCACTTGAGGTGGGGTGAGTGGAGTTAAGCCAGCAGCTGTGGGGTTTGTGTCCAGCCTGATCTCCTGCTGTGGGGATTTCTGTAAGATGCTCACTCCCTGTGTGAGCATGTGGAGCTGGAGTGACAAGCAATGATGTGCGCTGCCCTTCACCCCAAAGCTGATGCCGTGTCTCTTCCCTTCCAGGCCCAAGTGCGAATGCGAGGTGCTGGCTTGGGAGCCAAGGGCAGCTCCTACGGTGTTTCTACTGCAGATTCCTACAAAGACGCAGTGCGGAAAGCCATGTTTGCTCGCTTCACAGAGATGGAGTAAAGTCTGTGGCCTTGGTGTCCTGGCTGCGTGCTGGTTGTGGGTTAGAGCTGACCATTTCATTCCCTTGGGCTTTTTCCCTCTCGGCATGTAACACTTCCACAAGCAGGGTTGTCCAGGCTGCCCGTTCATGCTGGAGAGCTCCTCGCTAGACCAAAGGGAGTGCTGATCTTTATACGGTCGTGTATATAGTGTAATGTATTCTGTGTTCTGAGCGTTCTGTGTGGATGCTGCTCCTGCCCTCCGGAGCAGGGCTGGGACGTGTTAGCTGTGGTTTCACACCGTCTCTGCTCTCCTCTTGTTGTATTGTCTGTCTTTATTTTTTTTTTTTCGTTTTTTTTTTTTGAGAACTTTCCTGTACATTTTGTATGATACATCTTTGTATAGACTTTTTGAAGACTTGGATTCTAGTTGCCAGTTTGGCTCATTTCCAAATGAAATACATCCGGAAGTGTTTCTCTTACTGTTTCTTGTTGGGTCGAATGAAGAATTAAGTTGTGAATGCTGCTTGTCCTTTCTGTGATTCTGCTCCTTCCTTGCTGAGGCTTTGTCCTCCATTCTCTTCACGCCCTGAAGAGCAGCAGTGTTGCTGCAGCTTGCTCCAGGGCTGCCTTCAGCTCCTTTGCAGGAGCCCAGGAGGGTGAACTCTGTTAGGGCAGGGTTTCTGTGTTGTGCACAGCCTTGGCTGGGGCTCGTGGGAGGAGTGTCAGCGAGCTGCTGCAGGCTGGGTCACAGCAAGCCTGCAACTCTCCTGTGCCAGAGGTTGTTTCTCAGTCAGTGCCAAGCATCTTCACCCTCCTCTGCCTTTGCTCCTGATCCTGCACTTCCCACTGCACTCAGCAGGAGGGTGTGCGCGGGGCGATAGAGGAGCAGTTCCTCTCTCCGTGAGCTCTTGTGGATTGGTGGTGGGATGGGAACCGTGCTTCGTGCACTGCCAAATCTGACTCGGAGCGTTTGCGGTGGTTGGTGGCTGCTGCCCAACGCTGAGCTATGGAAACCACGGCCGTGGGGCGGCACTGCAGTGCGTGCCCTGGGCTGGGCTGTGCCACCAGGGCCGTACCGCCAGGGGGCGGCCATGGCCCAGCTGCCACCACCAGGGGATGGTGCTGGAGGTCACCTGGGGAAACTGAGGCATGGGGATTTGCTCCCCTGTGGCCAGAGCCTGACACCTGCTCCCTCCCGAGCCTGCATGCTGTCCCCAGACAGTGCTTGCTGGTGGCAATGGGTGCCTGCAGCAGGGACCTGGTGACTTCCCAACCCAGCTGCAAGCAAACAGGATGGAGGACTGGTGGCACTGCAGCTTCCTGGGAAGGGGTGACATGCTGTTCCCCAGTCCTACATGGATGAAATGGGACGTGGGGCTGCCAGTGCCTGCAGCTCCAATTTAGGCAGTGAAATGCGGCTGTGTGTGAGTCAATGCGCTGTGACCCACTGCCTTCAGACGACCCGCTCTCTCTGCCTCCCTGGGGACCCAGATCCATGGGAAAGCAGCCATGTGGGCTGGGGACAGGCACAGGGACGTGCCATCCCCTCCTTCCCATGCCTGGGCTTGCACTGGGCTGTGCTTCCCCCCACACCAGGCCCAGGGCTGCCTGCTCCTTGCCTGAGGCCTTTTCTGGCCATGGTTCAGCATGACCCATGTGAGAGCTGTGGGACCTGGTGTGCCTGGGCTCTCCTGGAGGCCTCGCAGCCCTACATGCTGATGGAGGTGAGGAACACGGCCAAGTTGCTAGCACACTCAGCCTGTCTGTGGGATGCTCATTAATCACTGCTCTTCATGACCCCTGGTACAACTTGGCCCGTCATGTGGCTGCATGTAGTGCCCTGCAGCATGGCTGCAGCCTCCCTGCCTACCCCTTCCCCCTGTTCCTCTGCAGCTCCACATCTCCCAAATAACTTTGTGCATTCCTCTTACAGAAAATACTGTATCCTGCTCCTTAAACCTCTATATATTCCCTGTAAAGCCCCACATCCCCTATGTAGAACTCCTTATTTCCCCCCACACCCACCCTCTTGACCCCGTATGCCCTCTTCACAATCCCATATCCTTGCTTTTTTTTACCTTTTTGCTTCCGTATCTCTTCCCTCCCGCATACAGGTCCTTTAAGTCCCCAGCTGCATCCATAGTGGCCTGTCCCTGTGCAGAGGTGTGTGTGCATGCCTGTGCTCATACACCTGAATGAGTCTGACTGATAGGTGCAGTAGTTTGGGAATGGGGCACAGGCACCAGTGCACTGCAGCCTTGGTGTCTGCCCACTGCTCTGCCTGTGCCTCAGTTTCCCCTCCTGGGCTGACAGCAGCAAGGGAGGTTGCGTGCGACTCCCACGGCTGGGCTTGGGAATTGCCTGCTCTGCATTTCCCCATTCAAGTGGAAAAAAACCTGTTTCTAATTGCCCTACCATGTGCAGCAATGTGCGTGCAGTTTCCCGCCCAGGGGGTGGAGCAGGGGGCTCCCTATGTTCTGCGTGGAAACCAAAAGCAGCTGCGTGTTGGGATCTGGTGCTTGCTCCATCCCACACCACCCCATGCCCACACCTCAGTGTGTTCACTCCAGGGAGCCGACCCCAATGTGCTCACCCCACGGTGTGGAGCGCAGTGTGCCAGTCTGACCCATCCCCATTGTGCCGGCCCCGAGGTGCAGAGCCCGTGGTGCTGCTGGGCTGCACTGTGTGCCCGCTGGCAGCAAGATGTGCTGCTGGGCCTTCTGCCAGCCAGAGCCGCTCCCCCGGGGGGGACTTGGCAGGGAGGCGGCTCCGTGTCAGGGCCGTTTTCACGGGAATTTGTCACCACCTACAAAAATGGCTTTTTATTTTTTTTTATTCCCCCCCACTCCTTCCCCTTAACAGCAACCAGAGCTGAGCAGGAGCGCGTGCGCAGCGGGGCACCGGCGGCCAGGCTTTGCTCTGCTCCCTTAGAAAGATGATTGGGGATTTACTCCCCTCCTGGTGTGGGGAGAGAAACTGCTCCCCCCATTCGTGCACCCCGAAGCAGCTCAAAGCCCTGACCCCCCGCCTGCTGCCCGGGCTCCCCACGGGGACGTGCCTCCAGCATCATTAGCGCTCGGGAGCCGGCACGGCGCGTTCAAACCCATTTGAAGTGCACTTGAAAAGGGTGGATTTGATGGGAGGAATGTGACGGCTTTTTGTTCTCTGCCTCTCGAGCCCCCCGGTTGAAGATGTGCGTAATGAAGAGCTGTGACTTTCACTCGGGTTATTTTGGGATGGACTACTTTTTTTTCCGAGCTGGTGGAAGACCATCAAAGCGGCGCTTTGAAAAATGTCCCAGTGTATAAATAACTCTGCTGAGAGCATAATAACGCGGGCTCCCGCGTGCGGCGCGCGCAGACGAGGCAGACGGCATCTGCCGCACCGCGCTGCATTATAAAAAGGAATTATTCATCCCTTCCTCTAATTAAGCCGGTTCCACGCGCTCGGTGCAGGGAGCATGCAGTGGGCTGCCCTGCAGGCAGGGGGGCAGCCACGTTCCCCCATGGGCTGTGGGATCGACTGCTCCACTCAGGCCATCCCGCAGCTGAGTGGGACCCTGGTGGGGACCTATGGCCGAGACCCCCCACCGCCACCCCCGTGGGGTGCGTGGTGCAGTTCCGGGACCCCCAGGAGCGTGCCCTGGCAAGGACACCCGGCCAGGACCTCCCGGCACAGACTAATTTTAGGTGGCTCCGGAGGGGCTATTTTGGACCCTTTGGCTCTGTGTGAGTCACCTGCTATTTGCTGCTCTGCGGGGCTATTTCCGTGGCACACGGCTTTACGTGCGCTCAGACAATGCTGCCTATGGGCCACGAGCCAGGCGCATCGCATCCCCCCTCTGCCTGCCCCATAGAGGACACGAGCGACCGAAGACCACCTCCCTACCACTTCTGGGACATGGCTGGGTTTGGATTCCCCTCCCCAAATTCATCCCTGCGGCACTGGAGGGCTGTGGGTGGCAGTGGGGCTAAGCTGTGGGGTCAGTGACACTTCTGTCCAGGATGAGCATCCCGCCCCACACCACCCCTCCCCAAAACCCACCGCTTCTGAGCCCGCCAGGCAAAACCTGGGTGTTTCGGGGTTGTCACAGCAACGTGATGCACCTTTCCAGTTACCACGGCAACCCAGGGATGAAGTTTTTAAAATTCAGGCAAGGTAATTTCTCCTCTTCGCTGCCGTTTCGTTATCACTCGGCTTTGCCATTCCCTGGGGATGCAGTGCCCTACCTCACTCCTCCGCCAGCACAGTGGGATCTGGGAGATAAGGAGCACTGAGCTGGGGCTGGGGGAGGTGGGATGAGTGGGGGTAGGCGATGGGAGAGGGCAGGCAGGTGGGGGGGGCACCCCGCTGCCAGCCTGGGGCTGCACAGAGATGGGAAGTGTTAAGAGGGATGAATGCACTGTGCCTTCATCTCCAAATGCCCTGCACCATTCAGTTTCAGAGTGAAGGCTTACCCGGTGGGGCAGAACAAGTCACCCCACCCTCATGATACCCCATAGCAACTAGCAGTTGGCTGAAGGGGCCTGTGGGAACCTCATGGGGGAGCCCAGCCCACCTCACACACCTTTGACAAGCCAGGTTCTGCTGCAGGTAACACAGCACAGTGTCCTTGGTATGGGCTGGAAGACAACAGTGAATATCATGCTGCTGTCTCCCTCAGGCACCCCCTGCTCCCTCCGCAGTCCCTGGAAGGCCCCAGCCTGGCAGTGTCCAGCAGGAGCAGCACAGATCTCCATGCACCCCTCACGTTCCCACAAGTAGCTCTGCCACTGTGCCCCTGGGTTCTAGGAGAAAGAACAACGGCAGCTTCAGTGCTGCAGTCTTGGGGCTGAAAGCCACAGGCCAGCCCCAATCAATGTCCCTCACTGTGGTGTCATAGGGTGGGACCCTGCTGCACCTCCCAGTGTCCCCGTGCAGGATGCCTGGTGCAGTGCCTGGCCCCACAGATGCTGGGGGCTGGGGAAGTTTGGGCTCCCTGCTGCCTAGGAGCATCATCCCAAACCTAATTGGCACAACAGGGACCTAACCTCCATCCTTCCCATGAAGGATGCTCCTGGGCGCCCTGCGGCTGCAGCCCCATCACAGGGACATGCCATCAGCCGTGGGATGCAGGCTGTCACCACTCCTGCAGGGCTGCTGTCAGCCCGGGGGGACAGGCAGGCAGCATCTCGCTGCTGTACCTGCTGCAGCGCTTCCTTAATGACAAGTGCTGCTCGCGGTCCCCTCAATTAACTCCGCTGTGCTGGCTCATTAGGCTGCGCACGCTGAGCAGCATCTCGGCGAAGAGCTGCAGCAGTCTCACGGGCATGCAAAGCCAGCTTGGAAATGCACAGAGTTGCGCACGCACACAGAAAAGCACACACGTCTGCACAGACACATCCGCTCTGTTGCCCGAAGGGAAGATTGAAATGAGGGTCACGGTTCCTGCCTGCAGCGGGAACGGTCCCCGGGCATTTCCCCTGCAGCTATCGCTGGTAATTACAGCACTGATGGGCAAGGGGAGGTTTTGCAGGGAGCGGGGTGCAGTGGCTGTTGGGGTGCGGGGAGCAGGGCACACACATCCATGGCTGTCTTGGGGCTGGGAGATGTGAGGGCTGCAAGTCTAGGTCCCACACATCAACTCCCCCCACCCACCCCTTGGCCCGGGGCCGGGAGGGCAGCAGGTGACAGGAAAGCGAGCCCCAGCCTGGACGGAGATGAGAGGCGGCCTCACAGCTGCGGACACCCGATGCCACCTGCCCCGGCACACGGACGGGAGGACGCTCGGGATGTCCCCGCTGTCGCCACCGGGTCCCCATCCCCACAGGCTGAGCCCAGGCTGTGCCATGACAGGAGCTCCCTGCCTGCAGTGAGCCCCATGCTGCAGTGCAGAGCCCCCTGCACATCCTTCCCTGGGAGCTGCAGAGGGGGTAAAGGTCCAGCTGTCCCAGATACCCACCTGCTGCATGCCAGCACACCACCCTCCACCCATCCACCCATCCACCCATCCATCCATCCATCCATCCATTCTTCTGTCCATCTACCTTGTCGTGCAGTCATGCATCTACCCATTCATCATCCATTCATCCATCCATATTCAATCACCATTCCCACCCATACGCCCACCCAC
>VXAB01013435.1:253-25704 GCA_013399175.1 Odontophorus gujanensis
ATTAATCATTTAATATTGATTATTATTAAAAAAAAAAAAAAAAAAAAACAAGAGAGAGGAGAAAGTGATAGGGGGGAAGAGGAAGAGAAGAAGAGAAGGGGGAAAAAAAAAAGAGAACAGCAAAATTGTTTGAACCTCTGGAGCTATCTGCTTCTTCAAGCTGATTGATTAGTCATGATCCCTGCAGTTTTAATGGGAATCATTCAATTGGGAAGGTGGAGCACCCTAGAGTAGATTAGCATATTCTTGTTTACTCATCTTCTGAGGGGCTTTTTCTCTTTTCTTTCATTTTGTGGAGAAGAAGGGAGGGGGGGAGGTTGGGGGGAAGGAGGGGGTTGTGGCTTATGTTATAAAGGAGGCCAAAAAAATAAATAGATTAGAGCATCTTTTGGGGGGAGGGAAATCAGTGGGTCTGAGTCTTGGAGAAAGCTTGGGGGGTTGTTTTGGGTTTTTTGTTGTTGTTGTTGTTTTGTTTTGTGTGTGTGTGAGTGTGTGTGTGTGTTTTTTTTAAGAAGAAAAAAAAATAAAGGGAAGAAAATCCAGCAGAGAAAAGAAGAGAGAGGAATTCCAGCTGTGGAGGAATAGAGGAGAAGAAGACAGATAGAGGAGGAAGAACAGAGAAATACATTTCAACCAAGAAGGAGTTTTGATTTATTTTATTTTTATTTGTTTTAAGGAAAAAAAAATCTATAAGCAGGAAAAAGAAAGAAAGAAAGAAAGAAAAAGAAAGAAAAAAAGAAAAGAAAAAGCAACTGAGAAGGGTTATAAAAAGAGCAAATACCAAGAAGGGTGAACAAGAGAAGAAAGTCAAGGCAAGGAGGAGCCCAAAGCTGGCAGATCGGGAGGATTTGCAGGGGAGAAGGGGGGGGAAGATTGGAAATGCAGCTCTGGAGTTTGCTGCTGCCTCTTGCGCTTCTCTGTACAGCCCTAGCCAGTGGACCCGAATGTGGGATGGACGAGCGCTCCCGCAGGGCGAGAAGGGACACCAGGCACAGCCGCCAGCTCCTCTACACTGCCCCGGGCACCTGTGCCACCAGGTTAGCCCGAGGAAGGCGCTCCACTGCTGGGCTGGAGCCTGGGCATGTCCCCCGCAGGAGGCAACAGCGGGAGGTAGAGGACGGCGAGGAGTCCCTTACCCCGAGCAGGGCGCTCTATTTCAGTGGACAAGGTGATCAGCTGCGGCTGAAGGCAGATATTGAGCTGCCCCGAGATGCCTTCACTTTGCAAGTGTGGCTGAATGCTGAAGGAGGACAGAGATCTCCGGCTGTCATTGCAGGTAGGTCGCTCGCCGTGCCCGTGGCTGCAGCATCCCTTTTACGTTTCGGGAGCCGGCAGCACAGCCAGCTGTAGGCGTGCGTGTGTATAGGATACGTTTGTGTACATTTAAATGGTGCGTGTGTGCCTTGCAACATACGGACGTATGTGAGTGCATGTGTAAACATGCACGGGTGTGTTTATTGTACATATATTCGGTGGAATACTGGAGCTCGGCAAACTCTCTGAAAGTGTATGCTGGCAGGAAAAGTTATGTAAACTTTTACATAGGGAAATGGCAGTATCCGGGCTAGTTTCTGTGTTTCTGTGTGTATGGATTGAGATGCAGACAGGAGGGAGAGCTCTTACGGTGGGTTTTTAACTCATTTGCAGGTCAGAAAACTGTAAGTAGAGCATTTAAAAGTAGCTTGTATGTATGGATGGAAAGAAATGTATGTCTAGTGTGTGGCTGCAAAGAAATGCATGTGTAAGGTCCCTGTACGATTTCCTTAGTTTTATGAGCTCTTTAGCGTACTTTCACTGTTACCTTTTTAGATGCTNGAGGGGGGAGAGGGGGGCGGCGAGGGAGGGGGGTGAAAGACACGTTTTACAGCTCTTTTGGCAAGGAGATTCCCTGAAAGTACAAAGTTTCCATGTCCTAGGATGCCTTAAAGAGACAGGGAGGATTTCCCCTTTCCCTTTAACTGGAGGCACTTCCTAGAGCAGGCGGATGCTTGCGCTGGTGGTACCGCCGCCCTCCCCTCTCGCCCGTCCCTGCCACCGTCCGCTGCCATCTGCTCCGTCCCCGCTGCCCCGTCCCTGNGTTTTGATTTATTTTATTTTTATTTGTTTTAAGGAAAAAAAAATCTATAAGCAGGAAAAAGAAAGAAAGAAAGAAAGAAAAAGAAAGAAAAAAAGAAAAGAAAAAGCAACTGAGAAGGGTTATAAAAAGAGCAAATACCAAGAAGGGTGAACAAGAGAAGAAAGTCAAGGCAAGGAGGAGCCCAAAGCTGGCAGATCGGGAGGATTTGCAGGGGAGAAGGGGGGGGAAGATTGGAAATGCAGCTCTGGAGTTTGCTGCTGCCTCTTGCGCTTCTCTGTACAGCCCTAGCCAGTGGACCCGAATGTGGGATGGACGAGCGCTCCCGCAGGGCGAGAAGGGACACCAGGCACAGCCGCCAGCTCCTCTACACTGCCCCGGGCACCTGTGCCACCAGGTTAGCCCGAGGAAGGCGCTCCACTGCTGGGCTGGAGCCTGGGCATGTCCCCCGCAGGAGGCAACAGCGGGAGGTAGAGGACGGCGAGGAGTCCCTTACCCCGAGCAGGGCGCTCTATTTCAGTGGACAAGGTGATCAGCTGCGGCTGAAGGCAGATATTGAGCTGCCCCGAGATGCCTTCACTTTGCAAGTGTGGCTGAATGCTGAAGGAGGACAGAGATCTCCGGCTGTCATTGCAGGTAGGTCGCTCGCCGTGCCCGTGGCTGCAGCATCCCTTTTACGTTTCGGGAGCCGGCAGCACAGCCAGCTGTAGGCGTGCGTGTGTATAGGATACGTTTGTGTACATTTAAATGGTGCGTGTGTGCCTTGCAACATACGGACGTATGTGAGTGCATGTGTAAACATGCACGGGTGTGTTTATTGTACATATATTCGGTGGAATACTGGAGCTCGGCAAACTCTCTGAAAGTGTATGCTGGCAGGAAAAGTTATGTAAACTTTTACATAGGGAAATGGCAGTATCCGGGCTAGTTTCTGTGTTTCTGTGTGTATGGATTGAGATGCAGACAGGAGGGAGAGCTCTTACGGTGGGTTTTTAACTCATTTGCAGGTCAGAAAACTGTAAGTAGAGCATTTAAAAGTAGCTTGTATGTATGGATGGAAAGAAATGTATGTCTAGTGTGTGGCTGCAAAGAAATGCATGTGTAAGGTCCCTGTACGATTTCCTTAGTTTTATGAGCTCTTTAGCGTACTTTCACTGTTACCTTTTTAGATGCTATGTTAGCATGTGGTTTCCAAAATGCTATAAAGGAACTTTTGGCTATTGTGAAACCTCAAATGAATCAAATGAGTTTATAAAGTTCCCAACCCCTCGGCGCTCAGCTGGGGCTGGGAGTCGCGCTGCAGCTAGAGGATGTCGAGTATTTTCGTCTCCCCTTAGAAACGGCAAGTGTAACACAAATGATTGTAAGGTCAAATAGCCCTATAAAACCATTTAGTACTGAAAGCAGCTACCAGGCTGAGCTGTCTGAGCTGAGCAATAATGACGAATATTGCACTTTTCTTGCTTAAATTTTACAAGCCCATCGCGGATTTGGGTCCTNCTCTCGCCCGTCCCTGCCACCGTCCGCTGCCATCTGCTCCGTCCCCGCTGCCCCGTCCCTGACCCGCCCCGCTGTCGCCTGTTGGTGAAGTTGCTTTGTCCGAAGGAAAACAGAAACTAAGATGAACTCAGCAGCGCGTTTCCCTTAACTTTCCCCAGTCCCAGCTGCTCTGCTCGCGGTGGGAGGGGGGATGCAGCGTGTGTGGCTGCTGGGGTGGGCAGGAGGTGCCGGGCATGGGATGGTCCCCTTTGCTTTCAGTAGGACAGCTGGATGAGTAATTTCATAGGAGAAGGCTTTCTCGTGCTCCACTCTTCTGTTTCCCAGTCTTAACTTAAACCCCAGGGCTCAAAGCGCTTCCCTTTCAGCTTAGCAGAGGCAGAATTTGGGCTCACACAGATCTCATCAGTGGCAGAATGCGGTCTGTGTTTTTGTTTGTATTTAATCCGGCATCTGAGACCCTGTGTCTGTCTATGGTGAGAGTATCTCTAATTCGTATGATAGGGGACCTAGACAAACATACACAAAGATCATTTGTAGTAAAATACCTTGATCGGATGGGAGGCATTGAGTTGTTGCCTGTATAAAACACTTGACCCATTTTATGCATGGAAATAACATTCCACGGTGAAAAATGAAGAGAAGTGCCCCAGTTTAGCACCGTTGAGCTTGTAGATCTGCTCAGGAGAACTTTGTGATTTTTTATTTTATTTTTAAACTCCCCCCCTATCACACACTCTTGACGAGGAGCCAGGTTTGGCTCTATGTGTAAACACCTGGAAGAGGTCCAAGAGGAACTCACTCGGAGTATCCTCCGCACACTACAGCCTCCCAGACCTGCAGCAAGCTTAGGGAGAGATTACGCTTCCCTCCACGAGGAAATCAAGAGTTCTGGCTGCCAAAACGTTTGGCTTTCTCATTTTCACTGTTTTGGGATGTGACAGACTCCGGAGCCCTGTTCTGCTGATGATGTTACATCTGTAGGACCTCGCTGAAAGCCAGAGCCCTTCTGGGTGTTGGGTGGGCAGGGAATGGCTCCAGTTTGGAGACACCAAGTTTCTCCCTAACTTACGTTGCAGCTGCGGAGTGGGAAATTGTGTTTGCACAGATCTGCAGGGGAGGACAGGGCTGGCTGGAGAGCGCCTCATTGACAGAGTCCTGCCTGTGTCTTCATCTGCTTTCTGCCCTGACCCTCTGCCTGTGCTGACAGCTCTTCTGTGATCTCTCCTTGCTGGCATAGCAGTAGTCACTGCAAGTCATATAGGAGCCACACACCCACATGTGAGCCTATAGGGGAAACCTGTCTGTTAAAAATTTCATGTAGGACTCGGGTTGTTATCAGCTTCCATGCCTGAGCCCTGATATAAAGGAGCTCCTCTGCTAATCCTGCTACAGGAGTTTCTGTTTCTGTCTGGAGCCAACTCTCCTTACGTCACCCTCTGCTGCAGTATTCAATTTGTTTTCATAAATGGCTAATTTTACAGCGCTGTTAAGTGGGTTCGTCATTGCGCCGGGCCGTGCCCTGTCTCTGATGATAGGCAGTCCTTGGTGCCAGGCTCTGCCAATTTTCACGCTGGTTGGCAGTGATGTTATTGCTGCCCTGTTTGACTTCAGTCATATCTGTTCTGGCATTTGTCAGGGAAAGCTGTTGGGAAACTGGAAGTCTGACCCATTGATCCGTGTTACGCAAAACCTCAGCAGTGCTTTGGGAGCTGGGCTGTGCCTCATTCGCGTGGCTCCCGCTGTGCGGCTCTGGCTCGTGCGTGTTTGGGTCTCTCCTGAGGCCACATCGTTCTTGGACGGACACTCTTTGGAAGAGTGCACCTATCACACAGCACAGTACATCCCTCTTACAGATGCACGCGTGGGCACGTGGCATTAATCACTCAAGTTTGCATGCTCTCCCTCATAGTCTTTGAATGCATCTCCAGTTGTCAACGAAGGAGTTAAGGTCCGGGCCGTAATCAAGTTAGATAACACGCGTGCCATGCAAAGTAGAACGCTTCAAAGCACCATTGACCTTGCTTCTGCTGTAATCAAAGATATTTCAGTTCTACTGTGGAAATGCAACCCCATCCTGAGAAATAGGATCCTCCTGAGTCCCTGTCAGGGTGTTTTCTGGTGTATGGCTCAGGAGCAGGAGCTCATGTTTTCATAGGAAGGAGATGTTGACTCTTTACTGGCTGGGAGCTGAGAGGAGTGCGATGAATGATCAGCTGCAGGAGCTGGAGTAGGAAGGCGTGCCTGCTCTGAAGAGTGAAAGTTATTTGTGTTTGTTTGTTTGTTTGTTTGTTTTTTCCCTTCCCTGTTTCATTCTCCCCTCTCTCTGATCGTTCCTCTGCCTGCCAACAGAGAGCATGATCCCAACTTAATAAAGCTTCATATGTAAGGGAGTGCCTATGTTTTCCCAGCTTCAGACCTTGGTGAACATAAAAGTGCAGCAGAATCCAAAGGGAAATAAATGCCAAAATCAGCACAGTGGAGCTCACTTAAAGCCACAGCCCTTGCGTATGAGAGACTGAGAAATGTTTACATCCGAGACCAATCGTTGGGCACTTATAAAGATATGTAGTTGACACTGCATAGCTCTGTTCCTTCCACAGGGTTTAAGAATATATGTATGAGTTTTGGTCCACTTCTGGAGTTTTGGAGTCTGATACTGAATTAATACATACTGGGTGGGAGCAGTGAGCTGGCTCTTTTCCCTGAAGCCGATCCTCATAGCAGGTGCTCAGGGAGCTCTTCAGCAGTGAGCTTACACTGAATTTCACTGGCACAGAAATAATGGGTAGATGGCTAGATGGTAGATGGATAATGCATCATTTTTTTCTCATCATCACTGCCTGTTGCCTTTTTATTCCACAGATTTGCTCGTTTTGATCCGTAATGAATTAGTGAAATGAAGGACTATAAAATGAGTCAGTCATAAAACTTGTTGTTAATTAGCGCCGGTGTGCACCAAGTCCCGGGGGATGGGGTGGCAGGGGCTCAGAGGGCTGCGTGGGTGCTCCAGCATAGTGACAACCCCCAGCACACCGTTCCCAAGGGACACAGGTCACCGTGCATCTCTGAGTTCCAGTGATTCCCCACTTCACAGCTATGGCCCTGGGTAAGCAGTGAATAATTGAGCCACTGAAAGAATATGGTGTGGCTTGTCGTTTACTAGATATTTGTGAGCAGCTCATTTCCTGCAGCCTGCAGAAGCTGGGACAGAAGTCAGAAACGGAAACTAAGAAGAGATTTTTCTTCCTTTAAGACTTCCAGTTTCAACCAGTCTCATTCTTTCAACAGGCTACGTACCAGAGTCAGAGCTGTGTAGACTGAAGAACATGTTCTATTTCCTTCAAGCACTTCCTTGTGGGCTACTCTAATCAACAGAATGTTAATAAAGAGGGAAGTTTTCCTTTCAACATGTGACGGTCAGGTTAGATTCCTCAGTGACGTATGGCTGCCTCCTGTAGGGACAGAGGTGTGTGCTAGGCTGAGCTGGCCATGCTGAGCTGGGCCTGATTTACTTCTGGGATGTGCTTAAATCCCGTATCCCCTTGCTTAGCACAGGAGCAGATGTAGAGAGGCCTATTCTGTCTCACCCCAGAGCCTCTCATGAAGGTAGTTGCCCCTTGCCTTTCTCAATAACCAGGACCAGCCTCTGCTTTCAGAGAGGGCTCAGGAGTTGGCTGGTGCCACGCTCAGGAGCTTGGTGCATCTGTTTGCCAAGGACAAAAGCGATCCTCTGTGGGGAGTGACAACAGCAGGTGCCGAGGTGCTCCAGCACCTCCCAGCTCAGTGGGCTGGGTCTGGTTTGGCTCAGCCAGGCCGTGCAGAACCAGCTCCAGCCATGGCAGGGCATGAGGTGCCGAGTGCCCCAGCTCTGTTGCCAGACAGACGTGTGCCTGAGCAGCCTGAAGGCAGGAGGACTCCTGAACCAGCAGGTGCTAGATGCTCTGAGATCTGGGGATTAACTGAGTGCGTTCACGTTGGACTTCCATGGCTCAGGTTGGCCTGAGCAAGAATGCACAGCCAAAATGTAGCGTTTTTTTTTCAACAAGATGTATTGGAGAAAAAAACCAATTAAAATAAAGCCTTCCGTGAAGGGTCAGCTGAGATGTTCCCATCTAATAGTTTTGCTTCCAATTTTAGCTGTTGTTTTTCAGCTCCTCTTTTCTTTTCTCTGAAAGAAATTACAGGAGCACGAGCAGAGAAAAGACCACCTGGGTTGCCAAATTTAGTCCCCTGCCGCGTCAGGGATATAACAGTAGATAATTAGTTCAAACACTCACAGAATATCCATGTTGTTGGTTCTGATACAGCACAGGGCACAGAGAATTTCTCAGCACTGTACTATAAACCAGAGCTCTTTAGCAGAGACCCGAAGTCACCGCTGTAATGTAAGGCAGGAGGAGGGACAGACAGATTGACAACATCGTTAAGTACCTAGAAATCCAAAACACTGATTTGGAAAAGTGTTAACTATGTTAACTATGAGAAAGAAAAACATTTTCTGGTGTAAGATACCGGCTTTCTTATTTTTGGAAGATTACAGAAGAATCAGGTGCTTTGACAGTTATGAAACTTCTATTGAAATTTTAAGTTAGAGTATCTGCCAGTGCTGATCCTTTCCCACAGATAGTCTGTTTTGATTAACTTCCCATTTTCCTGAGACAAATATTTTACCAACCATTTCCCACCCTTCTCTGATCATCATCTGTGTGGCGGTTCCTATATCCCATTATAGGAAGAGTGAACACATTCACTTCATTACATTTTTGCTTCTTCCCCATTATTCCAAATGTGAATCAGAGAAGTCTTGTTTGATCAAAACCCTCTACATTTTTCTCTTGGCTCTATCAGCCGGTCTAATGTCATCGTTCCCTTCATTTAACCGTTATACATTATGTATTAATCTTTCATTATATATTAATCCTTCTGTTTCAAATACAGAAAGGGCACTAGACTTCTCTATTTCCCTGCATCTGGACATTTGGTTGGTGTGTTGTTGGCACAGAATGGTTGAGCACATTGTCCTTTTTTTTGTTGTTGTTGGTTTTTTGCCCCAAAATGAGACTTCTAAAATGCAAGGTTTACCTTTCTTCTGATCTTATGTTGCTTCGTGAGCGTTTCCCTACCTCATGGTAGCTGGCATCTGACCACGATTCTTAGTTTTATTGCAACTTTCTGTGGAGGAGAAATCCTTGGTTGATCTTCTGCTAATTTCTGCATGTCCCTAACCTCTTTATTTTCTCTGGTGCGAGCACGCATGCACATGCACACACGATTTCCAAAGCACCTTTGATTTTTTCCCTAGATCAATAGAGCATTTAAACTCCAATGATCAAGGAGAAGCAGCTTGTTTATTTCCCTATGTATTCTGACACAAGTGGCAGATCTTGTAAACTGCTTTGATTTGATGGTAGTGCCTTTTATATAGTTTGCTCTCCCCACAGCCTTCCATAAAGTCAAAGCACTCTTACTCTGAACGTGAGCAGAGCAGAGCTCTAGAAAGCAAATAAAAAGGAATTAAGAGGAGAATAAGTGAGCATCTTATCCCAGCATGTTTCTGCTGTCTTGCTTCATCACAATCTGAACAGTTTGCTTTGTTGGGAACTGCTCGGTGTCCATAAGGTTGCAGCACCAAGTGAAGCTGCAGTGTGTATCATAGTAAAAGCTGTGACCAAGTGTAAATACAAGTCAGATTATCCCTTAGTGAGAATGGAGATGTATTCACGTTGCTAGATTTTTACGCATGCAGCATGGATTTTAATCCTAAACCTATCCAAAATCATGAAAAATACCATTGACCTTGGCTGACTCTGGCTTAGGCTCTTATTTCAGAGTCTTTTGCATCCCTCCTCTACATCCCAGACCCTTTCATGGTCCTTGCATTATCATCCTTTATTTTGCTGTCCTTTCTTGCTTTGGATACAAAAGAAGAAAAATTGCAAAGCTCTAACGTCAGAGAAATTGGCCAGGGAAAGGGGGACATGTTTATTTCAGTTGTTTTTGCTATACTCCAAATCCCACTTTGGCCTCCGTCTCTGTCAACCTTTCTCCCTTTTTTTCAGTGTTAACACGAGCACTTATTCAAAACACGCTGTCCGGTTTTCTGTTTTGTTGGGTGATGTGTGTAACCTTCCCGTCCAATCCCTCCACCCTCTCTTATCACCATCATAGTCTCAGTTCTTTCTCTACTATCTGATGTCC
The DNA here is from genome assembly GCA_013399175.1 of Odontophorus gujanensis. Classification (NCBI taxonomy): domain Eukaryota; kingdom Metazoa; phylum Chordata; class Aves; order Galliformes; family Odontophoridae; genus Odontophorus; species Odontophorus gujanensis. Next base: position 10,026 of record VXAB01013435.1, read on the forward strand.
TTGATTCCCCTGTCTTTCTGTTTTTCCTGCTCTGCACAACTGCTGTTTTCTTCCTCCCTAGCAAGCTGTGGAAAGCCTCATACTCTCCATATTTGTGTTTTTCTGTCCCCGTGTGAGGTTGACATCCCCTCCTTGCAGACCGAGGGTGGATCCGAGGTTGATGTCTTCAGCCACCCGGTGTTGGGAGTGCTGTGGGGGCAGAGGGTAAGCAGGCTCTGTGTTTGTGTGCCTGGGCAGGCAGATGCTCATGCATATTTTCTGGGAATTATCGGTATGATTCTGTTTAATATCTATCCTGGCAGTGCACAAACAAGGAGGGAGCAGTTGTTCTCACAAAGAGAGAGTGAGGGTGAAGTGAAACTGAGAAGCATCTGGAACTGGCCTGGTGAGGCAGCGTCTGAGAGATATGACACCAGCTCAAGAAAGAAAAAAGAATTGCAGTGTTGGAGAAGAAAACCACTCTGTTTTTGTTGATTAGCTCCTGGGATCTGTAAGGCTTTCCTTGAATCTTCCTTTTGAGTGATACTTAGGGCACTCTGCTGTGATTTTCCTCCTTTTCCTCATGCAGCTTATTGTTTATTCGCTTTAAACCACTTTCCCATATGGATTTCTCTCCTCTGACCGATCTTCCTTTCCTTCATCTGATTCCCCAGAGTCTTCTGTCGTCATGGAACTGGGAGAAGAGCAGGCCTGCTCCCAACACGGAGCATCAGCTGCAAGCTTCTCTCCTCCTTCCTTCTCTTCCTTGCCTATTCTCTGCTGTTAGTGTTGGAAGCATATTCACAAAGATCATCCATTGGATTGAGGAAAGAGATCTTATCACCGTTGTTTTGTTTGCTTTTTTTAAGGCAGTGAGGGGAAGAAGTGGAAAGGATCGGCCTTCGCTGTTACCAGCGTTACTTCAGTTTGAATGTAGGTTCTTTTTCTCATGTCCTGATGTATTTTGATGCTGTTGTTTTCCTTTATCTTGCAGTAAGATTCTGGTTTTGCAGTCCTGGTAACTTCCTCAAAACATTCTGCTAATTAGTGATGCATCTGTCATGTGGCAGAGAGCACTGAACTTCAGCTCAGGCAAACTGAGGAACAGAGAGATGCCCTGCTTGTCCGAGGTGTTGCTGTGTGTTTGGGACAGAGCTCGAAACTGCTCGCAGCAGGCTCAGCTTTTTGTTAAGCCCATTTTTAGTGATGGTGGTGGGTATTCCTCAGCCTAAGTTGTTCTGCATGTGGAGTCAATGCACCTTAATTCCTGTGGGTCAGCTCCTTGTAGCTGTTGGTGGTTCTTTGCAGAGGGACTGCTGTGCTGTGCTGATGGTGATTATGAAGCCCTTCACCTACCAGCAAGTGACACGAGCTCTTCGTACATGGTAGAAGATGAGGTGATCTTGAATTTACCTCTCTGATCCAGTCATGCTGGCAAGGCTGGAGTGAGCTATAGATACTGTATTTCTCAAATGCAGCTCAAAATGCGAGAGAAGAACAAATATCACAGAAGCCCCTTGATTCAGGATACTTCTTTTTGAGTTGGAATGCTTTCCTATTTGTGATGTACCTGTGTGTTGGTTAGTACGTTGACTCAGGAATGCAAAAAGCCTGGTCCTGGATAGCCAAGGGTATTAATTAAGGGCAAAATCAGCTAATTTACCCCACAGTTGCATCTGCAGCAGACATGTGGTGGCAGATGGGGCTTTGCACGCAGCGTGTTAGTGCCCCAGTAACTGCAGCCTGTTCTGGGGAAGGGTCAGCACCCAGTGCACACCCTTATGGCTTAACAGGCAGTGCTTCTGTTGGAAATGTCAACAGGAAGGCTGTGCCTCGTATGATCCACTTGAACTGTATTTTGCTCTGAATTCAGCAGCATCTGTGCTTGCAAACACTGAGGTGCTGAGGTTGGAATCTGTAACTTGCATTACTACTGTCTTTCTTTGCTTCTGCCTTGTGGATAAATGGAGCAGCCTCTCTGAGGTCAAAACAAGCACCCTACACCAGTGATAATTTGATAGGAATTATTTTCAGCACAAACTAGATGAGGATTGGAAGCCTTCTGCGCTGTAGCTCATGAATGGAGATGTTCAGGGAGAAATGCACTACCAGGAGCAAAAAGTAAATGTTAACTACATGCATTATGCACACGGTTTTGATACATGTACCTGGCAGAGGGAAGGGTAAGTAGTACAAGCCAGATTCTGCTCTTGAGTGCACCAGTGTAAGCTCAGAGTTACTCCTTCGGAGAGGAGACCAGGGGGCTGCTGCAGGCTGGCAATCAGGTTGAGTGTGGGGCTGATGCAGTCCGTGCAACGGGGAAAAACAAACAAGCTGAGAAGTGGATGTCGTGGAGAACAACCTCCAAGCACCATTGCTCTGTGTAATGGTTCTGATGATGCAGTGGGAAATGTTTGTACAATGTGGGGTTGTTTTTACTTGGAGCATTTTCTACGCACACCTAACCTATTCCCTTTAGGCTGTAAAACTAGGCCATATACGGCTTTTACAGTGAGCCCTTTGTGTTTCCAGCAACAAACACTTCTCAGCTCTGCTCTTCAGTCTTGTGACTGTAGGCTCCTTCACCCCTTCCCATACTGTCCCATCTCCAGTAATAATATCCCCTCCTCTGTTTATAAACAAACACTTTCAGAGGAAGTTCACAGGAAGACAAGTTAGTTAGTGAAAATCAATCGTGCACTCAGGTCCAAGCTGTGGGCTGGAGCCAGCAGGGTTACTGGATGTTCCTTACTCCACATCTGCTTGGAGGAATTTCACTGATGAGATGTCAGTGTCTCTGTCTCTGTGCTCTTCTCTCCTTTTCTCACTGTCATGGAAAAATGATGGAGTTAAATTATTGTGTCGATTTGCTTTAAAGTAATGCCCACACAGTAGCTGGGAACCCCAAGCAAGAAGACAAGCTTGAATGAATGAATTCACGTTCACTTGCGCCAGAGACCCCTCCCTCCCCCCCCCCCCCCCCCCCCCAAGCCCCCACAGCACAGGGGAGGCACAAAAAAAAGGTCAATGTTTTGAGGCTTCTTCTGGCTTGTGCTTCTAGCAGTGCACCTTGGTGGACTCAGACGGAGGTGAGGGAATTACCTGTTTGGTTCCATCCTGGAGACATTGGAATCCTCTGAAGATCATTATCATAGAATCATAGAATGGCCTGGGTTGAAAAGGAACTCAAAGATCATCAAGTTTTAACCCCCCTGTCATGGGCAGGATTGCCAACCACTAGAGCAGGCTGCCAGAGCCACATCCAGCCTTGCCTTGAATGCCTCCACGGGGAGGGGTATCCACAACCTCTCTGGGCAACCTGTTCCAGTGCATCTTCAGGATGTGTAGGAAAATGACGGGATGAAGAAAGGCTATGTGAGTGAGGAGATCACAGTGGGGCTGTGGTTCTCCACTCGCACAGAGGTGTGGTAGCGCTCCTGTCCCCAGGATTGCATTTGAGAAGTGAGGATGAAGGAGTTTTCCCAGCTATTCTAGATGTGGAACTCCCACTTTTAATTCTAAGAACCTTGAAAGTTAGCTGTGTTACAAAAGGCCTCCAAGTGCTGGCAGAATCTCCATACCTTAAATTGTGATGGCTTCCATCATTCTTATCTGCTGCTTTTTGTTGAAAGAGCGGTTCTTCTTATTGCACAAATATTTTCTGGCATGTAATTAATAGCCTTATCTGTAAGACAGTTCCAGTGTGGTCTTTCCACCTCCCCCTCTCAGACAATCAGAAATGGGGATTTTGCGCTGCAGCATGGGCAAAGTTTATCAGTCATTGCACAATCTCTTTGTCTGTGATTAGATTAAAAAAAGAAGGGGAGAAAATAGGCCTCATTTATACTAGCGAGCTTCCTCCAGGAATTCCAGGATAACTATCAACAAGTTGTCCCATGAGGAAAGTTGAGTGCTTCATTTTTGCCCTTTGGAGAGCTCTGAATTAATGAAGGACAGAGTACCAGCATATCTTCTGCTCTTCTTTGAGCTGGGAAAGATTGGAATTCCCCAAAGTCCTCTTGTTAGGGATGGTTTAATCAAGCAGACTGTTTACATTCTGCGTCGCACCAGAGGCAATGCTCAAACTGGGGTGGTCTTCAGCTATATGCCATAATACTAGGGGTTTATTTTATTTTATTTTAAACATCAGCATGCCACCAGTTTTACTGGGAAAAGGCCATATCCAAACACCTGCAGGCTCCATGGAATGAACCAGAAAGAAACAGCAGCTGCATCTCACGTAGGCGGAATGATCCTGCAGGGGGATCTGTGTTTCTTCTGCAACTTGCTGTCTGCAGGGCTGGGGCATCTCAACAGAGGTGGGCCAGGAGCACTTGCATTTAAGAGAGGAAGACACCTCCCAGCAGTAGGAAGGTGAGCGCTGAATTCTTCCCTTTTCCTCAAGTACAGAAGACAGAGAAGCGAAGGCATTTTTGCGCCCAACAGTGTGTTTTCTATTCCACTTGTGATAGCCAGACAGTGAACATCCACTCTGACCATTTCTGTGCTCTGGTACTTAAGAAGACTCTAAATGTAAAGGGAGCTATGTGTTTCTTGAGAGAGAAGAAGGAAGGAACTAAGATGGGGATAGCTCTTCCTACTATCACCTGTCTCTCATCACCTCTCCCCCAGGGTGAACATATGTATCAGGAAGTCAACACTTCATTGCACAACTGTATTGCTGCAATGGACCATAAACCTCGAAATGGGATCTAAAATTCCATTCAGATAAAATTGAAAAAGAAATAAAATAAAAGCAACTTTGGTATCTTCTGGGATGTGTTTCCGCTCCCCATGCACAGGATCTTCAGTGCATCACTGAGAAGTACGCATGTAAATGGGTAATGCGGGCGGCATTCTTCTGAAGCCAAGTGCTCCAACCAGCCGTTCAGCAGAGGTGTTATTTATTGGGAGCTGTCAATGTGTTCCACACATGGTGTCCTTTGCACTGATGAGCTTGCAGCCTGGCTTTTATGGGGTTTCTCTGACAGTTGTCAAACACTGGTGACAGGGCAAGCTTGACGAGGCACATGTTCTTATGGAATGTTATGGGCATTGCTACAAGATGTTCTGGAAGGAAAGGACAGACAGGGAGTAACTGGCAGAGAGGAAAACAAAGGCAGTTGCAAAAGGTTCCCTTTTTACTGGTGGTTTCGGGAAGAGAACAGCAATTTCTGCCAGCAATAAATTAGATGTTTTGGGAGAAAGAAAGGGTGTTTGGTTAGGCAGTGGTGATGCTGCTGAGAGATAAGTAGGCTCCCTCTCCTGCAACTTCAAGTTTGTTGTTTTGTGGCAGAGTAGTTGGGGGTGCACTGGTCGCTCTGGGGTTTCAGTTCCTCCTCTGCAGCTGCTCCAAGGTGTCCTCAGCTCAGTCCTTGGCATCAGTGAGGGTGGGAGAATAGCTCTCAGCAGCCCAGAGAAGGACACTGCATGTGAAGAAGGGATCGTTGCACCAGTGTAGCTCTTTGATCGTGTGTGATGCAGTGCAGGGCAAACACCACTTTGTTGCACAAAGAGAAATAAATGCTTGGCCAAGAATTCCCATTGGCCAGGGTCACGCTAGGTCCCTGCAGTGTTGTGCAGCTCTAAAATGAAAACTGGGGTTGCAGAGTGCTGAGGAGACAAAAAGACAGATGCAGTTCTTGCCAATCTCAGCTTGTCAATTTGTCTTGACTTGTGTAAGCCTGTATTCATGAATATCACAGGTATTTGTTTTCCCCCCACTGAAAAACAGAGCTGTTGCCTGAACAGTGACTCTGGCCACATTCCCTCCTATTCAGCACAATGCAATCTTGGCTCTTTACTAGTTAATATTTTCTGTCAACAACCTGCGAGAAAACATAAAATCAGTGCTGATAAAATTTGCAGATGTTGCAGAGTTCAGGGAGTGGTAAACAATGACCAAAACAGGACTCTCATTTGGGTGTTTTCATAAATTGAGAACATGCAAACAGTATGCATCAGAATAAAGCCAAATGTGAAGTCATACATATAGAAAGACGGGAGGCAGGTCATGCATAAAGGATGGATGGTGGGGGAAAGATCTTTCACCTGGAAGCTAGGCGTGTAGGAGTGACTCTGTGTCGGAATAGATAAAGCATCTGAATGTGAACTGCCAGTGTGATGCTGTGGCCAAAGGTTTCGAGTCATCATTAGCTGTGTAAACAGGGAAACGTTGAACAGGATTGAGGAGGTTGTGTTATCCTTGTGTTGACAATGGAGAAGCTGCTGCTGAGGCACTTTGTACAGTTCTGGTGTCCATCCACAGCTTAAGGAGGATGTTTTGTGAGAGAGGATTTAGAGAAAAAAAACAATCATGAGAATGATTATAGGATTTGTAACAAGTCCTAAAGCATTTGACTCAAGAAGATTAAGAGGTGAGTTGGTCATCATGATCTTTAAGTATATGTTTAGGGAACATTAATCTGATAATTGGAGTTTGGAAATCTAATAATAGAGGATATGAGTAAATCCAATGAATGCACATGGAAACTAAGCAACTTCAGAACAGAGAGAAAATGCTCTGTTTTGGCCACGAAAGTAGTCAGTCATTGAAAAGCCTTTCTGAGTAGAGCGGTAGAGTATCTGTCACTGGGATCTTTTAAATGAGTATTCAGTGTTTTTTTCAAATTCTTTAAAGAGGAGTTAATTCAGTCCTCACCCCCTATCGTGTCTGAGTGCTTATAATGTTGTATCACTCTTGGATTTTCAGTTATTACTGCAAAAACAGGAATGGCATGAAACTGCGTCAGGAGAGGTTGAGACTGGATATTAGGAAAAGGTTCTTCACCAAGAGGGCGGAACAGGCTCCCCAGGGCAGTGGTCATGGCACCAAGCCTGCTGGAGTTCAAGAAGTGTTTGGACAACACTTTCAGACATATGGTTTGATTTTTAGGTAGTCCTGTGTGGAGCCAGGACTTGATCCTTGTGGGTTCCTTCCAACTTGGGATACTATATGGTTCTATGATTCTAACTAGTTGAAGCAAACAGAAGGATGCTGACTTCTAATCCTTTAGTATTCCATTATATCTATGGATTCTTCTTGACTCTGGGAACTTTGTAGGGATTCCTGGGCATTGCTCTGGTTGGACTGTCCGGCTCAATATAACATGATGTTTTTCATCTTATTTAGGTTTTGTCACCTTTAACAAGGAAAGCTTGCCTCGAAACATACCAGCCTGCTAGTCTGAAGACCAGCTCAGAAATAAGACTAAAATCTTTTCTCATTGAAGGTATTTGGACTTGTACTGTTGGCTTCAGTGAGACCAAGAGCTTACCTGCAGCACATGCCTTCAGGAAGCAAAATCAAGGTTCCCCATTGCAAACTGGAGCACTGACCATGTCAGGGCTGAGAAACTAGCACAGCAGACATCGTTTGAAACAAAGAAGTGAATGAGAAAGCAGAAAACAAGCTTGGGGTGACGTTTGCTTGTCATCTCCTTGCTGGGTGGTCTGTCTGTCAGTCTCAGAACAGAGCAGCACTCCAGAAGGACATGTAGGCTCTATGCTGAAATGATCTATTCCTGTGACTTTGACCAAGTTGAAAACACAAATACAGAACAAAGACCTAACCAAGGTCATGAAGTTCTGTTTCAGAACACTAGTTTTGTGTGATCAAATCCTATCTGGAGGTCTTCCCTCAAAATAAAGACTAAAGCCCAGTGCACAGAGTTCTCCCTCCAACCCAAGTGCATGGGAGCCTATATGCACAGGGAAAGTAGTACATGTACTTGCTTTTTTGTTAGTCTTCATTTCTTTGGTTCCAGATTTAACCAAAAGTGGAAGGGCTGAAATAACATAAGAAGGGTTGAACATATGATATTTCCTGCTGCTCAGCTAAACATGAGAATTGCCAACAATCTTCCAAGGTAGCTTGTTTCTTTTACATTTTTTTCTCCCAGTTCTGCAGACTTGAGAAGGTCAATTACTTTTGAGAAGCATGTAACTTTGGCAACGCTCATGGAAAGTGAACTAGAATTATGACCTTTTGGAGGTTTGCCCATCGCTGTCCCATCTCGTCCTTTAAGAATTAAGGGCTGAATGTTGAGCTCCAGCCTTCAGTTTAATAGGTGTGAATTTGCGTCTGTACACTTTTAAGACATTGCTAGTATTTACGTGAGACTTTCCTAATAGAAAAGTAGTCTGTTTACTTGTGCTCACAGATCAAATGATCACTGCTGTTTGTGTCGCAGAAATACACACTGAGGTATTTCCAGAAGGAGAATGATGCCCAAACAAGTGACACTGGATTCAAACTGAGCAGAGAAAACGGAGCTCTAAGATCATGTACTAAAGTTAGTGCATGGTGACTAGAGTCTATCTGGAATGCATACTATAGTAGTTATATCATGTTAGAGAGGCAGGTCTTTTTTTTTTCTTTTTTTTTTCCAGCAGGATATTTCCTAGAAAGCAAAAATATCTCTGTGGTTTGTGTATGGGTTTGGAACTTATATGCGAGTATGGAGCAGGGAATTTGAGGCATGAAATAGTCATGATTAGGGAGGACCCGGATCCCTTTTAAAAGGGACAACAGAACAGAGGCACAGTGAGCTCTGCTCTGCCTGCTGGTACTGCATGCTGTTCTGTGTGCCGCATCTGCAGTGTTTCTGGTAAGGGTGGTATTATCCCTCGGCTGCTTCTATGAGTATAGGAAAGATGCAGTCATATGGGAAAGCCAGATGTGGTAAGATATTTGAGTCTGGATTAGATCTAAGATACTTTTGCAATAAGAGATTTAATTCTCACAGAGGCCAAGATCTCGCATGGTATAAATCAGTGCAAATGCACTGGAACCACTCAGTTTTGTGCTCACAAAGTGTCTGCCCAAGAATGTTCTCAAAATCCAATTAAATAACTAGAACTGTTTCATGTGGAAATGCCCCTCAATTACAAAGACAAGTCTAAGCTATCATGATGTGATTTTTACAGTCTCCTTGCAGGGTGCCCTAGTTTGCATTCATGGAATTTTTTGTTTTCGTTTTGTTTTTGTAATAATGTGGATATTGGCCATCTGTCTGATCCTGGAAAGGTTGTAAGGTTGTTCCCGCTCCCCAGGTTCTCTTCCTTCTCCCTCATTGATCATAATGTTTGATTTAGGTGCCACTAGATTTCCTCCTTTGTTCTCTAGCCCTAACCTGCCCCCTACAAACACACACGCATTGTGCAATGGTGTAAAAGCTCTTCTCTCTGCAGCTGGGAGTAGTAACAGCTCAGCTGGTTCCAGTGCTGCCCTAAAGCTGCTGTAAAGGTCAGTGACTAGGGAATTCTAAAAAGCAAAACAAGCTGTGTTGTTGTCCCCCTTTCAGCTCTTGCTATGTATTTTGATCAGCACCACAAGCAGTCTCATGCGCAGACCTCCCCTGCTTGTTGCTTTGCTGGCTGTGGCGAGGGCTCCGCAGGGCAGCGTGTCGGGAGCTTTTCCAGCACAGCTCCGGGCTCGTCCACTGCTGCAGCTGATTGACTTGCAGTGCTTGTCAGGCACAAAGCACATTTTGAAAGGAAATGCCATATTGAACTCCCAGTGAGCTGATGGGTATTGTGTGCAGTCATCTGATGGCACAGATGTGCCCCTAATAATCCTTCCAGGAGAGCGTTTCCTCCTGGGATGCTCTGGCCATCTGATCTGCTCTGAGGTATGCTGACCTATCTTGACCCAGTTTATGATCAGTTCTGTCTGCTGTTTTCTGAAAGGAGACCAGAAATACCACTTTATCATTTAGATTGCCTGGAGGTTGCGGTGCTTTACATTTCTGTCCCTTCCACAGATGATGCTCTCTGTTTGCTCTCAAATATTAAGTCTTACAAAAGGGAGGAAAGTCACCCTGTGTTAGCATGCTCAAAAGTAAAGTTGTCAGTAGAGCTTTGTTAGCTGGTCAGTGTTTGGCTAACAGCACAGAGGGGAGAAAGAGACCTGGAAGCAGAGGCAGCAGATGTGCCACCAAGCACATTGCTGGGGACAGTTCCCTGGCGTACCATTGCAATTATGTCCTTTTTGAAGGTTTTGTGCCCTTCCAGTTCATGTGCATACACATGTGAAAGATGGATATCATTCGTGCATACGTACCTGTAGGCTTTGCAATATGTGCTTACAAAGTGGGGGGAAGAAAAGCTGAATTTCTCCAAAGGTGAACTCACTGCCTGAGCTACAATGGGACGGTTAATTTGTAACCTAGTTCTCCTGATCAGTGAGCACAGGCAAGCTTTGAAGCTAAGAAGTTTTCAGGTTGCTTTGAGTTAAGCCTACAAACCATTGAGGGCTCTCCGTTCCCTGTCTCTACTTGAAGTTGAGTTTTCATCTAAGCCAAACTGCTTTATTATCAGTGAGCCACAGCAATGTGTCTAAAGCTGGCGGCCACCAACCTGATTCTTATTGGAAAGTCTTCCACGTTTATGACATACACCAGTGATTCTTTGAAGGAACATGCTGATGGCTGCACTTACAGTGCAGGATACCCCAACAGAGACTGCTTGTGCCATCTTAATTATTGTTCCCATGTGTGCTCTCATTGTGATCATCTCTCATAACGTGGACACCTTCTGGTTTTCTGAACTTCAGCCCAAAATATTTGGTTGTTTCTGAGAATGAGGCGGGAGAAATAAATTGTTCTGCAGGTGTTAGAAAATTCTTACCCTCGTTCTATGGAATGTTCCTGTGCTCCTGGGCTTTATAGCAGGGCCTAAAGTTTGACCCTTGTGAAAGATGTGCTTTTTCCATCCACCTAAAAGCCTGCCCAAATGTAGTTATTGGATTATAAACAGCCACAGTTTGTTAACCAAGTACCAGTCTCCACTGGTTCTGCAGCTTTATTGTGAAATGCTTAGGGAGATCTAGATAAGAAGGCACCCTTCCCGCTAATACTTGTTTACGCTGATCCTATATACAGAGGAGCCCTTACAAAAGCAGTGCGCGGTCCAAGGATGACCCTGTGACGATGCTGCCAGGCCTGGAGCTTGTTCCTCTGTGCCACATGGTTATGCAGTGTTGTGTGTTCACTTACACCTCAAAATCCCCCACAATCTCGTAATTTCTCACTAACCCCAGCCTACCAGATCTGTTTGCAGTAAGCTCTTATATACTGTTAGTGGGTATATTCTCACAATGGGCTCAGCGAAGTGTTGCTAATATGATTGTCCATGCCAGTGGCTGCTCGGTTGCAGCCTACATAATTTTCTTATCAGAAGGAAAGGATTTATGTAATGTTCATAGCTAACCAGCGACTACAGATTCATGTGTTGCTGTTGTAGCCCTTCTCACCTCCGTGTTTTCAGGCTTCAAGCTATCTTGTTGAGCATATGAGTGTCTGGGAATTTGAAAAACGATACAGAAAATATGCGTAGTTCCATGCTAATTGTCAATGATGCAAAGATTTTGATACAGCAAAGAGCCTTGTACCAAATTCTCAGCTTTAGACATGCATGGCTGTATTAGGCTCTGTATTTCTAGAGAATGAAGGTCTTGCCTTTCATGTCAGAATGAAAGAACTCCACCCTTCTGTCTTGGATCTGAGTCCTTTTGCATAGCTTGGAAACGTGAATATCTGGTGTGAAATTAGCTGGATTGATAACAGCAGCAAACATCCCCCTTCTCCTCACTTAGTACGGTGCCACCTGAGCAAGTCTCAGGTGGTTTGCTGGAGACACTCCTGGGCTCAGGGGCTGGCCTCAGGAGGCCTCTCAGCTGTGTTGGAAATGGTATAGACAGAGATGTTGCCTTAAGTACTCTGGACTTTAAATTATTTAACTATCGTGGAAGGAAGCTGGGGGCTGGGAGAAGCATGGCAAAGGAAAGGGGAGATTATTTCTCCCCTTTGTAAAATTATACTGGGTTCAACATCATACCATGAAATATCCAGAGCAGAACTCAAGAACTGCTCCAGTGGATCTTCGCTGACTTATCCAATTGCATGGAACATGGGGATACTTAACCCAAATCTGTCGGTTTTAATTATTTTCCTCTGGACAGATAAAAGCTTTCTATAGGTTCCTGTAGAATATTTGCTCTTTCAAGCGTTCTTCTGTGCTTTGATACTAAACGATTAAAGCATGCTAAAGAAAAAAACAGCCCCAACCTTTAGCTCCCTGTTCTTGGGCCCCCTGACTGCAGCTTTGATTGTTGACCTAAATTCCCCTTTCATAACTGAGTCCTGTCACCTCTGGTTGTAGTCTCCCAGCAAAACAGGCACGGCCAACTTCCAGAAGTGCGGAGCACCGCTTTCCGCTCCGTGCCATGTGGCTGGGACAGCTCTACAGCACACCCGAGGTGGTCAGCATTGGAGCGACCTCCTCCTTCCCCTTCCCCCAACCTCAGCTCCTGGAAAGGAAAGCAAAACAAAGTCTCAATTGATTTTATTCCTTCCCATTGCTCAGCAAAGGGAGGAAACTTTTTCTGCGTAGAGAAATAAATTCTTAGGTAATTCTACGGCTCGGCTGATTACCGGGAAGCATGCTGTTAGCAAGATGCAAGAGCTGGCGCTGAAGGGGCCGAGGGAGGCCTGGAGTCTGTTATTGATAATGTTAAAACGAATTACAGCAGCTTGCACGGGCTGCTCTGGCCTCTTCTTTCAAACTCTGCCCACAGAGAGCTGCTTATGACTCGCAGCCGCAGCCTCTAACTGCGAGTTCCCGACTCTGCGGCAGCTCCTGACAGCTCCTGGGAGCCGTGTGCTCCTGCTGGCACTGTGAGGACACAGAGCCCTGTGCCCAAAGCCAGGACTTCCATCAGAACTCAGCGAACAATGCTGCCCCATCCCATCCAGCACACAGGGCCTGACCGTGTGGCTGTAAGTTTCCATTGAGGTCCTGAGAACGAACTGAGGGAGAAATCATCATAGAATTGGAGAATGGCTTGGACTGGAAGAGACCTTAAACCCATCCAGTCCCAACCTCTGCCATGGACAGTGGCACCCCCCAGGCTCAGTCTGCCCAGGGCCCATCCATGGACTTGGGCATCTCCCGAGATGGGCACCCACAGCTCTGGGCAGCAGTGCTGGGGTCTCTACACCCTCTGAGTAAAGAAATCATGCACTGGCCTTGTTTAATGCTTCCTGGAAGAGCCCAGGTGTGACGAGCAGTTGTATTTGGGAGCAGCCAAAGAAGTGACATTTCACTTCAAAAATAAAGGGAGAAACTGTACTACTGGTTTCCTGTATTTGACTGTTGGCTTTGGGCCTTCAGGGTTCAGTTTTCCAGCAGGACCCACTATCTCGGTGCTTAGGGATTTAGTTTTCCTGCAAGAGACAGGCGTCACTGGGTTGGAAGGAACCCGGTGGGCCATCCCTGCCCTGGCTGAGCACAGGAACGTGGCATCGTGGTGGGTTCGTGTGCTCCTCCAGAGCTGTCTGACTCACTCATTGTATGTGGGGGGGGAAGGTTACCGATGACTCTTACTGGAAAGCTGAACTTGTGCCTCTTCTTTTGATAATAACAGATAAATTCGGTTTTAATCCCTTGGGCTTCAGGAACAGGAACTTTGCAGGGAAGAAAAAAGGCACTCAGATGAGGGGTCAGCAGGGCTGTCAGTGTTGTTCTCAGCTGCCGCTAGGCCCTTTCTAGCAACCCAAGGCGAGCAGAAGTGAGGAAAACTGTTTGCTGCTGTATTAAACTTGTACATATTTTTTTAATCTAATTGCTGTGGGGAAAACAAACATCAGTTTTATTTCGCACCATTTCTTGGCTCAGGAACTTCGGGCATATTCGCCAAATTGTGGTTTTGCAGTCATTGGATTGAGTCTCATTTACCGTGAGGCCTCTTTACACCACTCTTGGTTTCTTGAGGGACACAAAGTAGCTAAAAATGCCCTCTGCGACGTTATTGTAAAGAATTCTCTGTGTAAATGAGCATCTACACTCTGTATGTTTTTCATGTAAACGTCGGTTGCGGTCACAGCTGAATTTTGAAATTCAGTGTGAACCATTGTGAGGGGGTGATTTTGCTCAAAAACAGCCTTGTTTGGGGTAAAAGAGGCCTCTTCATGTTTAAAATGTTCTTAATTATGTCTAAGAAATAACTCATGGCTATGGAACCTTTTACTAAATTGAAATAAATTGTGAAAACATCAAATTATTCAGTTTTCAGAAGTTCTGGCAATTATCTGACATGTCCCTCTTCCAGTGGTTTTGCCCTTATTAGTTGTCATAGAAGAAGTAATAAATTCTTTTATTATGACATCCAAAGTCCCAGCTGAAATGAGTTTCATTGTGCTGGGGACAAAACGGAAAAGTGACACTCCCTTAGCCGGAGGAATCGCAGTCTAAAGCCAAAAGTAAGTGAAGGAGTGGGAAAGTAGGTGCAGCATACAGGCAAAAGAAGGTCAGAAAGAAATGGTGCAGCTCTGCAAGTTATAGGGAGTGCGTGTTTTTCATCCCTTTTCTTATTCTTTTTCCTTTCTTTTAAGAATAAAACAAGTCTTTCTGCTGAAGGCATTGGGATCAATCCATCTTTTCATCAAGAGTTGAATGGCTGTAATAGTAAAAGTTTGAGAAAAGAATACTGGATTTGGCATATGGATTCAGTAATGACCTTCGCCCTAAACTAGAAAATGTAAGGAACTGGAATAGTAGACTGTTTTAGTTCAGCAGCTTTCATACTGGCATGTTCAGTGGTGTCCCTATTGTCACTGGTTTTCTTCTTTCTCTGCCCTCCTTTGGCTCCCTGTAAATCTCGAATTGATGGCAGCTGTTTGAGCCAAACTCAAGACACGTTGCATCACATCAGGGTTTAAGTGCTCAAAGGCAAGGGAGGATTGCTACTATTCTGTAGTATTCCTCCAGCAGCTCCATCTGTTCAGCTGAGGTCAATCACTAGCATCATGCAGCACTTCAGAGAGAGGGGAAGATGTTCTTTAATCCTGGCCAGGAAACTGAATTTCCATTCCACGATAATTTATTCGTTCTTTGGGGGAATATTTCCAGCCAGTCAGCACAGAAAGCCCCAAAAACTCAACCCTTTCAGACTCCATGGTGGACTTCAGTCCTCCACCCGACAGCGGGGATGTGGGACCCCTCGTGAACCAGGTGCTGGGCTGCAGAGGTGGCGAGGATGGCACAGGGCATGGCATAGCAGGCTGACTTCTGTACCTGGGTCAGAATCCAGTGGGGCCTTGGGGCAGGCTGCAGACCCACGGCTTCTCAGGGCTGTCTGTTAGGACTAGCCCATGTCCACATCGCTTCTCCTGCTTTCACCAGGTTGGCATTTAGTGGCAGGCAAAAACTCCGTTACAAAATGTCTGACCGGTTCAAATGGCCTTATTGTAATGAAGTGAGACCATAGTGTACCTATGGAAAGGTCTCCTTGTTAAGGGAGGTAGCTTTCTTTCATGCTGGGCTCCTTTTATATGATATGCTTTTACTCGTCCTCTTCGGTATTTCCCAGGCTGGAAACAAAGATATTCAATAACAAAAAGTTATTGAAACAGAATGGACACCCCTGGGAGTTTAATTTTCCACAATTGGGTATGTTTTGAAACACCCCGTCTCCTCGCCTTTGAGCCCTGATTTACATGGATACCATACCTCTGCACAGAGCGGGTTCAGATGTATCTTAGGGGCAGAAGGGAGAATCAGTAGAAGTCACTGCCAGAAGAAGAGAGCTCGTGTCTCTCCTGTAATGCCCTCTCACACCCAGGGACAGCTGTCTCCATGCTTGCCCAGCTCTCAGAGACCCTTGCCTGCTATACTGGCAGGGCAGTTTTTTAATAAAACC
>VXAB01013451.1:2900-13928 GCA_013399175.1 Odontophorus gujanensis
GGAGAAAGTTTCTGAAGGAAATAAAACATTAATGCCCTGCCTGATACATAAATGCTGAAAATATTACTGGAGCAGTTTCAAATACACAAAGAGAAAACCTCCATGCTCCTTATGCTTACCAATAGCATTGGATCTTCAGCTCCTTGGGAAAGCATGCTTTTCTGGTATTGACACAAAAGCACTGCAGAGAATCCTTGTGAGCTATACTACCAGATGTCCAGGAATGCCATTGGGAATGATGAACCCCCCCCACTCAAAGTCTCTAAAATTATTTAAGCTTCTCTCTTATGGAGTGCAAGGGAAAACATGATCATTTTTGTCAGTGAGGAAGTCAGTGCTTCTTTTCCTATAGGGACTTTTGTACAGGAATTTACCCTTTAATCAAAAGCAACAGTACGATGACTGTATTTTTACCTTATGCAAAATAAATACTTAGCAGCATTGACATCTTCAACATAAATTATGGCTTTTCAGGATAAACAGCTTGATTGCCCAAACCACAACATTCCAAGCTCTGTTTCAGGAGGAGCCTTTCTGGTATAGGGAGGTAAATGCAACTGTGCCTATTCGTGTGTGCTTTAAAATTGACAAACCCCTCACATCTTAAGCTCTCCCAGAGAGATTTCTTCATGCCATGTTGAATCTCCCCTGGTCCAAGAGCTGGCCCTTACCAGTTGCAGGGTTCACAGCAATGAAGCCGATGGCTGATGCTCTCAGATAATGGCAAACTTTCCAGTTGCCCACTTACTAATCTAATTAAGGAAACCCAGCATTTTTTTAAAATATAACAATGCAAACAGTAAGTGTTAATTTCATGGGATGCCCTTTCCTGTGTTTTGGTAAGTCCTGCACTGGCTGCTGCTTCTCACCTGCCAGTGAGTTGCTCCCTAACCCACTTACACCAGACAGATCTGAGGTTGGTTTAACAGCTTAAAAATGACAGCAACTGGTTGTGCTGCGATTCTTACACAAAAAGATGCATAAGTATCCTCAGCAGTGAAATTCCACACACTCACAGCTATTACTCTAACAACTGTTTTATAAAAATGCCTGAGTCCCAGGAGAGCCCCATTCTTGGGTGTGCTGAGGAGGCCTGGGCTGCACATTAAGTTCTGTTTTAGGCACTGGAGCAGCCCAATAGCAGGCACAATAAAAAGTGTCTAAAAAGCAGGTTTTTTTGCTTGCTTATCTCAACAGTATAGTTTGCTTTATAATTCTGTTTGACTAATTAGACAATGATCTATCAGAAAAGTCACGTTTGTGTTTGTGAGTGATAAACACAACATGCATCCTAGGGGGTATCACACAGAAAATCTTAAGGCTGTTAGCTGTGTACTTTAACATACATTAATATCCCACATTCTTTTGGGTTACAGTATGATTTCCAAGAAAGATAGAGCATCAAAAACAATGAAATTAGATTTGATCTTAAGCCATTGACGATGATGGGAAAGAAATTAAGTACTGCTTTCACCTCATGTTTTTTTCCCATCTGATAGAAGGGCCTGAAATGAGTTGGTTACTGTCCAGCTGTAACACCAGGGCAAATAGGTAGGCTGCAGACACAGGTATCCAATTCTGTTTTTTCTTGCTTTTGCTGGCTTAACTCAAAGCTCTACTACTTGATGCAGTGTGCAGTATTTAATTTCTTTTGTGCTTTTAATAGCATAAAGCACAGCTAAAAAGGTCTTGGCCCTATTGCTCCTAGGCAGCTCAATTTCAAACCACAGCCAAGTGTTTCTAGAGGCTTCAAGGTACAGAATTATGCCAAAACCCACTGTTGTACGTTCTCAGAAAAATGTTGCGAAGTTCTTGCACATAATGCATGGTAAATTCATATGCAGAGATGCTCTTAAATAGGTTAAAGATATCTGGAATAGTTTTTCTCAGTTTGTGGTATAGAACTGTTCAGAACAGAAGTCAACACACAGGAACTGAGGTTAAATCTGAGGCGGCTGCGTTGACCTGGGCAAATTGGAGGCTGAAGGGCACAGCAGGGCTCCCACCCTCAGTGGGCTTCCCAGCTTTTAGGGCTGGCACAAGAGAGGCCATTCCCAGGGGTACTATGATTTAGAACAGCTTCAATTAGTTGCTCCTAGTTGCTCTGCTGATCCCCAATAGCAAAGAGATGTGCCTCGTTGTCTTTCCTTGATCCTCCTCTTTTCTACTCTAGATTTAATTGTTCAACTTGATGAAAAAGTTTTTGAAGTTCACTCCCCTATTAAAAAAAAATTAGTAACCTCTATGCCAGGGTATTTTACAGTTTACACTGTTTTACAACAAATTCAATTTGGTGTAAACTTTGGAGGAAATAAAAGCAAACACTGAAATCAGTGTATCCACTGAGAGCTTAATCCATGTGGTTAAGAAAGGAGTGAGATAAGATAACGTGTCTTTCCCATGCAAGTGTGAGAATTGGAACATTTTATGGTCTAGTCTGTCAGTTGGATTTAATCACTTCTCTTTGTTAAACTGAAGACTGAAAACAAGTGCTTCTAAAGGCCAGACAAAGCCACGTGCCTTATAACCCCGGTCAGGGGCAGCTTTTCTCCTTCATTGCTGGTGGGAAATAGGATTTCTTACCAATACAGAGATTCTTGGATCACCCTAAAGACTCAGCTCTTTTTTTGTCTCCTTAGTAGTTAGTAGTGAGTGTCTGAAGCTAAACCTGATCAGGCCACTGAGAAGATTTTTCTTAATAGAGATTACTATCTATTTATTTTCTGTCTATTTTCAGACCTTGTACACTAATAGATACTAATGTGAATTATTTTTTTTTTGAGCGGTGCTACAGGAGGTAGCAGTGGTGATTTTGCTATTAGTACCTTCTCCTAAGGTGGTAGGCACATTCATAATTTATGAGTGATTTGTTTTAAAATTCCTGATTTTAAAATAACACTGCAAAATACATGTACTGAGCACAATGGGAAGACGACAAGTTGTTGTTTTGTTTTAGTGCAAGATTCTTATGCTTCCAGAGGACTTCATTTGCCCCTTTTATTACAGCTACTTTTTAGGCTAACTCTGAGCTGTGGAGTTTTGCAAACTCAACCCCACAGTGTATGATACAAAGAAAAATGCCTGCGAAACCCGGACAAATGCTTTCTCTGGTTTAGTTACAGAGCCATGAATCCAGATGTTTGTAACTACTTCACTGTGGTTATTACCCCATCAGTGAGGAAGTACTGCAGTATGTATTTAAAGCAATATTGTACAGGTATTCTTCAGAGCAGCAATTTAAGCTTTTTCAGTTGAGCTGTCTGAAGCAATGAGCAGCAGTGAATGATTGTGTTGGTGATGCAGACTCCTTTGCATGCAGAGGTAGCTCTGGATAAAGTACCCTTCCACATAGCCATGTGTTAGTGAGGAAGGTGCTACAGATAAGCTGCTGAAATCTGTCCTTTTTGTTAACATTCTCTATCTACAGTAAGATTGTAGGCAAATGTTTACTCTGCAAACAGTCATGCCTGTTGAAGATGTTACTGCACAGCTGTGGTTTGCTCCAGTTGTTCTTTAGAGGTGGCAACTCCAGTAAGCAAGTGAAGGAGGCTCATCAGCTAGCACTGTCCGTGGGTGGGGGGAAGAGGGGAAAATCATCCACATTTGCTTAAATGGCTTTAAATAGATGACACAAATGAACTCTGCTGGATTTTTCCTCCTTGTCTTCAGAGTAGGCATTTTTCATGTGAAGCATTTTGTCAGATGCACCAGGATATGGATAAGTCAGTCCATTCCCTTGTCTCTCAAATTCCATTTCTCCTTTGTCAAATATAGGCCTTCATTTTAGTACCTTCTTGAGATCAGTAGGAGAAAGAATATTCTGAAACTAGTCAAACACAGCAGCACAAGTGTGCGCCCAAGTCTTCACATGCACTGCTGTGGCATTTTAATTTCTTCCCTATTAAGCTTCTGACTTTTTGATCACTGCCAGTCTCCCCACTTTTACATTTATTCTGTTCATTACTTATTGGGTAAGTGTCTTCATATTGCTAAATATTGAATTTCATTTAAAAAAACCATCAGTTTGGCTTGTTCACACCTCTGCAGTAGGAACCTCCAACCGTAAACATTAAATAGTTCAGTACAGAAGGAGCTGTATGATTAAGGTATATATATATATATTAGGAATATGTGGAGAAGTGCCCATGCTAAAACTGAATAAGCAAAATTAAAAAAAAAAACTACAGCAGCACCTAAACCTGACTTGATAATGCACTTCTGACAGACATTTTACTCTTTATTCTGACTTCTCTTGCCCTAGCACTTGCTTTCTATTGAGTATAATAGATCCATTCAACAAAGAAAGCAAGCTGAGGTTTGCAGAATGGTTCTGAAAACACAAACCCATGCAGTTATTTCTAACACTTCATTTCCTGTACAGAATTTTGCTGTTGCAATTACAAAAACACAATTAAGAGGGTTCAGAAATCCTGTAAGAACATGTTTGAAGTAGCTCTCAACTGAATACTCAAATACCGTTTTCTAGTGTTGTCCAGCTCTGTTCACTTGTTGTTAATCTCAGGACATAGATCAGTGGATCACAGTAAATTAAAGATATGTTTATCTAATGATAACCTTGATTTATCTAGAGTTATTTCTTCTGAGCAGTTTCTTCTATGCTCTTCCTTCTCTTCCCTACAAGAAGGGCCTAGTCTAGGTCAGGCTAGCAAGGAGCAGTAGAACAGCAACCATAAGTCTCTGTTGCATATCCCTTTGTAGTAACAGCCTTATTCTGTTAACTTTAAATGGACAGAGTGGCTGTCACCTTGTTTACCAGTAGTCAGTGAAGCTGCTTAAAGAGTAGGGGTGAAATACAAAAAGGTATTTCGGTAAAACGTTGAAGTGTTAAGTTCCACTGGAGCGTGCTGTTATTTAACATGCTTCTGTTAAAAAAGAAAAACGCTGCAGTGGAAGATAGTGCAACTCCTACATAGTTATTTAAATTACTTCCTTTTCAGGTGAGAGTGGATGACAGATCCACTAACTCAAGTTGCCTCAGGTTTGTGTTTTTTTTCCCACCCCATGTTAGCACTGACCTCATTCAAGCTCAAAACCATGGGTGGATTTTTAGTTATAGGTTGGTTTTCCTTCTCTCTCCAAACCTCCACACAGTGAATTTCTCACATGAGTAATATGAACAGCATAGTTAAGACAAGGTTTTGCAGTATAAGTCAATATATACACTCATAGAAAAAAGTTCCTCTGGCTACAAATCTGCAGTTTGGACCCAAAGCACAAAACTTTGTAACATAACAGAGAGCATACAGCAATGCCAGCAAGGCCCTAGACTGCAGCAAGTAAGGCTTTGCTCAGATACAACAACTACAAGTGCAGAAATAAAGGAAAGCAGCTGCTTACCTCCAGATGACCTTAGATACACAGAGATGTCCAGCAAGCTACCATTATCTCTACTGTCAGCCCTTAAATGAGGTCTGGGAAGGGGTGGATCCTGGCTCACCCCTTCCGGTCACTCGGGTGCATTGCATCACATGCACCTGAGCTACCTTGGGTTGGCCCTGCCTTCCCACCAGGTGCTCAATCACTGCCAAGCTGTAATTTAGCATTGTTGCTACAGTATAAAACTTGTAAAATCTATGTGTTTTTAGACTGAAGGACAAATCTGCTTTTTAAATATCCATTTGTATCCCTTTTCAGACTCTGTCATAAAACTAATTAAAGTATGCTATATTTGTGTGTGCGTGTATTTGTTTTCAAACTGCATTGCTGACAACTGCCAACCTGTCATTTAGTTTGTAATAAGCAGTGTATATGGCAGTCCTAGCACACTGAGCATCTCCCTATCAGATCAATTTGTCTGTGTGTATCAGTTACACATCTTTGACTTGATCTTTACTTTTATAGCCTTGGGATACCTAATTCTAACTCAAATTAACAAAGTGAAAATGGAAGATAATCAGCTAAATGTTATTAAACCTTTTATTTAAAATGGGCTGACTACTTCATGTAAAATTGATGTGTGGAGGTTTCCTGCACCTTGTGTAACCAGGATTTGCATGTATGTGGAACATTCTGAAACAAATAGTACAGGCATCTTGAAAAACATCTTGAGCTTGTTTCTGAGTTAAAGGCTAAGTAGGCAGTAGCAAGGATATTCAGCTGCCACCTAGGACAGGAGCATGCATTCCATTGAACTAGCCAAGAACTATGCTGAGGCTTTAAATTGGTGCCTAGTTTTGAGCCAGTAACCACAAGTGATAAACAAGTCCTAACCTACTTGTGTTAATTTGGATTAGTTTTCTATGGTGTCCTCCTGCAGAGTGTACCATGTACTATTATCAAGTTCAGAGCAGTGGTTGGAACAGCAGTTGTTAATTTTATAGTGCTTATTGTAAAACAGAATCTTTTAGGAACTCAGATAAAGATTTACTTGACTGATGTAAGCGTCACTTTCAGAAACAAACAGTGGAGAGATTGCCTTGATGAAATGCCACTGAGATCTGTTAGCAGTAGCTCACTTTCATGTTGGGAGTGTTTGTAGATAGGGTCTGTAGAGGACCATCCTGCAGTAGTTTATGACTGATGCTTTTTTTTTAATTATTGATTGATGGAGGTGTCCAAGAAACATGTAGACGTGGCACTGAGGGACATGGTTTAGTGGGCATGGTGGTGATGGGTTGATGGTTGTACTAGATGATATTAGTGTCTTTTCCAAACTTAATGATTCTATGATCTTCAGTGTTTAGATTGATAAAATGGTTAAAGTTGAGCGTATAATATACAGTGCTTAAATGAATTGTTGTGAGCTCAACATGGTGTTTGGCCAAATGAGATTTCTGAGACCTGTGTGGAGCCAGGAGTTGGACTCAATGATCCTTATGGGTCCCTTCCAACCTGAGATATTCTACATTTTCATTATTGACCTGGATAATGGACTAGAGCATATAAATATTAAATTGCAATTAACAGCAAAGAGAAAAATGTTATAGGCACACTGGAGGACAGAATTAGTGTATTTGTCCATATCACTTTGGATTCAAAGTGACCTTAAATTACATGCTCCTGCATGAAGTTAATAATGAGAACTGCAAGGCACAGCCCTTTGCCTTGGCATAGTGAGCTTTCACAATCCATGGGCAAAAAGAGTGTAAGGAGTGCTTCTTCAGAAAAGGTGTAGCAGATCTGTGGATTTTATACCTTCCAGGGATGTACAATACAAGGCCAAAACCAGAAATAAATAGAACAGCAGTCACAGTAGCGGGATATATTAAAGCATTGGAGACATGGTATGTAAATTCATCCCATTCAGAACAGTGCTAGTAAGGCCAGCTGGAGTACCTTATCCAGTTCTAAGTGCTACATTGCTAAGTGATATGGGCTAGCTGGAAGAGGAGGAATTAGAGGAGAGAAAGAACAATCTTTGGTTATAGAAGAAAGTTGCTGCCAAAGAAATATGACGATTACTCCCAGTCCTGTTAGGTGGTTATGGAGAGCAACTTAAATTTCAGTTGAGGAAGATCTAGGATAGATGTTTGGAGTACTGAGCTATAAAGACAGTAGTATGTGTAAGGAGGTTACACAGAGATTTTTAAGAATAAAAGTTAGACAAGTTACTGTCAGGAGCTGTTTGGGTATAACTGATCCTGTGTTAAAGCTGGAAGTGAGCTCAGTGACCGCTTGAGGACTAGTTTCACCAAGCAGTCCCTGGTACCAGATTTAAATAATGATATTAAAGGAAGACTCCTCAGGAAGTTATTTTTTTCCCTATTTAAAAACTATTTTAATAATGAGAGTTTTGTAGTATAATCACCCAATGAAAATACATAGGTTCTGTCATTCAAGTAACAGAAGTAACATCAAATATTTAAGAGGTCTCTAGCAGTGTACAGTTTTAGTCCTGTTGTCAATTAAAAAAAAAAGCAATTGTTGGTGTGTGCTTTTTGTCATGTGTGGGTTGTTTTTTGTTGTTGTTGTTGTTGTTTTTTGTTAGTTTGTTTTCTCTTTTGACTTTTTATTTAGGGCCTAATTCTACTTTCTTTGCACAAAGTTGTTGCATTCTGCTGATAACTAGAAGTAAACTAGGCACGTGTTGTGTTCTCCAGAGGTGTATCACCCCTATGAGAAACTAACAGTGCTGTTGTATAGTAGATCTTAATTTGGCTACACCATGCACTATGTGCTTGGATTCTCTGGTTTTATACCTCTAACACACATAAATAAGAGCAAGGAAGATTTTTTTTTCCCTGCTAAGCAATTAGCAGTGGATAGGCAAGCTCCAGTGCATCTGTGCATGTGCATAACGAATGGATCAAGTACATCAGAAAACTGACCAAGAGTCTGCAGTGGATTCTATCTCTAAGCACCCTCAGGAGTCAGGGCTCAGAAGACTGTAGTGAAACTGTAAGCAGCCTGGCAGGTTTCCAGCTGATGAGTTAATGCTGCTATAAACTTCAGTAGTTCCTCTCTGAGGCATGCAGAAGGGTGCAGACACTGGGAAAGTAGCCAAGAAAGGCAAAGAGCAGACAGCAAAGCTAAAGGCCAGCCTCAAGGATCCACAACACTATTGTCTTGAAGGTGGTTTCCTCCCATGCCAGAAACGTTCTCTGTCACTCCAGTGGCGGCACTGGGAATCAGTAAGCAAATTAAGGTGCACATTTAGTGCAGAAGTGGCCTGACTTGATTAGCATAGCTTGAGCAAAGGTAGCTGTGCTCCAGACACCACCTCAGCTGTTGGTTGGCAGCACATGGTGCTGTGGAAGGCGGTGGGTTCTTAGTCATGCCAAGGTAGTTCATTGAGCTTGGAGCAGCTGCCTGGAAGTTTAGGTTTTAAGTTGGGTTAGTGCTTCCATATCAAGCATAGACAGGAAGTCACTAAAGCACTGAAGACCAGGTAAGTCAGTAGAGCATCAGCAGGTCAGATCCATGGAACAAATGGAAAACAAACAGCAAACAGAAATATTTTTTTCTTTTTGCTTTTAGGGAAAGCTAGCAGCAGAAAGCTATTTTTTGTTTGCAATTTAAGTGAAACATTTAGCTCATAAATATTTTGAGCAAAGTGAGTATAGGGAAAAAAAAATAGGCGTTGCAATGGATTATAACTACACAATAGGAGATCTGTTCAGCTGATGACGGTTCTTGTTGAGAAGCAGCAGCTATTGTAGCAGACAATGGGCAGCTGGATTCCTCCCCATGCACACACACCTCTGGTAACAAAGGACTTGGCTGCTGAGCAGTCCCTGCCCAGGCTGGGCTTGCGCTTGAGCTGGCTTTTATCCTCCTTGGGGCTCAGCACCAGATCAGGATGAGTGCACTGCAGGCATGGCGTGGGGATGGTGACTTGGCATTGTGTGCCATGGTGTTTTTGTTACACGTTGTGCTCAGCCTAACTTTTTCACAGGCAACCAGGAGTGTATCTGGGCCAACTGCAGTGATACAGCTATCAGGAGCTGTAGTGGGACATCCCAGCAGCACCTCCTTCAGCAGGAACCTAAGAGCCCCTTGAGCCAAACCCACTATACCAAAGTCCACTTAAACAGTTTTGTGTTCAGTTTTGAACTTCAGCATCTTGGGAAACAAATGAGGTTCAGTTTAATTTCTAGTCTATAAAGCAAAAGCAAGGGGAATTCTTAAGAGACTAAAATCTACTTGTAATGAGCACTGTAACAAACACTGTATTCCCATGGAAGCAAATTTAAATGATCTAAGTTACCCAGTGTGACCTCCTGCATATTAAGCATAGTCTGACTGATTAAACAGAATTCTTATGCCAAAAGAGGGAAACACTGTACCAACTAAAGTTCTACAAGCGTGATTAAACAGTAATCACATCTGAGAGGGTAATCTTCATGTGGTGACCTGTTTGAAGAACAGCCTGTGGCAGCGGATGTGTTTGCTTGCCTGGAGCAGATCCCTTGTAGGAAAGTAAGATCCATCCAGATTTTATATGGTCAGGTAGTGCTGAGCTCCATGGGCCTTCCTCTTCTAGCACAGAGTGCTGGGGTGCCTGTAGTTAGGAAGTGTTGAAATAGCAACCTTGTTGCCCCTTTTCAACTTTTTGTTTGCTTTTGTTTGTTTATTTATATGAAGTAACAGAAAGGCATAGTCACAACTGGTGTGCTTAATTTCACCAGAGCAAACACACCATAACTCAAGTTACTTAAAGAAGAAAAAAGTTACTAAAGTAAAAGGGGCATCAGAAAAGCAGGGCAGTAAGAGTGCAGTAATACATTTGGTAATATAAAAAAAACCTTAAATAGATCATACGAAGAAAGATCAATTACATTTCAGTACAGTGAAAGAATATTATTTTTCCCAAAGTATTTCAATTGACTATTTTTCATAAAAAGAATACAGAGTAGCTTTTTTGTTTGTTTGTTTTTTGTTTTAGGAATAGCAGAAATGAAATAATTTCTTATCAGCCAGAAGGCAAGCTAATAGTAGCAGTTGTTGATACTAAACAGCCACTGGGGGCTGAGCACCACGTGGTTCCCCTAGATATAAAGGGCATGCTGGGCAAAGTTCCCATAAAGTGGGTGTGCCTTATTAGAAATTAGTGCAAATGGGGGCAGAGGTGTAGAAAGTAGAGATGGGAGTTGTATTAATTGTGTATGTTCTTTGTCATCATTTGATTTTCTTTTTGTAAAGCAAGCAAGCACTGTAAGAATAGGACTGCAGTTTGACACTGACAATTCTCAGCTGGGTAGAAGGAATTGAGAATGAGTTATTTCTTAAGAATTACACACGTCTTTTGTGTGAATGTTCTGTGCATTGCTTTAAATGTCACATGAAAGCTAGAAACAATGACTTGCTGAATTTGGTCTGACATTGTGTGATGGTGATTTGCAGAATTCTATGCAGTGCTTTAAAGAAGGTGGAAAAGAGGAGCTGGTGCTGCAAGAAACACCTGAAGGACACATTGAGTTTTTCTGTGGAATTGTGGTATAGCACTGAGGGTGTACATAACCTGACTATGTAAAGCTGCCTTTATTAGTAGATTCTTAATGAAGGTATTAAAAAGCTGAAGAAAAAAAGATGTTGTTTTGTGTGTGTGTGTTGGTTTTTTTTTTTTTT